>CM057344.1:565885237-566485237 GCA_030015575.1 Agapanthus africanus
ATCAAATCTTCCTTCAAACCCTAAAAGGAAAGACTAGCCGGGATTAATTACACACTACAAGTTCGCCAATCTTTCAGCCAGGCCAGTGTCGGTACTTTGAGGGAGGTCTCCCGTGCTTTCGCACGAACCTAATTAATGTAAACCTCGTTTTCCCAGAGGCGTAACCTCGTTGACACCTTTCTAGACACCTACTTGATTGGCTAATTGTAATGTATAAAACTCTCCCAGGAGTAACTCTTACTCGCAGCGGGTATCGGGATCCAACTATCTCATAGAAGGTATGCAATCTCATTGCAAATTTCAACACTTGAAATTCCCGATAATATTTTTCCCCGAACGATCTATGACCTTGACAAGGTCAACAAACCATAGACCGCAAGTCAAGTTCAACCCGTCATTTCTTGATTGAATCAAACCCACCCGCACGACCCTTGACAAGGTCAACAAGGCCGCACAACTATCCTAACCCAATCTGCATCATATGCATAAGCAGATAAATACTGGTTAGCTACCGCACACTGCGCCTTGACAAGGTCAACAAACGCAGCACGAATACTAAACAGGATTTATCTGAAATGACGGAGGGCTACGACAGGTTTTTCTGAAAACCTATCGCGTAATGAACTTGATATCGTTGTAGAATCAAATGATTTTAAAATGGAGTGCTTTTGAGGCTTTTCTAGTTTTGCTAAAGGAGTCACTCCCGGTGAAGGGATCGTCGGTCCTTTCCTCGTCGAATGAGGTGCGGGATATATCGTATATATCACTGTGCAAAGCAAAACACTTAAAATCAATCAAAAGACAAACCGAGTGTGTAGCATCTGCCAGTTATTGGTAAAGGAGTCACTCCCGGTGAAGGGATCTCGGTCCTTTCCTCATCGAATAAGGTGCAGGATATATCACATATACCGCTGTGCAAAGCAAAAAACTGTAGCTACCTGTTTTATTTTGAAATTCGATTCTACAACATCTTAGGTTTTGTTTTATTTCATTAATCACATTAATGAAGTCCCATCATTTAAGTACCTAAACATCACAGATAAATACGACGTACACTTATGCCATCCGCATTCGCCTCGATGTCCCCTCGTGGACCGTTAGGTTAGGTAACTAACGGCAGAGCGGGGCAGGGCTAGCGCGGGTGTAAAACATAAGTAACGTCTATATAATATATCATATATACTATATACTGTATCTATCACAGAACATCACATGATCACATCACAGATATCGCAGCAGAAGAAACATATGAAATATTGGATATACTAGGACGTCCGTGTTTTCAATACGAGCCAGTATAAAACACGGATTCCACGGTCGCGATGAATAGCCAAACCCACACCCCTAGACCTCTACGAGAGCGGCAAGCAACCCTACCAATTCTAGAGTTAGGAGACCCGGACTCGACTCCTCGAGTTGGTCTCCCACTGGACTCCAGAACCCGGTTACTTGTGCCCTCCTCCTTGGGTCTATCCTAGTGCGGAAAAGTAAATAATATACAAACGGTGACATCTTCCGCAACCTGGAAGTGCCCCAATAAAAGAATATTACATACAAGTTTTTACATGAATGAAAATGAAAAACACTCATCTCACAAAAAAAACCCCGGCTATTCAAACACGACGATCCAATATAATATATCCAGCAACACATAACATCACATGTCATCAACGTAAGTAAATATGTCCATCCCAATTGTCGTTGACATATAGCAACGAAACCGGCGATATCACATATTACACTTACGGTCACAGAAAAGAAAGTGTAAAACTACAACAGTTGGAATCCGCAACCACCTCAGACATCGCATGCCTGACCAAATGAATTACTTAGACATCGCATGCCTAACAATTATAAACCCCGCATTTTAGTCTCAAAATCGAAAACTCTTTTCAATATCAAGTCGGGCAATTCAACAAGATTCCCGACATCCTGATCGAATACTCGTCGCAAACTTCAGTAGGCGGCCGCACCCCCGATACCGTCGACGAAGTGCACCAAGGCGGAACACCGCTACCGCGAGCACCCGGACGGATGCTTTCGGCGACGGGGTTCTCCTACAGTCACTTGGTCGGGGCTATGGGATGTAGCTGTCTATTAAGTTTGTCCGGCGAATATCCGCGTACGCTACGTGATTGCGACGGACTTTTGATCGCATCAAAATTCCGTGACAACCGATCAAGTGAGACTAAAGTGCTATGTTTATAACATTCATTCAGTTATCACATAACTTTTGTGAATTCCAATTATTGTATCCCATTCCAGATAAACAGAAAATGTTAAACTTTTCGATTGAACAGTCAAACACCCAAGTTTTCCCGATACAGCTCAACACATGAAATAAGTCTAACAACATTCAGTTCGTGCCTCAGTACCAACGGTCCAGCCGTAGAAGGGTCAAGCCAACGCCTCACATGTGGCACGCCGTAGTGCCCCAAACCCTAAGGTTCAAAGGGCAGTTCAAGACGGTCACATAATCGAGTTAAGGTTTGTTGTCTTCTAGAGGGTCCATCGCGTTACTTGCACTACTTAGAACGTCGTTAAACTACGGAAAAATCCAACACTTGGAAATTTCCCGACAGGGGAAAAGTTGGGTATTTATATCCGGTCGAACTTTTTAACATATTCTAAAATTTATCCGGAAAGCCAAATAGACAAAATCTGATATTCCGATCGAAACACCGAATCCCCAAAACAATCCCAGAAAATTCAACTCTTGAATAAATTTTTAAAATACCCAGAAACTCCAGCATAATATAATAGAAGTTACCGTGCAATCAATTGAGGATGACGTCATCAAAGTGCGGCGGAACCGCCGCAGAAGCCAGGCTTCTGCCGCGCTTCCGCCGCGGTTTGTACTGTTCATGGAAAAAAAATTGCACCGTAATTCTTATAATTCCCTGCTGAGTTTTCTGCATATTTTTAATTTTTAAAAAACCCAGTTTTTGAGAAAAGGACAGAGAGCATGTTCCGGGTTAGTTTTTCGGTTCGATCGGACTTCAAATTCCGTCTAGACTTTGCCTAAGGCTCTAGTTAGGCTCTGATACCACTGTAGGGTTCCTAGGCACCCTAGTGAGGTCTCACAAGGCATCGAACATGCCAATATAAAAATTTATGGGTGCCGAGAGACCCGACTACGGATCGTTTGCTAGAAAACTAGGCGAAAAAGCTAACTAGTTAACACTTAACTATAAGAATCGGAAATACAACCTTTGTAGATCCGGTGCTTCACCTCCATAACTCCGCAATGAAGTCTCTTCGCTGTCCATAACAAGTCCCGGGCTCTAGCGTCGGCTTCATCGGAGAATGGACGGGCTAGGTCATCGATGTCCATGCCGAAGATGATCTACGTCGAGGCATCGCTAAATCAAGCTCCGACTTCACCAAGTCAAGAAACTTGTGAAGAAAACACACTCTAATACTTGGCAAGAGGTAGAGGATGAAGAAATAGGAAGTGGGTAGACTTTAGAATTGGATTTCTCACTTGTTTTCATCAATCACCATTGATGAAGAATGGTTTTCTTCTTGAGTTCAAGGAAGAAGAAGAAGAAATGATATGATAAGATCATTGAAAAAGAAAAGAATAAATCAATCCTTATCATAACATGACCATAGTTAAGTGTAGAGAACTAATCATGGTTCAATGCAATGGTTAGGGTTAAGCTAAAATACAAAATGGTCAAAGTCTTCATGAAGCTTTAACAAGCTTCCAAACAAAGCCACCATTTTGCATTATGCTTATCATTTTCCAAAATGAATAAACAAATAAATAAATAGATATGAAAATGAAAACCCTAACCATTACATAACCATGGTTTTTACTTTACACAAAACACAAGTTAGCATGCATCATCAAACATGATACATACAAGTGTACAAAAGTATATCACATATACAATGTGCACAAACCAAGTGAGAAAATCCGTTTAAAGTGAACCAATACTAGTTAGTGCAAAGTAATATATCAAATATATAATTATGTATTAAATCACTAAATCAACACTTGATTCAATGATCCGGTCATGTCGAACACAACCGACTAGTATTCAATGTATCGGCTTATCGAATCAATACTTGATTCGATAACTAGGTTATATCGCATACAACCATTCGATACATTCATCGCGAGAATAGAATACGGTATCACATACACGCATTATTCTCGGTCCCGCACATATCTCATATGCGCTCCTATTTCGTTTCGCTTGAGCCAGGAAACCTCTGTGTAGGACTCTAAAGACTCGTCAATACGCCGGCAGTAGGTGATGATCATATCAAACACCCACAAGCCGCAAGCGGTCTGCTAAACGTAACGGCCACCCGGGTATTGAGCGATCAGAAGATCGACGAGCAAGCCCGCTCACACTCCTGTGAATCCAACCAGTAACACTACCGTACAGTACAGTCTGATGGTCTGATATGTCGCATATCTCGCCTAGGGGTGGTCAACGTCAGACCCCAATAGCTCGATAAGTCGTGTCGATATGAGGTCTATAAAAATTCGAGAAACTACTGGTAACACTTACCAGTAAATCTCAGCAACCCTGGCCAGGGATTTCCTGTTATAGCCAATCGAACACAGCGCAACATCAACTCCCTATACCGGGAGAGAAGAATCTCCTCCTATCGCTCATTGCCTCTATGTGACTCGGGACTGTACCCAAAAACCACCGTTTTGCACGCCCTCTTGGACGTGGTAAGATGGAAATCAAAGCACAGTGGGAACCACACAAGACTCTATGACGATCTCGGGTCAACAGACTACTCTGTACCAGTGTCACCAGAGAACTGCCATCTGACGTAAGGTATAATACCATCTTGGAGTTCTCGGCGAGTCCGTCCAGTGTACCCAGTCTCTACTGAGCACCCGTATATCATCTCTGATGTCAAACACCAATGGATATGGGATCATCCATCGCCCATCTGTATGGGTCGAGAAGGTATACGCTAGTCTACTCTGGTATATCGATGCCCCGTCTCGATACACCCACGACTAGGGACTTTGAAGGATGTACTTATAGACTACCATGTCCCCACTAGTATGATCCGCATCATAATCCAGGTAGTCAAGCACACATCCTAAGGGCTTTACCAACATGTAACAGAGAGATAATCAGTATACACGTTAAGGTAAAGTTCAACCAGATAGCATACTACCATGTCGAGCAAGAAAGTCCTCCCTATATATGTCCCAGCATCTACTACAATATACATCCTATGTACAGTAATGGCCTCTAGGGCATACATATAACTAACAATATCAAGCACCCACAAGCCGCAAGCGGTCTGCTAAACGTAACGGCCATCCGGGTATTGAGCGATCAGAAGATCGACGAGCTAGCCTGCTCACACACCTGTGAATCCAACCAGTAACACTACCGTACAGTACGGTCTGATCGTCTGATATGTCGCATATCTCGCCTAGGGGTGGTCAACGTCAGACCCCAATAGATCGATAAGTCGTGTCCTTATCACCTAGCCTAGGGTTTGCAAGCATCACACATGCCACAACAAAAAAATCAAGGGGGTGCTAAGCAATTAACTACGAATCGTACTAGAAAACTAGGGTAACCAAAAAAAGTAATCTACATTACAAAGAGAAGTGAATGAAAATACAACCTTTGTAGATTCGGTCCTTCACTTCTAAAGCTCCGTGTTGACGTCCTTTCGCTGCGATCATTAAGCTACCGGAATCTAGTATGGAATTCACTGGAGAAATGAACAAGATTGCTCGTAGTCTTCGAGGCCGAAGATGATCTACGTCGAGATGACTCAAACTCAAGCTAACCCTTCACTAGGTCAAGAACTTTGTGAAGAGAACACCCTAAACTAAATGGAAAGTAGTAGAGGATGATGAAATAGGAAGTGGGTTCACTTTAGATTTTGATTTCTCACTTTATTTCTTCACTTAGAAAAATATAGCAAGGTTTTTCTTTTGGATGAAGAAGAAGAAGAATAATGAGAATGAAAACTCAAGTGAAGATAATTATATTCAATTATGCAACCATGGATGAGTTTGTATCATCCACTAACCTTTGTAGAGACTAAACCATGGTTTAAACTAATGGTTTGGTTAATAAATATGTTTAGTAAAACAAAGTGTGTGGACTTTGTCAAAGATGCTTTAAGCTTCATGAAGCTTCAAGTCAAGACAAAGAAAGACACCATTTTGAATTACAAAATAAATATAAACCCTAACCATTATCTTAAATATGGTGTAAGTCATACACACACCCAAGTTTGCATGTATCATCAAGCATGATACAATCATGTACACAAACATATATCACATATACATTATGTGCACATCAAGTGAGAAAAGCAATCTTAAGTGAACCAATACTAGTTAATGTAAAGTAATATATCAAATATACAATTATACATTAAATCATTAAATCAACACTTGATTTAATGATCCGGTCATATCGCATATAACCGACTAATATCTAGTGTATCAATATATCGAATCAACACTTGATTCGGTAACCTGGCTATATCGCATATAACCGAGCGATGATACAAATCACGAGAATATCATACAGTATCACATACTGGTATTATTCTCGGTCCCGCACATATCACATACGTGCTCCTATTTCGTTTTGCCTGAGTCAGGAAACCTCTGTGTAGGACTCTAAAGACTCATCAATACGCCGGCAGTAGGTGGTGATCATATCAACCACCCACAAGCCGCAAGCGGTCTGCCAAACGTAACGGCCACCCGGGTATTGAGCGATCAGAAGATCAAAGAGCAAGCCTGCTCACACTCCTGTGAATCCAATCAGTAACACTTACCGCACAGTCCGGTCTGTTCGTCTAATATGTCGCATATCTCGCCTAGGGGTGGTAAACGTCAAACCCCAGTAGCTTGATAAGTCATGCCGATGTAAGGTCCATAACGAACGTGAAACTACTGATAACACTTACCAGTAAATCACATCAACCCTGGCCAGGGATTTCCAGTTATGGCCTGTCGAGCATAGAGCAACATCAAGCCCCAACACCGGGAGAGACAAATCCCCTCCTATCGCTCATTGCCTCCATGGGACTCGGGACTGTAGCCAAAAACCACCTGTTTGCACGACTCAGTAGAGCCTTGGTACGGTGGAAATCAAAGCACAGTGGGAGACACCCAAGACTCTATGACGATCTCGGGTCGACAGACTAAGCTGTACCAGTGTCACCAGAGAACTGCCTTCTGACGTGAGGTATAATACCATCTGGGAGTTCTCGGCGAGTCCGTTCAGTGTACCCGGTCTCCACTGAGCACCCGCATATCATCTCTGATGTCAAACACCAATGGATATGGGATCATCCATTGCCCATCACATGGGTCGAGAAGATATACGCTAGTCTACTCTGGAATATCGATGTCCCATCTCGATATTCCCACGACTAGGAACATTGAAGGATGTACTCATGGACTACCCAGGCCGCACTAGTATGATCTGCATCGTAATCCTGAAAGTCGAGTACACATCCTAAGGGCTTTATCAACATGTAACAGAGAGACAACAAGTATACATGTTAAGATAAAGAGCAACCAGATAGCGTACTATCATGTCGAGCAAGAAAGTCCTCCCTATATATGTCCCAGCATCCACTATCAGATACATCTCATTTACAATAATGGCCTCTAGGGCATACATACAACTAACACTTGAGGCACGTTTCTCTGCCCTTGAGGCACGTTTCTCTGTGCCTGGTGGAATTGTCGAGGAGGCGGTGCAGGAGGTCTATGTGGAGGTGGAGCAGGAAGAGCCAGGCGATGTGCAGGAGCCTGAATAGCTAGTCGCTGTGGGACTGTGATTGCGGGTCTAGGTGTTGGTGCTGGGTTGAGACGACATGGACATGCTCTTATGGCATGAGTAAATGTGCCACAAACCAAACACAGGTCATTTACACGCCTGCAGTCTTTCGCCAGGTGTCCAATTCTCTTGCAGTAGAAACAAAAGTATGGACTAGACCGGTTAAATGATCTTCCCGGTCTCCTGGGTACAAATGTCAGCATAGAAGAGGCTCCTCCTGACATCTGTGTAGTAGGACGTTTGATTCCAGCTATCTGGGGCTTACCCTTCTTCTTCACCACTGCTTCATAACGGTGAGCTGCCTTCAGGGCGAGTTCATGGGTCGGGTAATCGCCTGTAGCTAATGCCGCCTAAATATCCGACTCTAAGCCCTGTTGGAATCGTCTGGCCCGAATCTCATCAGTCGGGATGAGGTGTGCAGCGAACCTGTTACGACCTTGTGTTAGCAGTGTAATTAGTGAAATCAGGAATTTGAATTTGAGATAATATCTTACCTGCTAAGCTTGGTAAACTCAGAATCATATCATCCACAGACTTGACCCACATCGAGCCTTATTGTAGATGGATGAACTGTTGTTCTATGTCAAAACGGGCAGTCTCAGGGAAGTACTTCATATCGAACATATCGCGAAATGTCTTCCACTCAATCGGTTGGGCGAGACGGCTTTTTTCAGCCTTCCACCAGACTCTGGCGTTGTCTGTTAGTTGCAGCTTCACAACTCTCATCCAAGCAATCTCTGGCACTTGTGCTGCTGCCAGATCATCTTCTATCGACTGAGCCCATTTTTCTGCCTCCAGTGGGCTCATTTTTCCTGAGAAATGCTTTGGATGCAGTTCCCGGAATTGTTTAGATCCGGGTGCCTCGACTTCTGGGCGGTGCTTTGAGGATAGCAGTCTGCTGCTGCTGACCCTCCACAAGGCACTTGATAGCCTCAAGAAGTACCGTTTCCTAGTTGATAGGAGCTGCAACAGTAAGTGGTGGTGGTAGAGTAGGCGGTAGAGTGTTGCCATTGACGTTCGTGCTGGTGTTGTTAGGAGAATCCATGACCTTGATAGAAAATGAATGGTTAGGATAGATTTAAGAAATTAGAAATGTAAGGAATGTATAGTTGCTAATTCTTATAATTTTTGTGATATATTGCTTAAGACTTCATGCAGAAATGACCGGCATGGACCGCCAACAAAACCTGTCATGTCCCACTTCCCAGTTTACGGAATCGGTGACGTGACGGGCCGCAACGTATTTACTAAGAAATAAATACGTTAAGTGTAATTAAGTAATATTTATAAAATGCACAAGAATGACAAGTGGTATAAAAATATAAACAGCAACTTTTATTTACATTCACTTTACATACAGCCGTTGGAAAAAGAAAAGATACAATAATATAAACAGTGCCTAAACAGTGGCATACAAACTGAAAGTAAATAATGAAAGTTAGAAGTCCGGCTGGGCAGTGAGCTGGTCCAAGTCTTTCTGGCTAGGCTCGATCTCTTGAGAGTCCGGTCCTCCTAACGAACATTCCAAAGAAAGAAAAGACAGGAATGTCGTCAGCGAACTAGCGCTCGGTAAGTCCTAAAAGAAGGAATGGAATAGAACAAGTAATTTTAAATGAAACTGTTAAGTTGTACAATTATATGATTGTTATTCTAACATAGTTATTTGTAGCTAGGTACAGAAGGTATTTGTGTATACGAGAGGAGTGCATCTTACCCCGTGGACTATGGTAACATGTGGTACAAGGTCCCGTCATAACCTATTGGACAACGGCACGAGAGTTCATGTAGGTGTCTTTTTATTGACCATCTCGTGCCACGCTATACGTTCTATACCAATCTACCATGTTATCTCCATGTAATATATTGTATAGGTTATGTTTACAAGTCTTTCCGAGACCATGGATACAAATGGTTCAAGTAATCAGGTTCAGGATGTAATCATGTATTCAAGTAGTTATGTCAAGTTATAACCATGGTTCTGTCAAGTCAAGTCAAGTATTCATGTTTGATACTGATGTTTGAATTCAAGTATTCAGGTTCATGTTCAAGTATTCATGTTTGACTTTGGATTCAGTTTTGAAATGGACTCTGACTGAGTCAGACACTTGTAACTGATTTAGATCCTGAATTAGGTTCGGGAGTCATCGGTAACTGCTGCACATGGACGGCAGAATTTGTGTCTTTTTCCAAGATAATTACCATTGATAACTCCGTTAAGTTTTCTATCTTAAATAGGAAAGTACTCACTTTCTTAGGCTCATTTGGGCTCAAGAGAATTGATCCCGCTTAAACCTATATTTAATAAAGTTCTTAAATATTGTTTTATATAACTCAAGGGGGTTTTATGAAAAATATTATAATATAGTTAAAAATAAACCTCGAGGGGTTATTATTTTATTAGGGTTTTCATGGGCATGAGTTTTAAGGATTTGAGGTATTTTGTGATAAACAATTCACTTTGAAAGTTCATGGTATTTTATTGAAAAGGGTTTTCTTTTGGTAACTTGATGGTATTTTATTGAAAAGGGTTTTCTTTTGGTAACTTGATGGTATTTTATTGAAACTTGGTCTTCTTTCATTTCTAGAAAAATGTAAGTTTATTATATTTTGAAACTATGGATTTGTAATTTTTATATAATTATTAAAAATTAAATTTCTTTATTTATTTAGAAAAAAAAAATTCTTAAAAAAGGTATTCAAAACCTTTCGAGACCGAATGCTCCGTGAGGAGGTCTGCATCTCGTTTTACTAGCCCATGGATGTGCGATAATTCGCACCATCCATTAGAAAGACCCCTAAAGTGAGTTGTAGAGGCATAATCGCAAAGGAATCGAAATACTGTTTTAAAATAAAACCGTTTTTTAAGTAAGTGGTATTTTAATGTAATATTTTCCTCGAAACAAAAATTCATACAAAAGAGGTATCGTGCTATGGAACCAAGTGTAAGGGTAGGTCGTTACCCCATGAAGTTTTCCTAAAGGTATGTTTAAGAAAAACTAAAAGAGATGATATTAAAGTTCATGGTATTTAAATGAAAAAGTTAAATTAAATTTATTTTACATGATCTTCTTGGTTTAAAATTTATTCTAAACATTGGTATTATGATTACAAGTATTGTGTAAGAATTTGGATGAATAATATATAAGAAAAAAGGGAGTTTCTAAGGTTTAGAAAATAGATATCAGTATTAACTCCACTTATACCGATTTTGATTAAAAATAATTTCAAAGAAGAGAAAGGGCTTTGGGAGGGACTTACTGGTTAGGAAGCTTAATAAGAGGTAGAAGAATAGAAGATTGTTGTTGTGGCGTCGCGGGAGCTCTGGAATAGCTTCGATTTTTCGTCGGAATTTGACCGCTTGCTAACTCATCTTTACTCCACTTGTACTTAGAAAAGTTTTTAGAGTTTTGGCTAGAAATTTCAGAATGATGCTGAGCCAAAGTGTGGGGTGGTATTTATAGTGTAGAATTAGGGTTTCGGAATTAAAATGGTGGATTAAAAATCATTAAAATTTGGTTTAATGGTGAAATGAAGGGTCTTTGTTTGATTGCAGGGAAATCAAACAGTGGAGGGTGAAAGGTTATGCTAGCGCCTTAGCCATCATCCGTGGCCATTTGCGGAACAAAAATTTAACAACGATCAAAACTAGGCGCTAGAATAACCCTAAACCAGATCTTTACTATAAACCTAACTAGCAACATATGAAGCTCTAACTACTATGATAGGAAGTATACCTAAAGAAACCAAGTCCTTCGGGTCTTTGATCCTCTCCTTTGGCTCCTCAAAAGATAGCGGATCGTGCTTGAAATTCGGCCTCCTCGCGTCAAAGATGATCCACCCGAGAGTACCTACAATGAGCTCCTACCTCCAAATCGAGATAACTAGGGTACTTAGAATGCTAATCTAAGTAGCCCAGATTGTGTAGAGAGTGATGATGGATTAATATGTCTCATTAACCCTAAATTTATCCACTCATGAGACAATTAGGGTTAGGGCTAGAAGAGAGAGCATGGAGAAGATGAGAGTGTGGAATGAGTAAAAAGAATATCAAGTGAAGAATAGCTAAGTAACATGTGAACTAATAATGCAAACAAAAAATATCTAGATATTACAAAATATCTAGATTCCACCTTGCATTAATAATTCACAACAAAAGAAAATATCAAGCATACTCCAATAGTAAACAATGAGACATGCCATGAATCACCAAGTAGCCATGCTTGACTTAATGAAAATGAAACCCTCATTTCTCCACCTCATTAACCATTAACAATAATGGTTAAAACAAATAATGAGGTGTCTTCTTCTAGAAGTATCTTGCACAATTATAAGAATGCCTCTCACCGTATATACATACCCGTATCCGTATTCCGAAAAATATGAATACAAAGAGACAAAATAATCCAAGAATATAATACTAGGATCCGGCTAAAACCAAAGCCTACTAGTATTATCCGCCCGAACATCACACGTGCATAAGTACACGTATGTGATCGAAGCCCTGCCATAAAACCATACGGCCTCTACATCGTTTCGCCCAAAGCAGGGAAACCCTCTGTGTCGGACTCTAAAGACTCGACAGTATACTGGCAGTGGGTTTAACCACAAGCACGTCAGCGGCACTAGCTGTACGTAACGGCTGCCCGGTACCTGTCGAAAGAAAGGCCGACGAGCAAACTCGTCCGAACTCCTACTGAGTCTATCCGTGACAATATCTGTACAGTCCAGTCTCTTCTTCTAAGAGTATCGCATACCGGGTCTAGAGGGTGGTAAACGTCAGACCCTAATAACCTGATAATTCGTGCTGATGATGAGGCTCAGGACCAATCCGGGAAACTACTAATCAACCTATCAGTAAATCCCAATTGCCTTGGCCAAGGACTTATGGTCCTGACCAATCGAATACAGTACGATATCAACTCCCAATACCGGGAGAAACAAAACCCCAACAATCGCTCACTGCCTCCATGTGGCTTGGGACTGTACCCAACCAAAACCTGTTTGCACGACTCAGTAAAGCCGTGGTAGGGTAGTGATCAAAGCACAGTGGGAACTTACACAAGACAAATGATGATCTCAGGTTCGAAGACTAACCTGTACACGTCACCTAAGAACTTCCATCTGACGATAGGTATAGTACCATCTGTAAGTTCTCCATGAGTCTTTCAAGTGTACTCACACCCAGTGAGCACCTGTATACGTTCTTAGATGCATCAGATCAATGGTTGTGGGACCAACCATCACCCCTCGTCGGAGTCTAGAAACGTATACACTAGTCTACTCTGGAGTATCAATGCCCAGTCTCGATACTCACATGACTAGGAACTATTTAAGGATGTGCTTATGGACTACCCTGCTCCCATAAGTGTGATCGCCATCACAACACAGGTAGTCAAGCAAGATCCAACGGGCTTTATCAACATGTAACCGCAATATGTAATAACGTGTATAACATACGCCATGTTAAGATAAAGTCAAACCATAATAGTATAGTACTATATCAAGTCATTATCAATATGTGCAACCAGGATAAAGCATCAATAAAAACAAATACACATATCTTGATGAAGACAACTGAAATAATATACCATATAACCGAGCAAGAATGTTCTGTATATACATATCCCTAGCATCCACATGTATACATATACAATAATGGCCTCTAGAGTATACATATCCAATACAGGGATTTTAGGGGTAAGTGAAGGGGTTAGTGTGCAAAGCCCGGGCCTTATTGGGCTCGGTTCAACCGTCGGTGCCGGCCTAAATGAAGTTTCCGCCGGTCGATCTAGAGCTTTTGGGATATGGATTTGTGCCATGTGTACATATCAGTGTTTACTCCATTTTACACATGTTTGATTTCTCTGACTTTTCAATTTTCTGTGCATTGCACGTGTAGACTTTTGGGCTTCCAAAAAGTTGAAAAGAAAAATCAGAAAAAAATAATGTGTCTGATGGGGATCAAACACAGGGGCTACGTCACAGCAGCGCGAGGGCTTTACCAGTAAGCTACAAATTGTTTCTTACTGTTATTTAACAAAATTTACTTATAACTCAAACTCATACTGTAAAATCATTTCTGTACATTAAACTGGAAAATTCCGTACAGTAAATTCAGAGTCGTTATACAAATCAATATGAATGAAGTATCATTATAACTTCTTTTATGTTGCTCTTTTCTTTTGCAAGTATATACATATGACGTGTGTTGGATATGTATACCCTAGAGGCCATTATTATTATTATTACTATTATATATATAGTGGATGCTTGGACATATGTATATACAGGACAATCATGCTCGATATGATAGTATGCTATTTGGTTTGTCCTTATCTTAACATGTGTATATGTTTTATTTGTTATTACGTATCGTTAATACATGTTGATAAAGCCCGTAGGATTATTGTTTGACTACCAGCATTATGATGGTGATCATACATGTGGGGAACGGGTAGTCTATAACCACATCCTTAAATGTCTCTAGTCGTAAGAATATCGAGACCGGGCATCGATATTCTGGAGTACACTGTTGTATACGTTTCTATACCCCCAACGAGGGGCGATGGTTGGTCCTACAACCATTGATGTTTGGCACCTAAGATCGTATACAGGTGCTCGTTGGGGGTGAGTACGCTGGATGGACTCGCTAAGAACTTCTAGATGGTATTATACATATCATCAGATAGCAGTTCTCAGATGACATGAGTACAGATTAGTGTTTAGACCTAAGATCGTCATTTTTCTCGTGTGAGTTCCCACTGTACTTAGATTACTACCCTACCATGGCTTTACCGAGTCGTGCAAACATGTTTTAGTTGGGTACATTCCCGAGCCATATGGCGGTAGAAAGCAATTGTTAGGGATTCATCTCTCCCGATATAGGGAGTCGATATTGCACTGTGTTCGGTTGACCAACACCATAAGACCTTGGCTAAGGAAATTGAGATTTATTGATAGTTACATCAGTAGTTTCTCGGATTGGTCCTGAGCCACATCAACACGAATTATCAAGTTATTAAGGTCTAACGTTTACAACCCCTTAGACTCGGTATGCGATACTCTTAGACGAAAAGACCGGACTGTGCGGAAATTGTCACAGATAGGCTCAGTAGGGGTTCGAATGAGTTTGCTCGTCGACCTTCCTTTCAAAAGATACCCGGGTAGCCATTACATACAGCTAGTGCCGCTGACGTGCTTATGCTTATGGATTTATCTAGTAACTCACTGTCGATATACCGTCGAGTCTTTAGAGTCCCAAACAGAGGGTTTCCGTAGTTGAGGCAAAATGATATAGTGGACATATTTTGATACGTGCAGGATTCCGATTAAATACGTATACTAGCTATACAGAATTTAATCGGGAGGATGATAATACTAGCCATCTTAGGATTAAGCTGGATTATTAAATCAAGTATTGATTTAATAATTTACATACATATATTTCAATATGTATATTCTAGTATTATGTTCATTGTATTATTCTATCTCTTTATGTATTTGTATTTTGATACGAATACGGGTATGTATATACGGGGAATGTATTTTGTATTTATACAAAACACATTCTAGAAGGTGGACACCTCATCATGGATTTTCTATTTTTGTTAAAAAAAAATAGAAATAATGTGTAAAGGTGAGGTATAGAGAAAGAAGGGTGATGGAAATGGCTTTGTATTTTTTTATTGCATTTGTATGCACTATTCAAGCATGGTTGTTATTTTTTATTTAGAAAATACTTTGAACAAAACCATACTAGACATTTTTCATTTTGAAAAGGGTGATTCATTTCATCATTTTCTCTCTCTCTCTTCACTTAGCTCCCCCTTCTTCTTCATCTCACTAACCTTCTCATGAGTTGAGAATCATAGTGAGATAGAGATAGAAAATTACTAGAACACTTCACTACTTCTCTAAGCACTCTAGATTAGCAACTTAGGGTTTTTAGTTGCTTTACTTGCTTATTTGTGTGAAGCTGGAGCCTTGAACCATATCTCTCGGATGGATCATCTTCGACCAAGGTAGACCGGCTTACAAGCTCGATCCAGCAGCCTCCAGGAGCTGAAGAAGAGGATAGAAGACCGAAGGACATGAATCATTAGGTATAACCTTCTATCCGAGCAGTTAAACTCTTGGTAGTTTGCTAATTCAGGGTTTGGTTTAGATCCTAGGTCGTTGTTTTTAGCGTCAAGTTTTTTTAAATCAAAGTTTTTCGTTCCGCCAAGGACGCGATTGTAGCGGCTAGGGCGCTAGAAAAATTGTCATGGTATTAGAGTCACCCAAACACTATAAAATGGTAGTATACGATACTTAAGTTTCAAAACCGAAAACTTCCGATTTCCAAAACCAAAGTTTCTGTCGAATTTTTTTATCTCTAAAAATTATTTAAACAAGTGCAGAGGGATGTTCTTGATATGATAATGACACAGAATGAAAACGAGGTAGATTAGACTAAGAAAAACCACCTAAATCTCTAAAATCCTTGCTTCTGGTGGTTTTTTCTCTCTCCTCCTGATCTCGTTTTCATCCAGTGTCTTGGGTTTTGAAAATTGGGATTTTTGGTCTTATTTGATTTGCCCTAGATTTCATTTAATGTTATCTTTGTATTCGGGAAACTCGGAAAGTTTTAAAACTCGAAACTTTTGTATCGTTGATATCTGCGATATTGTGTATGTGTTTTCAATTGTCGTCTAATTGCAATATGTCATTTAGACGGGGTTGCATATACTTGCTTCTGCTGTTGTGATGTTTATCTCTGTGATGGTTTATACGGATTGTCATATTGGATAGCCCCTCGTGTGATGTTGGTTGTACAGTTATATTATTTGTATATTCATTATTGCTGGGAGAGCGTCCGACATGTAAACTTTCATTTCTGCCTGTTTGTATATTCTTTTATTGGGATACGGCCAGATTGAAGTTGATGTCACCATTGTATATTATTTCATTTCTGTACTAGGATAAACCCGTTGAGAAGTGCTCCAATAGCCGGGTTCTAGAGTGCGCTAGGTTGTTGTCTCACAGTGGCGAGTTTGAGCCACCTCGCTTTAGAATTTGCATTCGCCGCACTTATAGGGGTTTTAAGATGACCAACGATAGAGTGCTCAAGTTACCTGATTCTATGAAGTGCCGGGTGACCTACTCAAGACCTAGAGTGCAGGTTGCCTCACTTCTAGAATTGGCAGGAAACTTGACGCACTCGTAGGGGTCTTGGTTCTACATTGTACGGGTTATCTACACGACCGAGAAACGTCGAGTTTCATTTGCGGCTCAAATGAAACCCGGGGCTCTTAGATTATCCGCTATTCCATATTGCTTATCACCTTTCTGTGATGTTGTTTATATCATGTCTGAGATGACTATATATTTATATATATAGATAAATAAATGTTGTATAAGTTTTGCATCCGCGCTAGCCCTGTCTATACACTGGCATAAGTTAAGTAACTTTACGGTGAAGTCCCTGGACCTCATGGCGAATGCAGATGGCATATACGTATATTCTGTTTTTGTTCTTTTTTGGTGTGATAGGAATTAATTGATGGGACCGCATTAATTTTGATTAATGCAAGGAAAAATAAACTTAACATATGTTGTCGGAACACATTTTTCGAAAAACTATAGTCGTATTCTTTTGCTTTGCGTAAAGGTATTCGATTAGGAATATCATGCACCTCATTCGACGAGGAAAGAGCCTTGATCTATTCATGGGGATTTCGCTCTTAAGCAAAAGTTTGTGTCACTATAGATTACTCGATTTTCTTCAAAACCAAAATGAAGCCTAAACTACTACTTTTCAAAATTTCTCGGTTCCTTCAACGATATCAAGTTCATTACGTTAAAGGGTTTTTTTGCCAAGAACTCAGCCGTAGCCCTTTATCATTTCCTATGAGTAGTTTTTAGTATTTGAGCTGCGTTTGTTGACTTTGTTAAGGCGTAGTGTACGGTAGCTAAGTATTGCTTGTTTGTAGCATACGATATGATTGGTTAGGACAGTCGTAAAATCTTGTTGAGTCTGTCGAAGGTCGTGCAGATGAATCCAATGCAATCAAGATAATGACGGGTTGAACTTGACTAACGACTTATGGTTTGTTGACTTTGTCAAGGTTATAATTCGTTAGGGGTAAAAACTTAATCGGGAGTTTCAAACATAAAAGAAACTTGCCGGGCGTGCACATACCTTCTAGAGTGTGTTGACTAGAGTGGCTTTCATCTACGTTATCACACGATGATAGTTGGGTCCCGAACCCACTGATGAGTAGGATTACTCTTGGGAGATTTTTTCACTTCACAATTAGCTAATCTATTAGGTGTGTAGAAAGGTGTTAACGTGACTACGCCTCTGCGGAAAAGAGGATTATTTTAATTAAGTCTATGCGAGAGCACGGGGAACCTCTCTCGGAGTACCAACACCGACCTGGCTGAATAGTAGCAAACTTATAAGGTGTGAATGATCCCGACTAGTTCTCCTTTTAAAGTTTAAAGGAGAATTCGAGGAAACAGTGGGAGCCATTCTGATTAGATAAATTAAAAACCAATCTAATCTTGCAAGAGCATACACTGAGTGTTTCTTTTCTCTCTCTCCGGGTAGCAATCATGTCACGCCTTAATCATGATAATAAAATGCATGACTTGACCGAACTAGCTTTTTACACTGGGATGGGGAACGTCGGTTCGGTTCTAACTTATGACAACTGTCATAAGTATGAGCAAGAGAAAAAGGATTGCATGGACTTATATATGACCCTAATGAAGGAGAAGCGTTCTAATGTATCTTCTTCGGGTGTATTTTTTATTGAAAACTCTTATTCTGCTCTACCTCCTAGGTATTGGATACCGGATCAGGATCCCGCATTTGTAACTTATTATAAAGGTTCAAAAAGAGTAGTACACTGGAAAAGGGTGATATATCCCTCAGGGTAGGAAACGGAGCACAAGTTGATGCTGCTGTCATCGGTGAATAATACCTGGTATTGCCAAGTGGCAACACACTGATTTTGAACAACTGCTACTATGTATTATCCATGCTTTGCAATATTATATCGGTTTCTTTACAAGATAAAGATGGATATAACTATCTTTAGATAGAATTATCATGAACATTTACCTTAATCAGGTATTGATTGTAGAAGGTACATTATGTAATGGTATCTATGTTCTTAATCAAAACACAGTTTTCAATATACAAAGCACACGTAAGAGGAAGAATTCAGATATAAACGAAGCCTACTTATGGCATTGTATATTTGGTCATATCAATGAGAAAAGACTATTTAGGTTACATAAAGATAGATATTTGAATCCGTTCTAATTTTCATCTTATGAAATTTTTCAGCCTTATCTCAAAGGAAAGATGACCAAAGCTCCGTTTTCGGGACATGGAGAAAAAGCTATAGAGCTCTTGGGACTCATACACGGTGATGTGTGTGGTCCAATATCTACACATGCAAGGGGTGGATTCTCATACTTCATTACATTCATTGATGGTCTCTCTAGGTTCGGATATATATTTCTGACAAAACACAAATCTGAAGTTTTTGAGAAATTCAAAGAATATAAGAATGAAATAGACAACCAAACGAGAAAAACTATCAAGATCCTTCGATCTGATCGAGGAGGGGAATATTTGAGTATGGGATTTCTTGATTTTCTAAAAGAGAATGGTATTCTCTTTCAGCTTACTCCTCCGTATACACCACAGCACAACAGTGTGTCGGAGCGGAGGAATCGTACCCTATTGGATATGGTTCATTCTATGATGAGTAGTGCTGAATTACCTCTTTAATTCTAGGGATATGCGCTTGAAAAAGCGGCATATCTACTGAATCATGTTCCATCTAAATCCATGCCTAAGACTCCATATGAAATATGGAGTGAAAAGTAAACATATGTTAAACGATTTAAGATATGGGGTTGTCCGGCTTATGTTAAAAACTAACATCCGAAAAAACTTCATGCGCGATTAGTTCTTTATAAGTTTGTAGGCTATCCTAAGAATTCTCTATGATATATGTTCTACCACACCGAGGAACAGAAAGTGTTTGTTGCTCGCCACACCATCTTTTTAGGGAAGGAATTTTTTGCAAGAGAAATTAGTAGGAGCGTGGTAGAACTGGAAGAAATTCCGCAACCATAAACTGAAACTGATGATCTGGTGGAATCTCAAGATTCAATAATCCTAGATGAACCTCAATAACTCCGCAGATCTAGTAGGATTTCTCATCCGCCCGAGAGATACAACGGTTTTCTCATAGACGGGGATCGAGAGGATTGCATCTTGGAATAAAATGATTCTACTAGTTTCGAGCATGTCATTATCAGTAGGGACTCTGAGAAATGGCTGGATGCTATTCGATCCGAAATGGAGTCCATGTACACCAACAAAGATTGTATTTTGGATGATGCTCCTCCTAGGGTAAAACCCATTGGATGCAAATAGATCTTCAAGAAGAAAATTGGTCTAGATGGACAAGTGGAAACCTATAAAGACAGACTTGTTGCAAAAGGTTTTTGTCAAAGACCCGGTGTGGATTATGACAAAACCATTTCTACAGCGTCTATGCACAAATCCATTCAGATCTTACTTGCCATTGCTACCTTCCATGACTATGATATCTAACAGATAGACGTAAAAATGGATTTTCTAAACAAAATTTTAGAAGAGTGTGTTTATATGGATCAACCGGAGGGATTCATTGACAATGGGAGCAGCGGGAAGGTGTGCAAGTTGCTTAAATCTATTTATGGATTAAAGTAGGTATCGCAGAGCTGGAACATCTGTTTTGATGAGACGTTCAAGGAATTTGACTACATCAAGAATGAGGATAAGCGGTGTATATATAAAAAGATTGTAGGGAGAACTATCGTATTCCTAGTCTTGTACGTGGATGACATTCTCTTGATAGGAAATGACGTTCCTATGCTACAATTGGTCAAAGTGTTCTTGTCACAAAAGTTCTCCATGAAAGACCTGGGTGATACCTCCTACATTTTGAGAATTAAAATCTACAGAGATAGATTTAAGAGGTTATTGGGACTTTCATAATTCTGGTACATAGACACCATACTAAAGAGATTTAGTATGGAAGATTTCAAGCATGGTCATATACCCGCTTTGTATAGAATCACCCTCTCTAAAGAGACATCTCTCAAGACTAATGAGGAGAGCACTCGAATGAGCATTATACCCTACGCTTAGGTAGTAAGATCTATAATGTATGTGATTCTATGTACTGGATCAGATGTAGCTTACACACTTAGCGTGGTAAGCCGGTATCAGCCAAACTCAGGGGAGAACTACCGGACAGCAATGAAGAACATCCTTAAGTACCTGAGAAGGACTAAGGAATTATTCTTGGTGTATAGTAATGGAGACATCCAGGTGGATTCTTTTACCAACTCGAGCTTCCAAAGTGAAAAGGATGATAGTAAGTATGTCTCGGGTTTTTGTGTTTACCCTCAATGAAAGGGCGGTCTGTTGGAAGAGATCTAAATAGGACATCGTCATAGACTCAACGATGGAGACTAAATATATTGCTGCCAACGATACCGCAAAAGAAGCGGTCTGGATGAAGAAGTTCATTACTGAACTTGAGGTGGTTTTGTCTATTGTTGATCTAATACCTTTGTATTATGATAACAATGGGGTTATGGTTTTAGCGAAGGAACCACGGTCCTATCAAAGATACAGACACATCTTGAGGCGGTATCACCTGATCAGAGAGATCATAAATCTCCAGGAGATCGAAGTTCAGAGAGTAGACACAAAAGAGTACACGGCGGATCCATTCACCAAGGCCCTCCATCAAGCACAGTTCGAGCGACTTTTTGAGATGTTGGGTATGCGGTACGCCAACAACTGGCCATAGAGCAGACGTTGGGTATTTGATATGCCAATTTATGACCTTAGTATAAGTGGGAGATTGTTGGATATGTATTCCCTAGAAGACATTATTGTTTGTGTGTGTGTATAGATACTTGGACACACACACACACACACACACACATATATATATATACATATATATAGGACAATTTTGCTCGATATGTATATGTTTTACTTGTTATTACGTATAGCTAATACATGTTGATAAAGCCAGTAGGATTATTTCTTGACTACCGCCGTTATGATAGCAATCATACATATGAGGGATGGGTAGTCCATAAGAACATCTTTAAATGTCCCTAGTCATGGGAATATCGAGACTGGGCATCGATATTCCGGAGTAGACTGGTGTATACGTTTCTAGACCCCGACGAGAGGCGGTGGTTGGTTCCACAGCCATTGGTGTGGCACCTAAGATCGTATACAGGTGCTCACTGGGGGTGAGTATACTAGATGGACTCGCCGACAACTTCTAGATGGTATTATACCTATCATCAGATAGCAGTTCTCAGGTGACATTAGTATAGGTTAGTCTTTAGACCTGAGATCATCATTTGTCTCATATGAGTTCCTGCTGTACTTAGATTATTACCCTACCACGGCTCTACTGAGTCGTGCAAACATATTTTAGTTGGGTACAGTCCCGAACCACATGGAGGCAGTCAGCGATTGTTAGGGATTCGTCTCTTTCGGTATAGGGAGTCGATATCGCATTGTGTTCGGTTGGCCTGCACCATAAGACCTTGATCAAGACAGTTGAGATTTACTGATAGTTAGATCAGTAGTATCTCAGATTAGTCCTAAGCTACATCGGCATAAATTATCGGGTTATTAGGGTCTAACGTTTACCACCCCCTAGGCCCGATATGCGATACTCTTAGACGAAGAGACCAGACTGTACGAAAATTTTCACAGATAGGCTCAGTAAGGGTTCAGATGAGCTTATTCGTCGGCTTTCCTTATGACAGATACCCGGGTAGCCGTTACGTACAGCTAGTGTCACTGACGTGCTTGTGGTTATGGATTTATCTAGTAACGCACTGTCGGCGTACTGTCGAGTCTTTAGAGTCCTACATTGAGGGTTTCCCTGGTTCATGCGAAATGATTTAGTGGTCGAATTTTGATACGCGCAGGGTTCCGATTAAATACGTGTACTAACTTTACAGACTTTAATCGGGAGGATGGTAATACTATCCAGCTTAGAATTAAGCCAGATTATTAAATGAAGTATTGATTTAATAATTTACATATATATATTTTGTAAGTGCACGGCAGCGCCCCGGCCGTCAATCCGACGGCCAAAAGCGGAAGCGGTGATAAACTTTAATTTTTCTTGAACTGGCAAACCGCCGCGCACTAATACCCGGATCGAACTATTAATTAGTCCTAGCTAACTACAAGAAAGGGAATAGAGATATACCGACAGATCCGAGTCCTCCGGTCTTCTCGTCATCGTCCCGATCTCCCGCGGAAGCTCCGGTCTCCACCTCGTCGTCGGAAGTGCACCACATCGCCAACTTCTTTTACGGGCTCCCACCTCAATACCGAGGCAACTCGAGCACGAAGCCGGCTACTCGACGTGCCCAAGGTTCGCTGTAGAATATGTAGTCCTCAAGTCTCACTTTGGGGTTGTGGAATTGCCATTTGGTGGAGGAATGATACTTGGAGCTTTTGGGATTGATCTTGTAGGATTTTTGCAACATGAAATGAAGCAAAATCCCACACCAAAATGTTTGGACAGCCCCACCAAGAGAGTGGCCGGCCATGGCTTGGTGAGAGGAGAGAATGGAGTGAGTGCCCAAATGAAAGAGGATAGCCACAACCATAATGCAAGGGAGAGAGAGAAAGGTCATGATATCAAGAGATGATTACAAACCCAAACCCATACTCCACCAACAATCAACAACAACCATGATTGTCAACAAAGTCAAGCCATCATGATAAAGCTAGAAGTCAAGGTCAAGGAAAAGCAATCATGATACAACAAAAAGCAAAGACCCCCTCCACAAATTCTTATTTGCAACAATGCAAATAAGCCCTCCTCCACCAATCTTCGGCCAATGAACGATATAAAGGAAATCGGCCGAAACGGAAAGCAAACTGGCAACTCCAGAAAACTGGTCCCGTAATAAATTACAGGAAAACCCCGATACTGTGTATACACACCTGCATCTGTATTTCAACCGAAATACAAATGCAATGAGACAAAATCTACACCGTACTATACTAGGATCCGGCTTATACCAAAACCGGCTAGTATGATCCGTTCGATCCTGATCCGTGCAATACCGCACGTCCCTGATCGAACCCTGCCATATAACCATACGGCCTGTAATACAAACTGTCCGATCCTGATCCGTGCAATACCGCACGTATCTGATCGGACCTTGCCATATCTCCATACGGCCTCTACAACCTTTCGCCCGAAAGCTGAGTAACAGAATGTGGGGGACTCTAAAGACTCATCAACACCTTGGTTGTGGATTTAACCACTAGCACGTTAGAGGTATAAGCCAATACATAACGGGCTACCAGGTATTGACCAAAAGGGACGTCTGTGAGCGAACTCAGCCTGACTCCCTACTGAGCCTGTCAGTGACAATATCCGTACAGTCCGGTCCGTTCGTCTATGAGCATCGCATGGCGGGCCTAGGGGGTTGGTAAAAGTCAGACCCCCAAAAGCGGTACAAGTCGTGTCGGAGTGTAGCCCAGAACACCCTGAGATACTACTGGAATACCTACCAGTAAATCTCCTTGCCTCGGCCGAGGGCTTCGTGTAATGGCTCTCCTAGACACAGCACGACCTCACCCCCAATACCGGGAGAGACGAACCCCTGAAGATACGCTCACTGCCTCCATGTGGCTCGGGACTGTACCCAACTAAAACCTGTTTGCACGACTCCTTTGAGCCGTGGAAGGGTAGTAATCAAAGTACAGTGGGAACTCACACGAGACAAATGACGATCCCCAGGTCGATGAACTAACCTGCACACATGTCACCAGGGAACTGCCATCTGACGTCTGGTATATGACCAACTAGCATGTTCCCGGCGAGTCCTGTCCGGTGTACTCATAACCCAATGAGCACCTGTATACATCTTAGGTGATCCAACTGACACCAGTGGCTTGTGAGACCGGCCACCGCCCCTCGTCGGGGTCTCGACTGTATACACTAGTCTACTCTGGAGTATCGATGCCCTGTCTCGAAACTCATACGACTAGGGACCATTTAAGGATATGCTTATAGACCCCAGCTCCCACTTATATGATCGCCCTCATACTGCTGGTGGTCAAGCAAGAATCCTAGGGGCTCTATCAACGTGTAATAGCGACTTGTCAGGTCACTTAAAGCAGTACATGATGATAAAGGTAAACCAGATAGCATACTATCATCTCGAGTAAGACTGTCCTTCCGGGATAGGTCCTCTATCAATCATTGCAATCACGTACCTGTGACCTAATAATTGACTCTGAGGGCACTATCTCCAACAATCTCCCACTTGCACTCAAGGCTAATTATTGCGATGTCGCATACTCACAGCCCGTGTGATACCGAACACCCAACTGCTCTACTGGTCAGTCTCACAAAGCTCGTTTGAGAAACTATTGCGTTCGAGGAATAGCCTTAGTGAGTGGATCCGCTTTGATGTTTCTTTCTATGTCTCTCTATATCTCAAGTTCGCGGAGAAACCCATCTCCCGAAATGAGCAATACCTGTCTTAGAATATGTCTGGATGTCTGATGGGACATAGCTCATAAATGAACTCCAAATCCAAACTTCTTAGACTGTATCGTCAACTGAACTTAATCAGTATCCTGCGCCATGCCACCCTCAGTATTGCCTTGGACCATCTGTCCAAAATACTGCCCTTCGTCAGAAGGAAAACTATAACTCTGACAACCTCCTTGTCGTCCATGTCACCTTGGAAGCCTGGAATGATAACTGTCTCCCGAATGAGGCTGTCGTTATCATATCCCTAGAACATCCACTTATGTTCTAAAACTGCTTCCGACTGTTTCTCCAGAATTGGATTAATGTCAACTTATTGCATCCAGTGCAAGAACAATATCTGGTGTAGTACTTGACATCTCACGATTGACTCAATTGCCTGAGCAAGTGATCAGCCAATCATGCACGTCCCTCTCCCCTTTAGTCTGTAAGACACCTTTGGAGAGGGTGACTCCATCTTCTGCAGGTACACTACCGTGCCAGGAGTCGTCCATCCTAAATACTCTTAGAATGCTGTCAAGTACCCTGATTGGGAAACCACCCAAATCTAGATCTAAAACCATAGATCTAGTAACCAGTATGTCTGATATAAAATCCATTTCCTTTGTGGAGAAAACACTGTGTGACGACCAAAGTATAACCGATCGTAGTATAGGAGTTTCCTTTCCTATTCTGAGTATGTCATCCAAATACCAGGATATCATACCCTACTACCTTCTCAACAGATCCATCCCCTATTCTGATGAAGTCAAACCCATGACTGTCACGTCAGAAATAGATGATCTATCTCCGCTACATCTGCTTTAGTCTATAAATAGACATAAGCTACCTGTCCACCAATGCTTCCGTTGCTCCCACTGACTACGACAACCCTCTGGCAGAGTCATATACACGTACACTTCTAAAGCGAGTTCAGAACGACGCTATACTCATCCTCCCGCCGGGTCTCGCAGCCTGGAACAACAGCAATGGTAATTGTGGGTAAACAAGAACTTCCCTGTCACCGTCCTTGAGGCTACCGTAGTACCTCTCGGGTGCCTGAAGTTACCCACCGTATCTGCGGAGTGGCCAATGGAATGTCAATCCAGATTGAATCTTTAGGTTCCTTGTCAAATCTTCAGTAATCGTTCGTGGTTCTGGAATCACTTCCAGTTCTACCATACTCCCACTACTGTTTTCTGAAAAAATCCATTTTTATTAAAACTGTGGCGAGTCTAGAACAATATTGCTATTGTTCATCCAAATGGTAGAAAGTCAACCCGCGTCATAGCCTGGGTCAACCCACAAACAGCCATTACAGAAACGTGCCTTGAGTTGTCCAGTGTCTGGTTTTAAGCATAAGCAGGACAACTCCCCGTACCTTAATATCGTTAAGATATGAACTGTTCTATATCCCATATAGGACCAGAGGCACTGATTTAATTGAACCAGATTCAAATCATGCAACTGTCTCCAGTGCATGTCAACTAAATGGAAGGAGGCGGATCAGCGTTACTCAACTTAGGAATGCTTCCAATTATGAGTAACCTGAAAGAGAAGCAAGATCTCTTAATCATTACTGTCAACTGAATACCATACACAAGTACCTACATCTTCGATCTCTTTGAAGAATCCCGATACTTGCTACACCTGGTTCTCTACTCTATTCAAATACCTATAACTTCTCAAAATTCGGACCCTGTGTTTCCGCGAAACACTTGTCTAAAAACTAGAGAAGTCATAAGTAAACCGAATATAGTACGAGGACCAACCCCTCTGTCCTGATGGACCCTGGACAACATACAATACTCTGTATAAGTCCCTTGAGTCTGAAAACTCATTCACCGTGTGTCGTTGGTTGAAAACTGTACTTATGGTTAAGAAGAATTACACCGCTGTTTAATGCTCCTTACCTAACCATCCACTGATATAGGTAAATGTTGTAGACATAATTTCAGAAAGGTATATCTCACTCTATGAAAATAGACGTACAGATATATCAATTTGAAATTGGTGCATAACTGCGGATATTCAAAACCAAATATTTGCCAACCGGCAAACAGCCCAGGTGATTTCCTCAAATATCACCGATTACAACGAATCCCGATATAATGAGGATAATCACCCAATTCCCAATAACTTACTCCCACTCATCATCTGTAAAACCATACAGATGTGAGAATCGTACCTGGTAAATACATACCCTGGAGTAAGTATCTAATCGGGAAATCAGTTTTCCTTTAACATTACACAGTGAAACTGAAATATTGAAATGTTCCGATGGGGTATTCTGGTATTCCTAGTAATGCCTCTTCCAGATTCACGACTATAACCGTATAGTTCTTTGCCACCTCTCCAAATCCCTTCATATGTCTTTAGTCTTTACCTTCTGTACACCCCTTTAGGCCAAATGGTTTTCTTCCTTCCCTACCGTTCGGCACCAGCCTATGGTTTGGAAGAAGACTATCCAATAAGCATAATGGGTGTACTGTCCCAATCCTAGGAACACTCGCAATGAGAGAGGGTGAAGATAAAAGACAACCGAATAAACCTTATTCCTATTTCTCCTGGACCAGAATCCATCCCCGAACTGGAACAAGTTCCATTCGAGTTCGTATATAACCATACGATGGAGTATCCAATAAACTGTGGATCTTCGTAGTGATACGGAGTGTCCTGGAGAAATACAAAGGTGATTTTAGGATTGGCGAAGGAATACTTGGTTTGGTCGTGAATATCTGTTGCAATTTACTTTGCCCTCTTACTAATCCCTTGCTTTGTCTGAACTTAATACCTTCTGTACACCATCGTTAGGCTAATTGGTTTTCTTCATTCCCTACCGGTCGGCACCAGCCTAAGGTTTGGAAGAAGACTATCCAATTTGCGTAATAGGTGTACTATCTCCTAAACCAAGGAGTACTCGCAACCTGAGAGAAGGTAAAAGGAAAAGACAACTGAATAATCCTATCCGTTTTCTCCAGAACCTGAAACCATCCTCGAATAAATTCCTTCGAGTTCGTATCTAACCATACGACGGTTTTGTCCAATGGAAGTGGACGTTCGTAGCAACACGGGGTGTCCTGGAGAAAAGGGTAAAAGTAGGAGTGGCAATGAGGTTTGCAACTCTGACAATCCAAAAGCCAGTGTTAAGAAGGTTCGGTCAACTTGGTCACTGAGTCATAGTCTTAGGGTCGGGTCAAATGGTCGCTGCCAGAGAGAGAGAAAAGAAACACTCAGCGTGCACTCTAACCTAGATCAGAATGGTTACCAATTTATCTAATCTGGAAACCTCCCACTGTACCTCAAATTCTCCTCCAAACCTGAAAGAAGAATTAGTCGGGATTAGCCGAGGAGTAAACCAACTCATCAGTGGGAATCGGGATCCAACTATCATCGCATGATAACGTGACGGAATCCGCTCACGTCATCACACTCCAGAAGGTATGCGCATATCTGGCAAGTTTCAGTTCTTTTGAAACTCCCGATGTGATTTCTGCCCCATGCTCTTATGACCTTGACTTTGGCCAACAAATCATAAGTCACATGTCAAGTTCTACCCGTCATTCTCCAGGTTGATTCGAATCCACCCGCACAAGCCCTTGACTTTGGCCAACAAGGCTATACGACTGTTCCAAACCAACGCATCTATCTATGCTGCATATGAATACCCCAATAGCTACCAAACACTGTGCCTTGACTTTGGCCAACAAACACAGCTTGAATACTATTGACCACCCATATGAAACGACGGAGGGCTACGAATGGTTTCTGGCGAAAACCTTTAACGTAAAGAACTTGATATCTTTGAAGGAACTGATAGCTTTTAAAAATATAGTGACGAAAACCTTCGCTAAAGAGGTCACTCCCGGTGAAGGGATCTCGGCTCTTTCCCCGTAGAATGGGGTGCAGGATATTCCAACTGAATACCACGGTGGAAAGCAAAAGTAATCGGCTATAGTGAAGTCATTGCCCTGACGCAAACTTTTTGTCCAAGGGGTCACTCCCGGTGAAGGGATCTCGGCCCTTGCCTCGTCGATTGAGGAGCAGGATATTCCAAATGAATACCACGATGCAAAACAAAAGTGAACGTCCTTGCAACAACAGCTTTTTGAAAAGTGTTCCAACAACATCAGATTAGGTTTGTTTTAACTTGCATTGATCCGAATCAACACAGTCCCATCAAATGATCACACCAAAAAGAACGAAAATATACTGATGTGCGTATATGCCATCCGCATTCGCCACTGGGTCCCGTCATTACCCGTTAGGTTAGCTAACTAACGACAGAGCGGGGACTGGACTAGCGCGGATGCAAAACATATACTACATCTACTAATATATATACCAATATATTATATTCGCTCAAGGCGTGATAAAATGCAACATCACAGAAATGTACAGCATCACAGAAACAATACAGATATCTGGGATCCCCGGGTTTCACAGAGCCGCTAAAACCCGACGTTCCCCTGGTCGTGTGGATAGCCTGTGTAATGAAATCCTAGACCCCTACGGGCGCGGCAAGTTACCCGCCAAAACCTGAAGCGAGGCAGCCCCCTTCAGCTCCGTGAATGGACCACCCAGCACTTCACGGAATCCGGTAACTTGGGCACCCCTCCTGGGTCAACCTGTACCCCCTACGAGTGCGGCGAATAGCCCGCCAATCCTAGAGTGAAGCCCCCTCCCTCTCAATGCCATGAGATGCGGGCTTGTTGCCCTCTAGAACCCAGCTATCCGTGCACCCCTCCGCGGGGCAATCCTAGTACAGAAAGTAAAATATACATACAACGGGTACATCGACCGCAACCAGGTCGTGCCCCAAAATAATAATACAAACAGGCAGTGACGGCAGTCCACATGTCGGACGCTCGCCCCGCAATATCAAATGTACATAATACAACCACAACTGTACTAGCATTGCATCCAGGCTATCCCCCATGACCGATCCGCAACATCACAGCAAAAACAGAACATCAACGTGAAAGTCACGTTAGCAAATCTGTCTAACCGGGCTATAGCAGTTAGACCGGATTTACCGATCAAGTGACATTCACGGTCGCAGATATAATGTAAATACTGTGAAATAATGTGTTTAAAAAATATCCGATCGATCAAATTATAACAAGTGGGCCCCAAGCACTACTGTAGCACATCAAGAAACTCTGGGCCCAATATTAATATTCCAAAACCCCTAAAATCACCCCAGAAGCCCACTGGAGAAATTTGGCCCATTGATCTTTACATACTGCGGCGGAACCGCGGCCCAAGGTGGGTTTTGGCCGCGGTTCCGCGCTCCCCTTGATGGATCAATGACCCGAATTTTTCCAGAAGCCTTATAACTTCCTGTACAGTACTTTTATACAACCTGAAAAATTTTTAGAGACTAAAAAATTTCGACAGAAAACTGTCATGGGTGATATTGGGTTTTCGGAACATTTGTTCGATCGGAATTGTAAAACACATTAAACGAAGCTAGACTATGTTAATGGCGAAGCTCTGATACCAATGTAAGTGCACAGCAGCGCCCCGGCCGTCAATCCGACGGCCAAAAGCGGAAGCGGTGATAAACTTTAATTTTTCTTGAACTGGCAAACCGCCGCGCACTAATACCCGGATCGAACCATTAATTAGTCCTAGCTAACTACAAGAAAGGGAATAGAGATATACCGACAGATCCGAGTCCTCCGGTCTTCTCGTCATCGTCCCGATCTCCCGCGGAAGCTCCGGTCTCCACCTCGTCGTCGGAAGTGCACCACATCGCCTACTTCTTTTACGGGCTCCCACCTCAATGCCGAGGCAACTCGGGCACGAAGCCGGCTACTCGACGTGCCCAAGGTTCGCTGTAGAATATGTAGTCCTCAAGTCTCACTTTGGGGTTGTGGAATTGCCATTTGGTGGAGAAATGATACTTGGAGCTTTTGGGATTGATCTTGTGGGATTTTTGCAACATGAAATGAAGCAAAATCCCACACCAAAATGTTTGGACAGCCCCACCAAAAGAGTGGCCGGCCATGGCTTGGTGAGAGGAGAGAATGGAGTGAGTGCCCAAATGAAAGAGGATAGCCACAACCATAATGCAAGGGAGAGAGAGAAAGGTCATGATATCAAGAGATGATTACAAACCCAAACACACACTCCACCAACAATCAACAACAACCATGATTGCCAACAAAGTCAAGCCATCATGATAAAGCTAGAAGTCAAGGTCAAGGAAAAGCTATCATGATACAAGAAAAAGCAAAGACCCCCTCCACAAATTCTTATTTGCAACAATGCAAATAAGCCCTCCTCCGCCAATCTTCGGCCAATGAACGATACAAAGGAAATCGGCCGAAACGGAAAGCAAACTGGCAACTCCAGAAAACTGGTCCCGTAATAAATTACAGGAAAACCCCGATACTGTGTATACACACCCGCATCTGTATTTCGACCGAAATACAAATGCAATGAGACAAAATCTACACTGTACTATACTAGGATCCGGCTTATACCAAAACCGGCTAGTATGATCCGTTCGATCCTGATCCGTGCAATACCGCACGTACCTGATCGAACCCTGCCATATAACCATACGGCCTGTAGTACAAACTGTCCGATCCTGATCCGTGCAATACCGCACGTATCTGATCGGACCTTGCCATATCTCCATACGGCCTCTACAACCTTTCGCCCGAAAGCTGAGTAACAGAATGTGGGGGACTCTAAAGACTCGTCAACACCTTGGTTGTGGATTTAACCACTAGCACGTTAGAGGTATAAGCCAATACATAACGGGCTACCAGGTATTGACCAAAAGGGACGTCTGTGAGCGAACTCAGCCTGACTCCCTACTGAGCCTGTCAGTGACAATATCCGTACAGTCCGGTCCGTTCGTCTATGAGCATCGCATGGCGGGCCTAGGGGGTTGGTAAAAGTCAGACCCCCAAAAGCGGTACAAGTCGTGTCGGAGTGTAGCCCAGAACATCCTGAGATACTACTGGAATACCTACCAGTAAATCTCCTTGCCTCGGCCGAGGGCTTCGTGTAATGGCTCTCCTAGACACAGCACGACCTCACCCCTAATACCGGGAGAGACGAACTCCTGAAGATACGCTCACTGCCTCCATGTGGCTCGGGACTGTACCCAACTAAAACCTGTTTGCACGACTCCTTTGAGCCGTGGAAGGGTAGTAATCAAAGTACAGTGGGAACTCACACGAGACAAATGACGATCCCCAGGTCGATGAACTAACCTGCACACATGTCACCAGGGAACTGCCATCTGACGTCTGGTATATGACCAACTAGCATGTTCCCGGCGAGTCCTGTCCGGTGTACTCATAACCCAATGAGCACCTGTATACATCTTAGGTGATCCAACTGACACCAGTGGCTTGTGAGACCGGCCACCGCCCCTCGTCGGGGTCTCGACTGTATACACTAGTCTACTCTGGAGTATCGATGCCCTGTCTCGAAACTCACACGACTAGGGACCATTTAAGGATATGCTTATAGACCCCAGCTCCCACTTATATGATCGCCCTCATACTGCTGGTGGTCAAGCAAGAATCCTAGGGGCTCTATCAACGTGTAATAGCGACTTGTCAGGTCACTTAAAGCAGTACACGATGATAAAGGTAAACCAGATAGCATACTATCATCTCGAGTAAGACTGTCCTACCGGGATAGGTCCTCCATCAATCATTGCAATCACGTACCTGTGACCTAATAATTGACTCTGAGGGCACTATCTCCAACATATTTTGATTTGTATATTCTAGTATTATATTCATTTTATTATTCTATCTCTTTGGGTATTCGTATTTTGATACGAATGCGGGTATATATATACGGGGAATGCTTTCGTATTTATACAAAACACATTCTATATGGTAGACACCACATCATGGATTTTCTATTTTTGTTAAAAAATAGAAATGAGGTGTAAAGGTGAGGCATGGAGAAAGAATGGTGATGGAAATGTCTTTGTATTTGTTTATTGCATTTGAATGCACTATTCAAGCATGGGTGCTATTTTCTATTTAGAAAATACTTTGAATAAAACCATGCTAGCCATTTGATTGGTTTGAAAAATGTGTTGTGTTTATATTGTAAACAACCACAATTAAGACGGTGTCGCAAATAGCTAGCCGCGATGATTACGGGCCGTCCACAGGGAAACGGTGAACTGCTTTTCTTGTTTTAGACGAGTTGATAGAAGAAATGAGGGATTGTTAACGTTTATTATTAAGAAGGTTTTAAAAATTTATCATAGAAGGGTTTGTAGGGTTTATAGTATTTAGTAGTTAATGGATGAAGTTAAAAAAATATTTCTTTCTATCTTTCAATTATTTAATATTAGAGAAATAGCGATGAATATGGATTAGGGTTCTTGTAGGGAATTAGGGTTTCCCTCTACTGACTCTTATCCTTCCATTAATCTCTATTCATCTTAAGCCTTTAACAAAATGATTATTAACGAATCTCAAATTGTGGTCGTGACTATCATGAAATGATAGCGCGCCCGATAAGAGGGTTAATATTCATTTTACTAAAGTTTATAAAAATTAAAACTTTAAAAAGAATTTAAAAGATATTTCTCATCCATTATTCTACCATATCCTACAAACCCTAGAAAGCAAGAATTTACTCGTTCATGGATATTAGCATAGTAGAAAAAAGGTGAAAGAAAACGGAACCCATAATTAAAATTAAAATGCGGAAAGTAAGTGCGGAAAGTAATGCGGAAAGTAAATGCGAAAAGTAATGCGAAAAGTAAATGCGACAAAGTTAAAAAAAGAACTACCTTTATTGATTTACTAGTGCATTACAAAAATTGCTCGCTGAAAAAGTAATTTACAAAACTTTAGTTTGCTCGCTAGATCTTAATAGATTCTTCGATGGATAGATTGTTCGATGATAGATACTCTCGGTCCTTTTATAGGCTCTGGAATGTGAAACCCTAGACATCATATTGAAGTGTGTCAAATTATGATCAAGACCCTGAAGTTTCAAATCTTACAGCCACCAGATGATCGTTGAACCGCTATCTATAGCCCTATTTGACCGCGCATCCGCCGCCGTTTGGTGGGTTAGAACTTCCAATTTATTCGTGCCTTTTCTTCTCGATATTTAGAGATCCTTCTGATAAAAAGATTATGAAAATATATATCTTAGTCTCTGTCATTGCGAGACTCTTCAGTTTTTTCCTAATATTCGGCAGATTTGGTTTGGTGAATCGATTTGTTGTGGATCATCTAATTAGATTTCAGATCTGAGCTGATCTATTGTCATACCTGCACAATATCTCAAATCATCTTGTTAGTAGCATTTGTTTTATTTGAGATATTATTCTAACCAATTAATTGATATGATATCTTAAGAATATTGGTTAGGAATATTTTATTTGATATGCATATTATAATATGAATAATATCATAGATATTTTATTTAAATATGATATGCATATATTTTCACTAATTAGTTATAAATTAAGAAACATATGATAATAATCTTTTTACACATAAACCCACATATGTTCTTCATTTACAATTAACACCATTTAGTAGTTAACACGCAGGGTTACCTAGCACGGCAACAAGGTTTCGGGAGGCATCGTCCATACCAAATTCAAAAATTTTCCGTTCTAGCTAACCCTAACTAAGAATCGTTAACTAGAAATAGACGGAATAACATATGTAAACACTTTACATCCTAAGTGAGCAAGGAATACAACCTTTGTAGACCGGTCCTTCACTTCATTAGCTCCGTGTAGTAGTCCCTTCACTGCAATCGTGAACTCCGGACTCTAGAGAGGCTCCCATGAAGAAACGAATATGCTTGTTTCGATGTCTTCGAGGCCGAAGATGATCTACGTCGAGGAGACACTAACCCAAGCTATCTCTTCACTAATTACGGAATTAGTGAAGCAAACACCCTATACTAAATAGCAAGTAGTAGAGGATGATGAAGTAGGAATTTTGCTCACATTAGATTTCATATTCTCACAAATTTTCATCACAAACTCAAACCCTAGAAAACTCTTTTCTCTTTGAGCTTATGAAGAAGATGAAGAATTATCAAGAGAGAATGAATTATTGTTAAGGTTAGAAATATAACCAAGGGTTAAGCATGTCATGCTTAACCCTTGTAGAGAGTTAACCATGGCCATAGGTTAAAGGGTTGGGTTAAATAATATCCTAAATTAGACAAAAGAGTGGACAAAGTCAAAGATATTTACAAGCTTCTACAAGCTTTCAACAAATATCAACCATGATAAAATCCACAATTTTGAATAACTTAATGATAAATATAAAACCCTAATCTTATCCCTAGCATGGTTCAAGTCTCATAAACCCTAGTTGCATTTTTAACCTAGCATGGTACATTTAACATATATCACATATATATTAATGTATGCAAAGTAAGAAAAGAAATCATAAGTGAGCTAATACTAGTAAATGTAATGTAATATATCAAATATATAATTATACATTAGATTATCAAATCAACTCTTGATTTAATAATCCGGCTATATCACCTATAATCGACTAATATCATATGAATCAACTTATCGAATCAACACTTGATCCGATAACCCAGCTATATCATATATAACCGACCGATATCTCATATCACGAGAATAGAATACGGTATCTCATATCGTATCAATCTTGGTCCCGCACATATCACATATGTGCTCCTACTCTGTTTCGCTTGAGCCAGGAAACCCCTGTGTAGGACTCTAAAGACTCGTCAATATGCTGGCAGTAGGTGATGATCATATCAAACACCCACAAGCCGCAAGCGGTCTACTAAACGTAATGGCCACCCGGGTATTAAGCGATCAGAAGATCAACAAACAAGTCTGCTAACACTCCTGCGAATCCAATCAGTAACACTACCGTACAGTCCGGTCTCTTCGTCTGATATGTCCCATATCTCGTCTAGGGGTGGTAAACGTCAGACCCCAGTAAGTCGATAAGTCATGTCGATATGAGGCTCATAACGGGTCGAGAAACTACTGATAAAAGTTACCAGTATATCTCTGAAGCAGCCTTGGCCAAGGACTTCCTGTTATAGCCAATCGATCACTGCGCAACATCAACTCCCAATACCGGGAGAGACGAAACCCCTCCTATCGCTCATTGCCTCCATGTGACTCGGGACTGTACCTAAAAGCCACCGTTTTGCAAATTCTCTTGAATGTGGTAAGGTGGAAATCAAAGCACGGTGGGAATCATACAAGACTCTATGACGATCTTGGGTCTACAGACTAACCTGTACTAGTGTCACCAAAGAACCGCCATCTGACGTTAGGTATAATACCATCTGAGAGTTCTCGGAGAGTCCGTTCAGTGTACCCAGTCTCCACTGAGAACCCGTATACTGTCTCTGATGTCAAACATCAATGGATATGGGATCATCCATCGCCCATCTACATGGGTCGAGAAGTTATACGCTAGTCTACTCTGGTATATCGATGCCCTGTCTCGATACACCTACGACTAAGAACATTTGAAGGATGTACTTAACGACTATTCTGTCCCCACTAGTATGATCTGCATCATAGTCCTGGTAGTCAAGTACTCATCCTAAGGGCTTTATCAACATGTAACATAGAGACAATCAGCGTACATGTTAAGATAAAGAGCAACCAGATAGCATACTATCATGTCGAGCAAGAAAGTCCTCCATATATATGTCCAAGCATCCACTACAATATACATCGTATGTACAGTAATGGCCTCTAGGGCATACATATAACTAACAATCTCCCACTTGCACTAGGGCCATCTGTTGTAGTATCAACAATCAGCAGTGGTTGAAGTATCTCATACTCAACCATCCCATAAAAGTCTCTCCTAGGAATAGGCCTTTGTGAGTGGATCCGCCGTGTTGTCCTCTGTAGTATACTCTCCTAGCCTCGATCTCCCTGGAGATCATCCATCTCTATGTCAGGTGATACTGCCTAAGAATATGTCTGGATCATAGATGGGACAAGGGTTCCTAGGCCTAAGCCACACCTCCATTGTCACGTAATGGTAGGAACGAAGTTCATCTCATGAACTAGTGTACATCTAGACTACCTCTTTGGTAGCATCCTTAGTGGTAATGTATCCAGCCTTTATCCTCTAGTTTGCCATGGTGTCTAGCTTGGAACTCTTCCAAAATACCGTTGCTCTACTGAGGGTAAAGACAATGCCTGTGACTGACATTCAATCGACCTTACCACCCTGGAAGCTATTCAGTGATTCTCCCCAAGATCGATTGATACCATCTCACTACACCTAGTGAGAATCCTAACATCCATTTAGATCTATCTCATAGATCCAAAACCCAGGATTTAGGAGGATCGCCTTGATCCTATATGGAGAATCTTTTTGATAAGAGGAGATTGACCGAGTGTAGAATAGGAAACTCCTTTCCTATCAAGAGTATGTCATCCACGTACAATATGAGGATCACTACCATACTCTCTACTACCTTTTTGTATATACAAGGTTCATCTACCATTTTGATGAAGTCAAACTCTTTGACTACCACATCAAAACAGATGTTCCAACACCGCGATGCCTGTTTTATCCCATAAAGCAACTTGCACACGTTTCCACTGCTCCCACTGTCTACAAAGCCCTATGGCTATATACTTATAAACGCTCTCTTCTAAATCACCATTTAGAAAAGCAGTTATGACACCCAACTGCCAGATATCGTAGTCATGGTATGTAGGATCTGGATGGACTTAAGCATAAGGACTAGAAAAGGTTTCATCATTATCCATATATGGTCGATGACAAGAACCTTTTGCAATAATTCTTAGCTTTGAAAGTCTCAACTTTTCCATGTACACCAAGTAATCTTCTCAAGATATACTTGCTCCTGATGGGAATTTAACCCTTCATATAAAGCAACCAAAGTCCATATTTTGTTGGTGTACATAGATTCCATCTCAGATCGTATAGCATCCAGCCATTCTCACAGAGTCCCCACTCCTGATGGCCTGCTCGAAACAAGTTGGGTCATCATCTCATGATGCAATCCTCGCTCCCACTGTCATAGAGAAAACCGAAGTATCTGTCAGGTGGGTGAGGAACCCTACCAGATCGGCGGAGAGGCTGAGGTTCGTTGGGAGCTATTGAAACCTCCAGTTCTACGAAATCATCAGCTGCAGTTTGTATAGCTGGAATCCTTCCAGTTCTACCTCATGACCACTAATTTCTTCACAAGAAAATCCTTTTCTTAAAAGGTGGCATGCTGAGAAACAAAACACCTTTTGTTCCTCGGTGCGGTAGAAAATATTCCCTTGCGAATGCTATATTCCTTTGCGAATGCTTGGGATATCTAACAAACTTCTACAGAACTGACCTTGCCTCGAGCTTGTCCGGATTTTTCTTTTAGACATAGGCCGGACAACCCTAAATCTTAACATCCTTAAGAGATGGGCTCTTCCTATACCATATCACATATGGAGTGGTAGGCACCTGATTTGGTTGGAACCCTATTCAATAGGTATGCAACTTCTCAAGTGCATAACCCACAAAAGGAAATAGGCAACTCAGTAGTACTCATCATAGAGCACACCTTATCACATAGGGTGCGATTGCTCCGCCCAGATACACCAACGTGCTGTGGTGTATACGGAAGAGTAATGCTGGGAGAGAATCTCATTCTCCTTTAGAATAGTCCAGGAATTCTGTGCTCAAGTATTCTCCTCCTTGATCACACCATAGGACATAATACTTATACCCATTTTGGTTCTCTACTTCTAACTTATATTCTTTGAATTTCTCAAAAACTTCATACTTGTGTTTCAACAGGAACACATGTGCGAATCTTGAGAGATCATCAGTGAATGTAATGAAGTATAAAGAACCAGTCTTGGCATGTATAGAAAGGGGATCTATATACATCATCATGTATCAATCCCAAAAGTTCACCAACTCTTTCTCTGTTTCTAATAAACTGAGTTATAGTCATCTTATTTTTGTGACATGACTGGCAAGTTTCACAAGATGTAAGTTCAAACTGATTTAAATATGCATCTTAATGTAACTTCATCTAGTCAGGTCACATTGATTTGACCTAGTCTACAATGCCTCAAGAAGGATTCGTTCATTTCTGAACTCTTTCTCTTGTGTGTGTTCTATACGTTAAAAACTGTGGTTTGATTTAGAACGTATATGCTTTTAGATAACGTGCCTGAACCAATCAACTTTTGATATAGGAAATGTTCAAAACATTATCCAACAACACAAAATTATATCCTTCTTTACTGAATAAAGAGACTGATATGATGTTGTATATCAGGTTCGGTATCTAATAACATTCGTTCAGAATCAATGTATTTGGTAATACAGGGTGATAACTGCCAACATACTTGGCTGCAACATTTGCACCGTTTCCAACTCTTGAAACTTATCACCCGTTCCTAGTTCTCTACCATTCTGTAGCCCATGTAACAGATTACATATATGGGATCATGATCGGGTATCTCATACCTAGGACGTAGAGGATACAGAGAAACAGTTCTCGGTAATGAACATACCCGAAGAAGATATATCAACATACACTTTCTTCGTTTGGGTGGCACGAGAATTCTGATAATCCCCTATTTCCTGCTCGGTCTTATAACAATTATAAGTTGGACCGGGACCAACGTTCCATAGCTCAGTATAACAAGCGGGTTCGGTCAATACATCCGTATTATTATCTTGATTAAGGCGTGACATGGTCGCTGCCTGGAGAAAGAGAGAAGAAAACACTCAGCGTATGCTCTTGCAAGATTAGATTGGTTATTAATATATCTAATCAGGATGGCTCCCACTGTTTTAGTCAAATCTTCCTTCAAACCCTAAAAGAAAAGACTAGCCGGGATTAATTACACCATACAATTTCGCCAATCTTTCAGCCAGTCCTGTGCCGGTACTTTGAGGGAGGTTCCACGTGCTTTCGCACGGACCTAATTAAAATAAACCTCGTTTTCCCAGGGACGTAACCCCGTTGACACCTTTCTAGACACCTACTTGATCGGCTAATTATGATGTGTAAAACTCTCCCAGGAGTAACTCTTACTCACAGTGGGTATCGGGATCCAACTATCTCATAGGAGGTATGCAATCTCATTGCAAATTTCAACACTTGAAATTCTCGATAATATTTTACCCCTGGCAACCTATGACCTTGACGAAGGCCAACAAACCATAGGCGGCTTGTCAAGTTCAACCCGTACATTTCCTGGTTGAATTAAACCCACCCGCATGACCCTTGACGAAGGCCAACAAAGTCGCACTCAATCGCATCATATGCTTAAGCAGATAAGTATAAATAACTACCGCACACTACGCCTTGACGAAGGCCAACAAACGCAGCACGAATACTATGAAGTACTTATCTGAAATGATGGAGGGCTACGACAGGTTTTTTAGAAAACCTTTTGCGTAATGAACTTGATATCGTTGTAGAATCGAGTGATTTTGAAAAGGAGTGTTTTTGAGGCTTTTACTAGTTGTGCTATAGAGGTCACTCCCGGTGAAGGGATCTCTGCTCTTTTCTCATTGAATGAGGTGCAGGATATTCATAATACCACTATGCAAAAAAAAAACTATAAAAGCAATCAAAAGACAAACCGAGTTTGTAACATATGCTAGTTTCGCTAAAGAGGCCACTCCCGGTAAAGGGATCTCGGCTCTTTCCTTATCGAATAAGATGCTGGATATTCTACAAGGAATACCGCTATGCAAAGCAAGAACTAAAGCTACCAGTTTTTAAAACAAGTTTCTACAACTTCTTTTAGGTTTCTTTTATTTCATTAATCTCATTAATGAAGTCCCATTTATTATGCTTCCCAAGCATCACATATAAAACGAAAGCAGCAATATTAATTATATCTCATATATATAATATAAGCATTTGTCTCAGAACAGTAATATGATCTCATCACAGAACATTGCAACAGAATAAAACATATGAAATATTGGATATACTAGGATTTTCGGGTTTTAGATTAAGCCAGTATAAAATACGGATTTCACGGTCGTGATGAATAGCCAATCCCATACCCCTAGACCCCTACGAGAGCGGCAAGCAACCCAACCAATTGTAGAGTTAGGAGACCCGGTCTCGACTCCTTGAGATGGTCTCCCACTGGACCCTAGAACCCGGTTACTTGTGCTCCTCGCCTTGGGTCTATCCTAATGCGGAAAAGTAAATAATATACAATGGTGACATCATCCTCAACCCGGAAGTGCCCTAATAAAAAAATATTACATACAATGAATTTTACATGAATGAAAATAAAAACTCTTATCTCACATAAAACGCCCGGGTATTCAAAACACGACGATCCAATATAACATATCACAGCAACACATAACATCACATGTCATCAACGTAAGTAAATATGCATATCCCAATTGTCGTTGACATATAGCACCGAAACCGGCGATACACCACAGATTACACTTACGGTCGCAGAAAAGAAAGTGAAAAACTACAACAGTTGGAATCCGCAACCACCTTAGACATCATAAACCCAACGTATCACATACTTTGGATTTCATGCCTAACCAAATGAATTCCTTAGACATCACATGCCTAACAATTATAAACCCCGCATTTTAGTCTCGATATTGAAAACACCTTTTAATATCTAGTCGGGCAATTCAATAAGATTCCCGACATCCTGATAGAATGCTCATCGGAAACTTTAGTAGACGGCCACACCCCCTGATACAGTCGACGAAGTTCACTAAGGCGGAACACCGCTGCCGCGAGCACCCGAACGGATGCTTTTGGTGACGGGGTTCTCCTATAGTCACTTGGTTGGGGCTATGGGGCATGGCTATCTATTAAGTTTACCCAGTGAGTATCCGCGTACGCTACGTGGTTGCGACGGACTTTTGATCACATCAAAATCCCGTGGCAACCGATCAAATGAGACTGAACTGCTAGATTTATAAAATTCAAACTAGTTATCTCATAACTACTTGTGGATTCCAAATATTGTATCCCATCACATAATATCCGAACGACGTTAAACTTTTCGATCGATTCATCAAAGTCCCATAATTTCCCGACAGCTCAACATTTGAGCACAGTTCAATAATACCCAGAATATGCCACAGTACCTATGCACCAGCCGTAGAAGGGCAAACCCAAGCTTCACTCATGTCGCCACGGAACTACGGCAAACCCTAGGGTTTGACCACGGTTCCGCGATCCAAAAAGTCGAGTTAGGGTTTCATTCTTCTAGAGAGTTCATAGGATAACTTGCATGTTTTTCTGAATACGTTAAACTTGGAAAAATAGATTTTTGACATTCGATCGAACTTTTTAACTTCGCCTAAACAATATGTGAATAACCCAAAACAATGTTAAAAATACGAATACGAAACACTCCGAATTGTTTATAGTGTAAGATTACATCACATGAAAAATTAGCAAAAACAAACAATACCTGAAACATCAAAACCAAGTCACTGGAACACACAAAAATTTTCAGGGGAGGGGGCTCGGCTTTGGCCGAGATCATGGGGTAGGTGGCCAGCCAAAATTTAATGAAACCCCCTAAAATTTTCACAGTGTTCATATTATATCTCATACATCAATCTGTACTTGTTTAAAAAAAATTTTGAACAACTTTTAAAAACGCCAGAAACTTCAATTTTCTGATTCAAGTTTCGGAGTATTTCGGTTTTATAATCTTAACAAAATCTGTCTAAATTTCTAGCATGGCTCTGATACCACTACAGGGTTACCTAGCATGGCATTAAGGTTTCGGGAGGCATCATCCATGCCAAATTGAAAATTTTGTCGTTCTAGCTAACCATAACTAAGAATCATTAACTAGAAATCGACGGAATAACATATGTAAACACTTTACATCCTAAGTGAGCAAGGAATACAACCTTTGTAGACCAGTCCTTCACTTCATTAGCTCCGTGTAGTAGTCCCTTCACTGTGATCGTGAATTCCGGACTCTAGAGAGGCTCCCATGAAGAAACGAACATGCTTGTTTCGATGTCTTCGAGGCCGAAGATGATCTACGTCGAGGAGACACTAACCCAAGCTATCTCTTCACTAATTATGGAATTAGTGAAGCAAACACCCTATACTAAATGGCAAGTAGTATAGGATGATGAAGTAGGAATTTTGCTCACATTAGATTTCATATTCTCACAAGTTTTCATCACAAACTCAAACCCTAGAAAACTCTTTTCTCTTTGAGCTCATGAAGAAGATGAAGAATTATCAAGAGAGAAAGAATTATTGTTAAGGTTAGAAATGCAACGAAGGGTTAAGCATGTTATTCTTAACCCTTGTTGAGAGTTAACCATGGTCATGGGTTAAAGGGTTGGGTTAAATAAATATCCTAAGCTAGACAAAAGAGTGGACAAAGTCAAAGATGCTTACAAGCTTCTACAAGCTTTCAAAAAATATCAACCATGATAAAATCCACAATTTTGAATAACTTAATGATAAATATAAAACGCTAATCTTAACCCTAGCATGGTTCAAGTTGCATAAACCCTAGTTGCATTTTTAACCTAGCATGATACATTTAACATATATCACATATATATCAATGTATCCAAAGTGAGAAAAGAAATCATAAGTGAGCTAATACTAGTTAATGTAATGTAATATATCAAATATATAATTATACATTAGATTACCAAATAAACTCTTAATTTAATAATCCGGCTATATCACCTATAACCGACTAATATCATATGAATCAACTTATCGAATCAACACTTGATCCGATAACCCGGCTATATCATATATAACCGACCGATATCTCATATCGAGAGAATAGACTACGGTATCTCATATCGTATCAATCTCGGTCCCGCACATATCACATATGTGCTCCTACTCCGTTTCGCTTAAGCCAGGAACCCCCCGTGTAGGACTCTAAAGACTCGTCAATACGCCGGCAGTAGGTGATGATCATATCAAACACCCACAAGCCGCAAGCGGTCTGCTAAACGTAACGGCCACCCGGGTATTGAGCGATCAGAAGATCAACAAGCAAGCCTGCTCACACTCCTGTGAATCCAATCAGTAACACTACCGTACAGTCCGGTCTCTTCGTCTGATATGTCGCATATCTCATCTAGGGGTGGTAAACGTCAGACCCCAGTAACTCGATAAGTCATGTCGATATGAGGCTCATAACGGGTCGAGAAACTACTGATAAAACTTACCAGTATATCTCTGAAGCAGCCTTAACCAAGGACTTTCTGTTATAGCCAATCGAGCATTGCGCAACATCAACTCCTAATACAGGGAGAGACGAAACCCCCTATCGCTCATTGCCTCCATGTGACTCAGGACTGTACCCAAAAGCCACCGTTTTGCACATTCTCTTGAACGTGGTAAGATGGAAATCAAAGCACAGTGGGAATCACACAAGACTCTATGACGATCTCGGGTCTACAGACTAACCTGTACCAGTGTCACTAGAGAACTGCCATCTGACGTTAGGTATAATACCATCTTGGAGTTCTCGGCGAGTCCGTTCAGTGTACCCAGTCTCCACTGAGCACCCGTATACTATCTCTGATGTCAAACACCAATGGATATGGGATCATCCATCGCCCATCTACATGGGTCGAGAAGCTATACGCTAGTCTACTCTGGTATATCGATGCCCTGTTTCGATAATCTATGACTAGGAACATTTGAAGGATGTACTTAACGACTACTCTGTCCCCACTAGTATGATCTGCATCATAGTTCTGGTAGTCAAGTACTCATCCTAAGGGCTTTATCAACATGTAACATAGAGACAATCAGCGTACATGTTAAGATAAAGAGCAACCAGATAGCATACTATCATGTCGAGCAAGAAAGTCCTCCATATATATGTCCAAGCATCCACTACAATATACATCGTATGTACAGTAATGTCCTCTAGGGCATACATATAACTAACATAACAATAGTTGGAAAAATGTCCATACAAATATGCAATAAATTTGACTGATTAAATATCCCCAAACTTATCTTTGATCGTCCCGAGCAAACTATTTATTAAAAAGAAAAAGAAAAAATCTATCACACTTTCGTAGGAAACACGATTGCACTTAGCTCGTGCAACAAGCCGCTAAACCTCTAGGTGTCCCTAATAGGAGGAGTGTTTTCTTCTGAGGATTTTCAGCGGATTTCACCCACAAAATCCCAAAATAAAAGAAAGAAGATGAAAATTACATGAAAAGATAAGGAACATAGACAAGAAAAACTTGAAATCAGTGTTTCAAATTACACTAGCTTTTTAGTTGTCATGAGCCCTATCTTAATGGTCTTGAAAAGATATCAGAAATCACATCATCCATCAATAAAATATCGTCTTTAGTGTTCCTTCCTACCTCTCCTCCAAATATCGATCATATACCCCTACGTGTGTGTAAAAGTCATCCTTCCATTTAGAGAATTCAATTCAAGCTATCATACCCTTTGTCCATCTTCCTTAGTACTTTTTAGTCGATGATATTTTAGATGGATTTGCTCACACATTCTTCATGCGACCGTTAATACTTCTTGAGCTACTAACTAACCGATTACCGAATGTGCTCACTTATTAAGGCGTAATTAGCAATATTCTACTCTTGCAACACCTAAGGCTTACCAGTGACTCCCAAACCAGTTGGTCTAAGGCACCAGGTGATAAGGCACTCTCGCTATATTTTTTATACTTCCGTAAGTAATTACAACACCAGTGTTCATTTTTCTGCACCATTTATATTTTATGTGTCATTTATATTTTGTTGATTTATATTTTTTCCTTCATACTAAGGCTTTTAGACAAGAGTATTTCAAAGTATTCTCTACTGTCCTAAGTTTCAAGATGTATGCAAGTGCTTATAGTAAAGTATCAACATTCAGAAGTTTGGACTCAAGAGTAAGGACTATTTCTCAAACTTATTTCTATCCACAGATTAGTGATTCCTTTATCTTACTAACCCTTGGGGTAGCAGCTCATGACTACATATTACTAGTTTCGTTTTAAAACATCTAATTTTTTTCATTTCTTAAATCTCTTCCTTTCTTTCATATGTATTTTTCATATTCTAACTTTTATTTTCCAAAAAAAATTATTTTTTTTTAATTTTTTATAGTGCCTAGTGCCAAATGATATGTCAATAAATACAAACCTCCCTCAAACGTGTTTGCAGCAGTGTCCTCACTGATATTGTTCTTCGAGCGCAAAAACCTGTAGATTTGGGTGGAGAATAATGGGGTCAAATGTTAGTCAAATGAAAAACCACCCCCAAACTTGTTCTTTAGCACGCACAAATATTTATTTATTTTTTTATAATATACACACACCTCTATTCTTAAATGAAACAGTGTTACCGAAACATGGAGGTGAGGCGGAGGAAAGTTAGTCATGATAAAGTGGCTCCTGCAAGAACAGGAGCTCCTCCGATGGGTCAGCGGAAAATTATGGTTTTAATCTATGTCCATTTACTTTGAAAATAGAACCATTTTTAGCAATTTCTACATCCACTACACCGTGCGGGTACACATACCACACCACAAAAGGTCATTTCCAATAAGATCTTAGCTTACCTGGATGAAGATGATGACGGGAATCGTAATGAAGGACTTGTTGTCCTGGTGTGAAAGTTTTTCTTAAAAGGTTTTTATCGTGGAATACTTTTGTCCGGTTCTTTACTATAACCGTATTATCATAGGCTTCATCACGAAACTCGCTTAGCTCATTTAATTGCAGTTTTCGATAGCTGCATGCTTGGTCAAAATCGAGGTTAAGCTCTTAATCGCCCACATTGTTTTATGTTCGATCTCGACAGTGAGGTGGCAAGCCTTCCCAAACACCAGTCAGTAAGGAGACATACCAAGATCGGTCTTATATGCGGTACGAAATGCCCAAAAAGCATCAGTCAGTTTGGTGGACCAATTTTTACGGTTCTTAGAAACCGTTTTCTCTAAAATTTGCTTGATCTGTCTATTAGAGATCTCAGCTTGCCCGCTCGTTCGGGGACGATATAGCGTAGAAAGCTTGTGGTTGATTGAATATTTCCTCATCAAAGCCTCGAAAGACCGATTGCAAAAATGCATCCCATTGTCGCTAATGATAGTGCGAGGATGCCCGAACCGAGAAAAGATATTTTCTCTAAGCAACTTAATGACAACCTTGTTGTCATTAGTATGGCACGGTATTACTTCCACCCATTTAAAGATATAATCAACCACTAATAAAATGTGTAATTTCCCAAAAGAGTTGGGAAACAGGCCCATGAAATCGATTCCCCATAGATCAAATATCTCCACAACCAAAAATTGGTTGGAGTGGTATCTCGTTTTTCTGTGAAATCCAACCCATGTGTTGACACCGTGAACAAGTTTTGCAATAATCATATGCATCTTTAAATAACGTTGGCCAATAAAAGCTACATTGCAAAACTTTCTCCGCCGTTTTTCTTAGACCAAAGTGACCTCCACATGCTTGATCATAGCAGAAGGACAATACACTTTTGAACTCATTATTAGAGACACATCGGCGAATGATCTGACTGGGACAATACTTAAAAAAATAGGGTTCGTCCCAGTAGAAGATTTACCCAGGATAAAAATATGTGTTTGTCTTGATTTGACCATTCGCAGGGTAGAAGTCTCGTTGCTAAATAATTCACAATATCAGCTAACCAAGGTTTGCATGATATGGTTAAGAGATGTTCGTCCGGAAAGGAATCGTTTATTGGCAAGCTCAACGTTGCTAAAAAAGAAATTCGTGAAAAATGGTTGGCTACGAAATTTTCACATCCACTTTTGTCTCGTATTACAAGGTCAAATTCTTGTAACAAAAGGTGTTAGTTATGTATATGCCCTAGAGGCCATTATTGTACATATGATGTATATTGTAGTGGATGCTTGGATATATATAGAAAGGACTTTCTTGCTCGATATGATAGTATGCTATCTGGTTGCTTTTTGTCTTAACATGTTGACTTGTATTGTGTTACTGTCTTGCTCTCACATGTTGATAAAGCCCTTAGGATATGTACTTGACTACTAGGACTATGATGCGGATCATACTAGTGGGGCCAGGGTAGTCCACGAGTACATCCTATAATTGTTCCTAATCGAGGGTGTATCGAGACAGGGCATCGATACTCTAGAGTAGACTAGCGTATACGCATCTTGACCCATATGATGGGCGATGGATGATCCCCTATCCATTGGTGTTTGACATCAAAGATGGTGTACGGGTACTCAGTGGAGACTGGGTACACTGAACGGACTCGCCGAGAACTCCTGGCTGGTATTATACCTATCGTCAGATAGCAGTTCTCTGGTGACACTGGTATAGGTCAGTCTGTAGACCCGAGATCGTCATAGAGTCTTATGTGATTCCCACTATGCTTTGATTTCCACCTTACCACGTTCATGAGAACGTGCAAAATGGTGACTTTTGGGTATAGTCCCGAATCACATGGAGGCAATGAGCGATAGGAGGGGTTTCGTCTCTCCCGGTATTAGGGATTGATGTTGCACTATGTTCGATTGGCTATAACTAGAAGTACCTGGCCATGCCTGATATGGAGATCTACTGGTAAGTGTTATCAGTAGTTTCTCGACCCATTATGAGCCTTACATCGACACGACTTATCGGTTGCTAGGGTCTGACGTTTACCACCCCTAGACTGGATATGCGACATATCATACGAAGAGACAGGACTGTACGGTAGTGTTACTGATTGGATTCACAGGAGTGTGAGCAGGCTTGGTTGTTGATCTTCTGATCACTCAATACCCGGGTGGCTGTTACGTTTAGCTGACCGCTTGTAGCTTGTCGGTGTTTGATATGATCATCACCTACTGCCGGCGTATTGACGAGTCTTTAGAGTCCTACACAGAGGATTCCTGGCTCAGACGAAATGGAGTAGGAGAACATATGTGATATGTGCAGGACCGAGATTAATACGATATGAGATACCATATTCTATCCTCACGATATGTGATATCGGCCGGGTATATGTAATATAGCCGGGTTATCGGATCAAGTGTTGATTCGATAAATTGATACATATTATATTAGTCGGTTATATGTAATATAACCGTATTATTAAATCAAGTATTGATTTAATAATTTAATGTATAATTATATATGTGATATATTACATTACATTAACTAATATAAGCTCACTTAAGAATTACTTTTTCTCACTTGATAATACATTAACATATATGTGATATATGTTTATTGTATTCTTTTCTTTTGTTACTAAATTATATATATGTGATATGTATAATTGTAACATACTAGGTTATACATGCAACTAGGGTTTATGAGATTCACACCATTGCTAGAATTAGGGTTAGATATATATTTATTTTTGTTAATTCTAAATTGTGGATTTTATGTTGAGATATTTTTACTTGTTGACTAAGTCCACTCTTTAGATATTTGCTAAGATATTTATTAACCTAACCTTTAACCCTAGCCCATGGTTTAGTCTCTACAAGGGTTAAGCATGATATTCTTAACCCATGGTTGCATTTCTAACCTCATAACAATAATTCATTTCATCACTTCTTCATTTTCTTCTTACTCTCAAAAGCTTGCTAGATTTTCCTTGGTGATGAAATTAAGTGGGAAAAAGAAAACTAAAAAGAGCAAAATTCCTACTTCATCATCCTCTTCTATACTAGCCATATAGATTAGTGTGTTAGCTTCACTAATCCCTAATTAGTGAAGAGATAGCTTGAGTTTTTGACTCCTCAAGGTAGATCATTTTGGATTGTGAAGACTTCAAGCAAGCATGGATCATTCACCTCATGGAACCTCTCTACAGTCCGGGAGCTTGATGATCGCAGCGAAGGGACCACAACTCGGAGCTTATGAAGCGAAAGAACGGACTACAAAGGTTGTAATCCCTTTCACTTAGTAGTAAAGATGTTTGCTTTATCGATTCCGTATGATTCTTTAGTTAACGATCTAGGGTTAGGGTTAGATAGAACGGCAAAAATTTAAAATTGGCATGGACGATGCCTCCCGAAACCTTGCTACCGTGCTATTCAACCCTACAATGGTATCAGAGCCTAGCTAGAGAATTAGACAGATATGTGTAGGATTACGAAACCAAAACAACTCCGAAACACCCGAATACGAACCCTAGTTTCTGTTGGAGATAATGCCCTCATAGTCAATTATTGGATCACAGGCATGTGATTGCGATGATTGAGGGAGGACCTATCCCGGGACGACAGTCTTACTCGAGATGATAGTATGCTATCTGGTTTACCTTTATCATCGTGTACTGCTTTAGGTGACCTGACAGGTCACTATTGCACGTTGATAGAGCCCCTAGGATTCTTGCTTGACCACCAGCAGTATGAGGGCGATCATATAAGTGAGAGCTGGAGTCTATAAGCACATCCTTAAAAGGTCCCTAGTCGTGGGAGTTTCGAGACAGGGCATCGATTCTCCGGAGTAGACTAGTGTATACAGTCGAGACCCCGACGAGGGGCGGTGGCCGGTCTCACAAGCCACTGGTGTCAGTTGGTTCACCTAAGATGTATACAGGTGCTCATTGGGTTATGAGTACACCGGACAGGACTCGCTGGGAACCTGCTAGTTGGGATTATACTTGACGTCAGATAGCAGTTCCCTGGTGACATGTGTACAGGTTAGTTCATCGACCTGGGGATCGTTATTTGTCTCGTGTGAGTTCCCACTGTACTTTGATTACTACCCTACCACGGCTCAAAGGAGTCGTGCAAACAGGTTTTAGTTGGGTACAGTCCCGAGCCACATGGAGGCAGTGAGCGGATCTTCGGGGGTTTGTCTCTCCCGGTATTGGGGGTGAGGTCGCGCTGTGTCTAGGAGAGCCATTACATAAAGTCCTTGGCCAAGGCAGGAGATTTACTGGTAGGTATTCCAGTAGTATCTCAGGGTGTTCTGGGCTACACTCCGACACGACTTGTACCGCTTTTGGGGGTCTGACTTTTACCAACCCCCTAGGCCCGACATGCGATGCTCATAGACGAACGGACCGGACTGTACGGATATTGTCACTGACAGGCTCAGTAGGGTGTCAGGATGAGTTCGCTCATCGACGTCCCTTTTGGTCAATAGCTGGTGGCCCGTTACGTATTGGCTTATACCTCTGACGTGCTAGTGGTTAAATCCACAGCCATAGTATTGACGAGTCTTTAGAGTCCACCACACTCAGTTACTCAGGTTTCGGGCGAAACGCTGTAGAGGCCGTATGGAGATATGGCAGGGTTCGATCAGATACGTGCGGTATTGCACAGATCGTGATCGGACGGATTTTACTAGCCGGCTTTGGCTTAAGCCGGATTCTAGTTTTAGATAGTGTAGATTTTGTCTCTTTGCATTTGTATCCGGATGGAATACAGATGCGGGTGTGTATGCACAGTATCGGGGTTTTCCTGTAATTTATTACGGGACCAGTTTTCTGGAGTTGCCAGTTTGCATTCCGTTCCGGCCGGTTTTCCTTTGTTCTTTCCCGGCCGGACTTTTCCGATGGAGGGGGTTATTTGCAATTGTGCAAATAACATTTGTGGAGGGGGTTTCTTGCAATTGTTTTGATTATGATAGCATCATATCTTTTCCACCATCATTTTGATTCTCTTGCATTAATTGTGATTAATGAGAGGGTATGGGTTTAATAGTGTGAAGCATGGTTGATGTTTCTTTGTCTTTTGATGTGGTCACCTTTTCTTCTATCCTACACTCACCTCCCTTCATGCTACATATCCATTCACTCCACCATTTCCATTGGACATTGGCCGGCCACAAATTTGGAAGAAGAGGAGAGAATGAGAGGGTTTTCATTTGGTGTGGGAAAATTAATCATTCATATCATTTTCCATTGCCACAAAAATCCCCAAGTTCATATCATCTTGATTCCTCCATCAAGGCAACATAACCCCAAAGAGACAAGCATCATCTACACTACATTCTACAGCAAATCTTGGGCGCGTCGGCTAGCCAACTTCGCGCCCGAGTTGCCTCGGTATAGAGGTGGGAGCCCGTAAAAGAATCCGGCTACGTGGTGCCCTTCCGGCGAGGAGGCGACCACCGGATTTTCCGCGGGAGATCGGGACGACGACGAGAAGACCGGAGGACTCGGATCACTCGGTATATCTCTAACCCGTCTTATTGTTAGCTAGATCTAGTTTAATGGCCCGATCCGGGGTTTAGTGCATGGTGGTGCCGGTTTGCTAAGTTCGCAAAATTAAAGTTTATCACCGTTTCCGCATTTGGCCGTCGGATTGACGACCGGGGCGCCGCCGTGCACTTACAGTGGTATTAGAGCCACGCCATTAACTTAGTCTAGCTTGGTGTAATGTGTTTTGCATTTCCGATCGACAAAAATTCCAAAATCTACCTTTGTGTTAACATCAGTTTTCTGTTGAAAATTTTTTAAGCCCAAAAATTTTTCAGGTTGCAAAAATGTGATGTACTTGAAAATCTAAGACTACTGCAGAAATCCGAGTCATTGATCTTTCATCAAGAGCGCGGAACCGCGGCCAATACCCACTTTGGGCCGCGGTTCCGCCGCAACATGAAAGGATCAATGGGCCAGGTTTTTCCAGTGGGCTTCGGGGTTAATTTTAGGGGTTTTGGAATATTAAAATTGGGCCCAGATTTTCTGTGAGTGCTACAGTATTGCTTGGGGGCCCACTTGTTAATTTTTGATCGATCGGATATTTTAAACACATTATTTCACAGTATTTGCATTATATCTGAGACCGTGAATGTCACTTGATCGGTAAATCCAGTCTAACTGCTATAGCCCGGTTAGACGGATTTGCGAACGTGACTTTCACGTTGATGTTCTGTGTTTTGCTGTGATGTTGCGGATCGGTCGTGGGGGATAGCCTGGATGCAATGCTAGTACAGTTTTGTTGTATTATGTACATTTGGTATTGCGGGGAGAGCGTCCGACATGTGGACTGCCGTCACTGCCTGATTGTATTATTCTTTTGGGGCACGACCTGGTTGCGGTCAATGTACCCGTTGTATGTATATTTTACTTTCTGTACTAGGGTTACCCCGCGGAGGGGTGCACGGATAGCCGGTTTCTAGAGGGCAACAAGCCGCATCTCAGGGCATTGAGACGGAGGGGGCTTCAGTCTGGAATTGACGGGCTATTCGCCGCACTCGTAGGGGGTACAGGTTGGCCCAGGAGGGGTGCCCAAGTTACCGGATTCTGTGAAGTGCTGGGTGGTCCATTCACGTTGCTGAAGGGGGCTGCCTCGCTTCAGGTTTTGGCGGGTAACTTTCCGCGCCCGTAGGGGTCTAGGTTTTCATTGCACAGGCTATCCACACGACCAGGGGGAACGTCGGGTTTCAGTAGTGGCTCTGTGAAACCCGGGGATCCCAGATATCTGTATTGTTCTGTGATGCTGTACATTTCTGTGATGTTGCTTTTTATTCACGCCTTGAGCGAAATACTATATATTGGTATATATATTAGTAGATGTTGTATATGTTTTTCATCCGCGCTAGTCCAGTCCCCGCTCTGCCGTTAGTTAGCTAACCTAACGGGTGATGACGGGACCCAGTGGCGAATGCAGATGGCATATACGTACGTCAGTATATTTTCGTTCTTTGTGGTGTGATCAATTGATGGGACTGCATTGATTCGGATCAATGCAAGTTAAAACAAACCTATTCTGATGTTGTTGGAACACTTTTCAAAAAGCTGTTATTGCAAGGACGTTCTCTTTTGTTTTGCATAGTGATGTTCGGTTATGAATATCCTGCTCCTCAGTCGACGAGGCAAGGGCCGAGATCCCTTCACCGGGAGTGACCCCTTGGACAGAAGTTTGCGTCAGGGCATTAACTTCACTATAGCCGATTACTTTTGCTTTGCATCGTGGTATTCATTTGGAATATCCTGCACCCCATTCTACGGGGAAAGAGCCGAGATCCCTTCACCGGGAGTGACCTCTTTAGTAAAGGTTTTCGTCACTATATTTTCTAAAAAGCTATCTGTTCCTTCAACGATATCAAGTTCATTACGTTAAAGGTTTTCGCCAGAAACCATTCGTAGCCCTCCGTCGTTTCAGACGGGTAGCACGTAGTATTCATGCTATGTTTGTTGGCCTTCGTCAAGGCATAGTGTATGGTAGCTGCTTGTTGCCTTTCTGCAACATAGATAGATGCGTTGGTTTGGGACAGTCGTATAGCCTTGTTGGCCTTCGTCAAGGGCTTGTGCGGGTGGGTTCAAATCAACCTGGAGAATGACGGGTAGAACTTGACATGTGACTTATGATTTGTTGGCCTTCGTCAAGGTCATAAGAGCATGGGGCAGAAATCACATCGGGAGTTTCAAAAGAACTGAAACTTGCCAGATATGCGCATACCTTCTGGAGTGTGATAGCGTGAGCGGATTCCGTCACGCTATCATGCGATGAGAGTTGGATCCCGATTCCCACTGATGAGTTGGTTTACTCCTCGGGTGACCCCGACTAATTCTTCTTTCAGGTTTGAAGGAGAATTTGAGGTACAGTGGGAGGTTTCCAGATTCGATAAAATGGTAACCATTCTGATCTAGGTTAGAGTGCACGCTGAGTGTTTCTTTTCTCTCTCTCTGGCAGCGACCATTGAGCCGACCCTAAGACTACGACTCAGAGACCAAGTTGACCGAACCTTCTTAACACTGGCTTTTGGATTGTCAGAGTTGCAAACCTCGTTGCCACTCCTACTTTTACCCTTTTCTCCAGGACACCCCGTATTACTACGAACGTCCACTTCCATTGGACAAAACCATCGTATGGTTAGATACGAACTCGAAGGAATTCGAGGATGGTTTCCGGTTCTGGAGAAAACGGATAAGGTTTATTCAGTTGTCTTTTCCCTTTTACCTTCTCTCAAGTTGTGAGTACTCCTTGGTTTAGGAGATAGTACACCTATTATGCAAATTGGATAGTCTTCTTCCGAACCTTAGGCTGGTGCCGACCGGTAGGGAATGAAGAAAACCAATTAGCCTAAAACGGTGTGCAGAAGGTATTAAGATTAAGAAAAAGCAAGGGATTAGTAAGAGGGCAAAGTAAATTGCGACTGATATTCACGACCAAACCAAGTATTTCTTCGCCAATCCTAAATCACCTTTGTATTTCTCCAGGACACTCCGTATCACTACGAAGATCCACAGTTTATTGGATACTCCATCGTATGGTTATATACGAACTCGAAAGGAACTTGTTCCAGTTCGGGGATGGATTCTGGTCCAGGAGAAATAGGAATAAGGTTTATTCGGTTGTCTTTTATCTTCACCTTCTCTCGCATTGCGAGTGCTCCTAGGATTAGGACAGTACACCCATTATGCTTATTGGATAGTCTTCTTCCAAACCATAGGCTGGTGCCGAACGATAGGGAAGGAAGAAAACCAATTGGCCTAAAGGGGTGTGCAGAAGGTAATGACTAAAGACATATAAAGGGATTTGGAGAGGTGGCAAAGAATTATACGGTTATAGTTGTGAATCTGGATAATGATAAAGGCATTACTAGGAATACCAGGATACCCCATCGAAACATTTCAATGTTTCAGTTCACTGTGTACTGTTAAAAGAAAACTGATTTCCCGATTAGATACTTACTCCAGGGTATGTATTTACCAGGTATGATTCTCACATCTGTATGGTTTTACAGATGATGAGTGGGAGTAAGTTATTGGGAATAGGGTGATCATCCTCATTATATCGGGATTCGTTGTAATCGGTGATATTTGAGGAGATCACCTGGGCTGTTTGCTGGTTGGCAAATATTTGGTTTTGAATATCCGCTGTTGTGCACCAATTTCAAATTGATATATCTGTACATCTATTTTCATAGAGTGAGATATACCTTTTGATATTATGTCGATGACATTTACCTATATCAGTGGATGGTTAGGTAAGGAGCATTAAACAGCGGTGTAATTCTTCTTAACCATAAGTACAGCTTTCAACCTACGACACACAGTGAAAGAGTTGTTAGACTCAGCGGACTTATATAGAGTATTGTATGTTGTCCAGTGTCCATTAGGACAGAGGGGTTGGTCCTCATACTATATTCTGTTTTCTTTTAACTTCTCTAGTTCTTAGACATGTGTTTCGTAGAAACACAGGGTCTAAGTTTTGAGGAGTTATAGGTATTTGAATAGAGTAGAGAACCAAGTGTAGCAAGTATCGGGATTCTTCAAAGTGATCGAAGATATAGATACTTGTGTATGGTATTCAGTTGATAGTAAAGAGAAATTGCTTCTCTTTCAGGTTACTCATAATTGGAAGTATTCCTAAGTTGAGTAACGCTGATCGGCCTCCTTCCATTTAGTTGACATGCACTGGAGATAGCTGCATGATTTGAATCTGGTTCAATTAATTCAGTGCCTCTGGTTCTATATTGGATATAGAACAGTTCATATCTTAACGTTGTTAAGGTACGGGGAGTTGTCCGGCTTATGATTAAAACCAGACACTGGACAGCTCAAGGCACGTTTCTGTAATGGCTGTTTGTGGGTTGACCCAGGCTATGACGAGGGTTGACTTTCTACCATCTGGCAGATCAATAGAAATATTGTTCTGGACTCGCCACAGTTTTATTAAAAATGGATTTTTTCAAAAACAGTAGTGGGAGTATGGTAGAACTGGAAGTGATTCCAGAACCGCAAACAATTACTGAAGATTTGATAAGGAACCTAAAGATTCAATCTGATTTGACATTCCATTGGCCACTCCGCAGATAAGGTGGGTAACTTCAGGCACCCGAGAGGTACTCCGGTAGCCTCAAGGACGGTGACAGGGAAGTTCTTGTTTACCCACACTTGCCATTGTTGTTGTTCCAGACTGCGAGACCCGGCAGGAGGATGAGTATAGCGTCGTTCTAAACTAGCTTTAGAAGTGCACGTCTATATGACTCTGCCAGAGGGTTGTCGTAGTCAGTGGGAGCAGCGGAAGCATTGGTGGATATCAGGCTTATGTCTATTTATAGACTAAAGCAGATATAGCGGAGATAGATCATCTATTTCTGATGTGACAGTCATAGGTTTGACTTCATCAGAATAGGGGATGGATCTGTTGAAAAGGTAGTAGGGTGTGATATCCGGGTTTTGGATGACATACACAAAGTAGGAAGTGACATTCCTATACTACGATCGGTTATACTTTGGTCGTCACACAGTGGTTTCTCCACAAGGGACTTGGACATTATATCAGACATACTGGTTACTAGATCTATGGTTTTAGATCTAGATTTGGGTGGTTTCCCAATCAGGGTACTTTGACAGCATTCTAAGAGTATTTAGAATGGACGACTCCTGGCACGGTAGTGTACCTGCAGGTGATGGAGTCACCCTCTCTAAAGGTGTCTTACAGACTAAAGGGGAGAGGGATGTGCATGATTGGCAGATCACTTGCTTAGGCAATTGAGTCGATCATGAGACGTCAAGTACCACACCAGATGTTGTTCTTGCACTAGATGCAATAAGTTGACATTGATCCAATCCTGGAGAAACAGTCGGAAGCAGTTTTAGAACATAAGTGAATGTTCTAGGGATATGATAACGACAGCCTCATTTGGGAGACAGTTATCATTCTAGGGTTCCAAGGTGACATGGACGACAAGGAGGTTGTCAGAGTTATAGTTTTTCCTTCCGACGAGGAGCAGTATTTTGGACAGGTGGTCCAAGGCAATACCCAGTGTGGCATGGCGCAGGATACTGATTAAGTTCAGTTGACGATACAGTCTAAGAAGTTTGGATTTGGAGTTCATTTATGAGCTAGGTCCCATCAGACATCCAGACATTCTAAGACAGGTATTGCTCATTTCGGGAGATGGCTTTCTCCGCGAACTTGAGATTTAGAGAGACATAGAAAGAAACATCTAGGCGGATCCACTCACTGAGGCTATTCCTCGAACGCAAGAGTTTCGCAAACAGGCTTTATGAGACTGACTAGTAGAGGAGTTGGGTGTTCGGTATCACACGGGCTGTGAGTATACGACATCGCAATAATTAGCCTTGAGTGCTAGTAGGAGATTGTTGGAGATAATGCCCTCATAGTCAATTATTGGATCACAGGCACGTGATTGCGATGATTGAGGGAGGACCTATCCCGGGACGACAGTCTTACTCGAGATGATAGTATGCTATCTGGTTTACCTTTATCATCGTGTACTGCTTTAGGTGACCTGACAGGTCACTATTGCACGTTGATAGAGCCCCTAGGATTCTTGCTTGACCACCAGCAGTATGAGGGCGATCATATAAGTGAGAGCTGGAGTCTATAAGCACATCCCTAAAAGGTCCCTAGTCGTGGGAGTTTCGAGACAGGGCATCGATTCTCCAGAGTAGACTAGTGTATACAGTCGAGACCCCGACGAGGGGCGGTGGCCGGTCTCACAAGCCACTGGTGTCAGTTGGTTCACCTAAGATGTATACAGGTGCTCATTGGGTTATGAGTACACCGGACAGGACTCGCTGGGAACCTGCTAGTTGGGATTATACTTGACGTCAGATAGCAGTTCCCTGGTGACATGTGTACAGTTTAGTTCATCGACCTGGGGAACGTCATTTGTCTCGTGTGAGTTCCCACTGTACTTTGATTACTACCCTACCACGGCTCAAAGGAGTCGTGCAAACAGGTTTTAGTTGGGTACAGTCCCGAGCCACATGAAGGCAGTGAGCGGATCTTCGGGGGTTTGTCTCTCCCGGTATTGGGGGTGAGGTCGCGCTGTGTCTAGGAGAGCCATTACACAAAGTCCTTGGCCAAGGCAGGAGATTTACTGGTAGGTATTTCAGTAGTATCTCAGAGTGTTCTGGGCTACACTCCGACACGACTTGTACCGCTTTTGGGGGTCTGACTTTTACCAACCCCCTAGGCCCGACATGCGATGCTCATAGACGAACGGACCGGACTGTACGGATATTGTCACTGACAGGCTCAGTAGGGTGTCAGGATGAGTTCGCTCATCGACGTCCCTTTTGGTCAATAGCTGGTGGCCCGTTACGTATTGGCTTATACCTCTGACGTGCTAGTGGTTAAATCCACAGCCATAGTATTGACGAGTCTTTAGAGTCCACCACACTCAGTTACTCAGGTTTCGGGCGAAACGCTGTAGAGGACGTATGGCGATATGGCAGGGTTCGATCAGATACGTGCGGTATTGCACAGATCGTGATCGGACGGATTTTACTAGCCGACTTTGGCTTAAGCCGGATTCTAGTTTTAGATAGTGTAGATTTTGTCTCTTTGCATTTGTATCCGGATGGAATACAGATGCGGGTGTGTATGCACAGTATCGGGGTTTTCCTGTAATTTATTACGGGACCAGTTTTCTGGAGTTGCCAGTTTGCATTCCGTTCCGGCCGGTTTTCCTTTGTTCTTTCCCGGCCGGACTTTTCCGATGGAGGGGGTTATTTGCAATTGTACAAATAACATTTGTGGAGGGGGTTTCTTGCAATTGTTTTGATTATGATAGCATCATATCTTTTCCACCATCATTTTGATTCTCTTGCATTAATTGTGATTAATGAGAGGGTATGGGTTTAATAGTGTGAAGCATGGTTGATGTTTCTTTGTCTTTTGATGTGGTCACCTTTTCTTCTATCCTACACTCACCTCCCTTCATGCTACATATCCATTCACTCCACCATTTCCATTGGACATTGGCCGGCCACAAATTTGGAAGAAGAGGAGAGAATGAGAGGGTTTTCATTTGGTGTGGGAAAATTAATCATTCATATCATTTTCCATTGCCACAAAAATCCCCAAGTTCATATCATCTTGATTCCTCCATCAAGGCAACATAACCCCAAAGAGACAAGCATCATCTACACTACATTCTACAGCAAATCTTGGGCGCGTCGGCTAGCCAACTTCGCGCCCGAGTTGCCTCGGTATGGAGGTGAGAGCCCGTAAAAGAATCCGGCTACGTGGTGCCCTTCCGGCGAGGAGGCGACCACCGGATTTTCCGCGGGAGATCGGGACGACGACGAGAAGACCGGAGGACTCGGATCACTCGGTATATCTCTAACCCGTCTTGTTGTTAGCTAGATCTAGTTTAATGGCCCGATCCGGGGTTTAGTGCGCGGTGGTGCCGGTTTGCTAAGTTCGCAAAATTAAAGTTTATCACCGTTTCCGCATTTGGCCGTCGGATTGACGACCGGGGCGCCGCCGTGCACTTACAGTTTCTGTCGAAATTTTCTGAGTATCAAAATTTTTTTTAAACAGTTGCAGAATGTTGTATGAGATACAAGATGAACACTGTACAAAATTCACCCCTCTCACCTTTTTTGGGCCGGCCAGATCGGCCACAGTAGGGCTTTTGGGGTTGTATTTTTTACAGTGTTCCGGTCTCTGGGGTTTGGTAATTCAGGTATTGTTTGTTTTTTGCTAAATTTGCATGTGATGTTATCTTTTTACAGAGGCAATTCGGAGTATTTCGTAATCGTAATTCTAGTTTGTTTTTGGGTTGTTTAGACGGTGTTAAAAAGTTCGAATGGATATCAATAACTCACTTTTTCCCTTGCTGGTAATTTTTCCAAGTGTTGAATTTTTCCTTAGTTTAAAACTTTCAGAAAATCATGCAAGCGATTTTGTGGACCCTCTAGAAGAATGAAACTTATGTGACCGTCAGAACCGCCACTAAATCCTAGAGTTTGTGGTAGTTCAGCAGTGCCACATGTGAGGCGTTGGTTGACCCTTCTACGGCTGGTTCATAGGAGCTGTGGCATGTTCTGGGACTTTTTGAACTTCGCTCAAGTGTTGAGCTCAATTGGGAAATTTTGGGTGTTTGTTTATTCGATCGAAAAGTTTAACATTGTCTAGTTATCTGAAATGTGATACAATATGTGGAATTCATATAGTTAGACATGAAATCCGTAATATGTGATATTTCAGGTATATGATGTCTAAGGTAATTGTGGATTCCAAATGTTGTAGTTTTTCACTTTCTTTTCTGCGACCGTAAGTGTAATATGTGGTATATCGCCGGTTTCGTTGCTATACATCAACGACAATTGGGATACGCATATTTACTTACATTGATGACATGTGATGTTATGTGTTTCTGTGATATGTTATATTGGATCGTCGTGTTTAGAATAGCTGGGGTTTTATGTGAAATGAGGGTTTTTATTTCATTCATGTAAAATTCAATGTATGTAATATTCTTTTATTGGGGCACTTCCGGGTTGAGGATGATGTCACCATTGTATATTATTTTCTTTTTCGCATTAGGATAGACCCAAGGAGGGGAGCACAAGTAACCGGGTTTTAGGGTCCAGTGGAAGGCCATCTCGAGGAGTCGAGACCGGGTTTCCTAACCCTAGAATTGGTAGGGTTGCTTGCCTCTCTCGTAGGGGTCTAGGGATGTGGGTTTGGCTATTCATCGCGACCGTAGAATCCGTGTTTTATACAGGCTCAAAATAAAACACGGACCTCCTAGTATATCCAATATTTCATATGTTATCTTCTGCTGCTGATATTTTGTGATGTGATCATTTTACATGCGTGAGACGAATGATTTATTATTGTATATATGATATATAATAAATGTTGCTTATGTTTTGCACCCACGCTAGTCCCGTCCCGGTATGCCGTTAGTTAAGTAACCTAACGGTGCATAACGGGACACTGTGGTGAATATGGATGGCATAAGCGTACGTTGTATTTTTGTTTCTTCTGTGATTCCCAGGAAGCACAAATGATGGGACTTCGTTAATGAGATTAATGAAAGAAAAAGAAACCTAAAAGATGTTGTAGAATCAAATTTATAAAAAGGGTAGCTCTAGTTTTTGCTTTGCATAGCAGTATTCCTTGTAGATGTTGCGCCACGGCAGCGCCCCGGCCTCGTACCCGAGGCCAAAATGCGGAATCAAAAATTTTCCTTACTCGGAAACCGGCGCTACCGCGGACAAAGAAAACCCGGATCGTTTACCATTAACCTAATGCTAGCAATCAAGAGATAGGGTGAGAAGTATACCGAGTGATCCGAGTCCTCCGGTCTTCTCGACATCGTCCCGATCTCCCGCGGAAAGTCCTGCCTCCACATCGTCGCCTCCTAGCCGGAAAGGGCACCACAACGCCTGCGTCTTTTACGGGCTCCCGCCTCAATACCGAGGCAACTCGAGCATGAAGCCGGCAACTCGACATGCTCAAGATATACTGTAGAATGTGTAGTGTAGAGGCTATGTCTCATTTGGGGTTTGTTGCCATTTCAAGATGATGGAGGAATGGGATAAGAAAAATGGTGCTTGCATTTTTCTAGCATGAATGAGATCAAGAAAATGGAACTCTCAAGAATGAAAACCTCTCTTCTTCTTCTTCTCTCAACCATCAAAAAAACTTATTCATCTAGTGAGAATAAAAGGGTGGAGGAAAAACAATATGGAAGCAAGAGGGAGGTGAGTGTAGGAGCACAAGAATGGTGACCACATCAAGAGAAAAAGAAACATCAACCATGCTTCTTCTTACATCAAACCCATGCCCACTCAAATCTCATTTAAAGCAAGTTATGGTGCAAGATATGAAAGGTATCATAATCAATACTTTTGCAATAAAACCCTCCACAAAGTGTTATTTGCAAACTTGCAAATAACCCTCTCCATCGGAAAAGTCCGGCCGGGAAAGAACAAAGGAAAACCGGCCGGAACGGAATGCAAACTGGCAACTCCAGAAAACTGGTCCCGTAATAAATTACAGGAAAACCCCGATACTGTGCATACACACCCGCATCTGTATTCCGTCCGGATACAATGCAATGAGACAAAATCTACACTGTACTAGACTAGGACCGGCTTAAGCCAAAGCCGGCTAGTAAAATCCGTTCGATCCTGATCCGTGCAATACCGCAGTATCAGATCAAACCCTGCCATATAACTATACGGCCACTAGTACAAAACTGTCCGATCCTGATCCGTGCAATACCGCACGTATCTGATCGGACCCTGCCATATCTCCATACGGCCTCTACAGCGTTTCGCCCGAAAGCTGAGTAACTGAAAGTGTGGTGGACTCTAAAGACTCGTCAATACTATGGCTGTGGATTTAACCACTAGCACGTCAGAGGTATAAGCCAATACGTGACGGGCCACCAGCTATTGACTAAAAGGGACGTCGATGAGCGAACTCATCCTGACACCCTACTGAGCCTGTCAGTGACAATATCCGTACAGTCCGGTCCGTTCGTCTATGAGCATCGCATGTCGGGCCTAGAGGGTTGGTAAAAGTCAGACCCCCAAAAGCGGTACAAGTCGTGTCGGAGTGTAGCCCAGAACGCCCTGAGATACTACTGGAATACCTACCAGCAAATCTCCTGCCTCGGCCGAGGGCTTTGCGTAATGGCTCTCCTAGACACAGCGCGACCTCACCCCCAATACCGGGAGAGACGAACCCCTGAAGATCCGCTCACTGCCTCCATGTGGCTTGGGACTGTACCCAACTAAAACCTGTTTGCACGACTCCTTTGAGCCGTGGTAGGGTAGTAATCAAAGCACAGTGGGAACTCACACGAGACAAATGACGATCCTCAGGTCGATGAACTAACCTGTACACATGTCACCTGGGAACTGCTATCTGACGTCAGGTATAAGCCCAACTAGCAGGTTCCCGGCGAGTCCTGTCCGGTGTACTCATAACCCAATGAGCACCTGTATACATCTTAGGTGAACCAACTGACACCAGTGGCTTGTGAGACCGGCCACCGCCCCTCGTCGGGGTCTCGACTGTATACACTAGTCTACTAATGGAGTATCGATGCCCTGTCTCGAAACTCCTACGACTAGGGACCTTTTAAGGATGTGCTTATAGACTACCAGCTCCCATATATATGATCGCCATCATACTGCTGGCAGTGAAATAAGAATTCTAGGGGCTCTATCAACGTGTAATAGTGACATGTCAGGTCACCTAAAGCAGTACACGATGATAAAGATAAACCAGATAGCATACTATCATCTCGAGTAAGACTGTCCTACCGGGATAGGTCCTCCCTCAATCATTGCAATCACGTGCCTGTGATCCAATAATTGACTCTGAGGGCACTATCTCCAACAATCTCCCACTTGCACTCAAGGCTAATTATTGCGATGTCGCATACTCACAGCCCGTGTGATACCGAACACCCAACTCCTCTACTAGTCAGTCTCACAAAGCTCGTTTGTGAAACTATTGCGTTTGAGGAATAGCCTCAGTGAGTGGATCCGCTGTGATGTTTCTTTCTATGTCTCTCTATTTCTCAAGTTCGCGGAGAAGGCCATCTCCCGAAATGTGCAATACCTGTCTTAGAAAGTCTGGATGTCTGATGGGACCTAGCTCATAAATGAACTCCAAATCCAAACTTCTTAGACTGTATCGTCCACTGAAATTAATCAGTATTCTGCGCCATGCCTCCCTCAGTATTGCCTTGGACCACCTGTCCAAAATACTGCCCCTCGTCAGAAGGAAAAACTATAACTCTGACAACCTCCTTGTCGTCCATGTCACCTTGGAAGCCTGGAATGATAACTGTCTCCCAAATGAGGCTGTCGTTATCATATCCCTAGAACATCAACTTATGTTCTAAAACTGCTTCCGACTGTTTCTCCAGGATTGGATCAATATCTACTTATTGCATCTACTGCAAGAACAACATCTGGTGTGGTACTTGACATCTCATGATTGACTCAATTGCCTAAGCAAGTGATCTGTCAATCATGCGTATCCCTCTCCTCTTTAGTCTGTAAGACGCCTTTAGAGAGGGTGACTCCATTACCTACAGGTGTACTACCGTGCCAGGAGTCGTTCATTCTAAATACTCATAGAATGCTGTCAAGGTACCCAGATTGGGAAACTACCCAAATCTAGATCTAAAACCATAGATCTAGTAACCAGAATGTCTGATATAATATCCAAGTCCTGTGTGGAGAAACTACTGTGTGACGACCAAAGTATAACCGATTGTAGTATAGGAATATCACTTCCTACTACCTTCTCAACAGATCCATCCCCTGTTCTGATGACGTCAAACCTATGACTGTCACATCAGAAATAGATGATCTATCTCCGCTATATCTGCTTTAGTCTATAAATAGACATAAGCCTGATGTCCACCAATGCTTCCGCTGCTCCCACTGACTACGACAACCCTCTGGCAGAGTCATATAGACGCGCACTTCTAAAGCTAGTTTAGAACGACGCTATACTCATCCTCCTGCCGGGTCTCGCAGCCTGGAACAACAACAATGGCAAGTGTGGGTAAACAAGAACTTCCCTGTCACCGTCCTTGAGGCTACCGGAGTACCTCTCGGGTGCCTGAAGTTACCCACCTTATCTGCGGAGTGACCAATGGAATGTCAAATCAGATTGAATCTCTAGGTTCTTTATCAAATCTTCAGTAATCGTTTGCGGTTCTGGAATCACTTCCAGTCCTACCATACCCCCACTACTTTTTCTAAAAAAAAATCCATTTTTAATAAAAACTGTGGCGAGTCTAGAACAATATTGCTATTGTTCATCCAGATGGTAGAAAGTCAACCCTCGTCATAGCCTGGGTCAACCCACAAACAGCCATTACAGAAACGTGCCTTGAGTTGTCCAGTGTCTGGTTTTAATCATAAGCTGGAAAACTCCCCGTACCTTAACAACGTTAAGATATGAACTGTTCTATATCCAATATAGAAACAGAGGCACTGATTTGATTGAACCAGATTCAAATCATGCAGCTATCTCCAGTGCATGTAAACTAAATGGAAGGAGGCCGATCAGCGTTACTCAACTTAGGAATGCTTCCAATTATGAGTAACCTGAAAGAGAAGCAATTTCTCTTAATCATTACTATCTACTGAACACCATACACAAATATCTACATCTTCGATCACTTTGAAGAATCCCGACACTTGCTATACCTGGTTCTCTACTCTATTCAAATACCTATAACTCCTCAAAACTTAGACCCGGTGTTTGCACGAAATACATGTCTAAGAACTAGAGAAGTTAAAAGTAAACAGAATATAGTATGAGGACCAACCCCTCTGTCCTAATGGACACTGGACAACATACAATACTTTGTATAAGTCCGCTGAGTCTAACAACTCTTTCACTGTGTATCGTAGGTTGAAAACTGTACTTATGGTTAAGAAGAATTACACCGCTGTTTAATGCTCCTTACCTAACCATCCACTGATATAGGTAAATGTCATCGACATAATATCAAAAGGTATATCTCACTCTATGAAAATAGACGTACAGATATATCAATTTGAAATTGGTGCACAACAGCGGATATTCAAAACCAAATATTTGCCGACCGGCAAACAACCCAGGTGACTTCCTCAAATATCACCGATTACAACGAATCCCGATATAATGAGGATGATCACCCAATTCCCAATAACTTACTCCCACTCAGCATCTGTAAAACCATACAGATGTGAGAATCGTACCTGCTAAATACATACCCTGGAGCAAGTGTCTAACTGGGAAATCAGTTTTCCGTTAACAGTACACAGTGAAACTGAAACATTGAAATGTTTCGTTGGGGTATCCTGGTATTCTTAGTAATGCCTCTACCATTATCCAGATTCACAACTATAACCTCATAATTCTTTGCCACCTCTCCAAATCCCTTTATATGTCTTTAGTCGATACCTTCTGCACACCCCTTTAGGCCAAATGGTTTTTTTCCTTCCCTACCGTTCGGCACCAGCCTATGGTTTGGAAGAAGACTATCCAAAAAGCATAAAGGGTGTACTGTCCTAATCCTAGGAGCACTCGCATCGCGAGAGAAGGTGAAGATAAAAGACAACCGAATAAACCTTATTACTATTTCTCCTGAACCAGAATCCATCCCCGAACTGGAACAAGTTCCTTTCGAGTTCGTATATAACCATACGATGGATTATCCAATAAAATGGGATCTTCGTAGTGATACGGAGTGTCCTGGAGAAATACAAAGGTGATTTAGGATTGGCGAAGAAATACTTGGTTTGGTCGTGAATAGCAGTCGCAACTTACTTTGCCCTCTTACTAATCCCTTGCTTTGTCTTAACTTAATACCTTCTGTACACCGTTTAGGCTAACTGGTTTTCTTCATTCCCTACCGGTCGGCACCAGCCTATGGTTTGGAAGAAGACTATCCAATTTGTGTAATAGGTGTACTACTCCTAAACCAAGGAGTACTCGCAACTTGAGAGAAGGTAAAAGGGAAAAGATAACTGAATAATCCTATCCGTTTTCTCCAGAACCGGAAACCATCCTCGAATTCCTTCGAGTTCGTATCTAACCATACGATGGTTTTGTCCAATGGAAGTGGACGTTCGTAGTAATACGGGGTGTCCTGGAGAAAAGGGTAAAAGTAGGAGTGGCAATGAGGTCTGCAACTCTGACAATCCAAAAGCCAGTGTTAAGAAGGTTCGGTCAACTTGGTCACTGAGTCAAATTCCAGGGTCGGGTCAATGGTCGCTGCCAAAGAGAGAGAGAAAAGAAACACTCAGCATGCACTCTAACCTAGATCAGAATGGTTATCACTTTATCTAATCTGGAAACCTCCCACTGTATCTCAAATTCTCCTCCAAACCTGAAAGAAGAATTAGTCGGGGTCACCCGAGGAGTAAACTAACTCATCAGTGGGAATCGGGATCCAACTATCACCGCATGATAACGTGACGGAATCCACTCACGTCACCACACTCCAGAAGGTATGCGCATGTCTGGCAAGTTTCAGTTCTTTTGAAACTCCCAATATTTGTTTTTACCCCTAGGACCCAAGTGACCTTGACAATGCCAACAAATCAAAGAGTCCTAGTCAAGTTCTACCCATCATTATCTTGATTGCATTAAACCCACCCGTACGAGTCCTTGACAATGCCAACAAGACCGCACGACTGTCCTAACCAATCCACTTAGCCATGTGACAGAAAAGCATTACATAGCTACCGAACACTACGCCACAGCAATGCACGACAAACGCAGCACGAATACTAAGTAATACTAATCTGAAATGACGGAGGGCTACGACTGGTTTTTGGCGAAAATCCTTTAACGTAATGAACTTGATATCGTTGAAGGAACTGGATAACATTTTATAAAAATATAGTGACGAAAACCTTTACTAAAGAGGTCACTCCCGGTGAAGGGATCTCGGCTCTTTCCCCGTAGAATGAGGTGCAGGATATTCCAACTGAATACCACGATGCAAAGCAAAAGTAATCGGCTATAGTGAATTTAATGCCCTGACGCAAACTTCTGTCCAAGGGGTCACTCCCGGTGAAGGGATCTCGGCCCTTGCCTCGTCGACTGAGGAGCAGGATATTCCAAATGAATACCACGATGCAAAACAAAAGTGAACGTCCTTGCAATAACAGCTTTTTGAAAAGTGTTCCAACAACATCAGAATAGGTTTGTTTTGCTTGCATTGATCCAAATCAACGCACTCCCATCAATTGATCACACCACAAAGAACGAAAATATACTGACGTACGTATATGCCATCCGCATTCGCCACTGGGTCCCGTCATCACCCGTTAGGTTAGCTTACTAACGACAGAGCGGGGACTGGACTAGCGCGGATGAAAAACATATACAACATCTACTAATATATATACCAATATATAGTATTTCGCTCAAGGCGTGAATAAAATGCAACATCACAGAAATGTACAGCATCACAGAACAATACAGATATCTGGAAGCCCCGGGTTTCACAGAGCCGCTGCTGAAACCCGACGTTCCCCTGGTCGTGTGGATAGCCTGTGCAATGAAATCCTAGACCCCTACGGGTGCGGAAAGTCACCCGCCAAAACCTGAAGCGAGGCAGCCCCCTTCAGCTCCGTGAATGGACCACCCAGCACTTCACGGAATCCGGTAACTTGGGCACCCCTCCTGGGTCAACCTGTACCCCCTACGAGTGCGGCGAATAGCCTGCCAATTCCAGACTGAAGCCCCCTCCGTCTCAATGCCCTGAGATGCGGGCCCGTTGCCCTCTATAACCCGGCTATCCGTGCACCCCTCCGCGGGGTAACCCTAGTACAGAAAGTAAAATATACATACACCGGGTACATCGACCGCAACCAGGTCGTGCCCCAAAAGAATAATACAAACTGGCAGTGACGGCAGTCCACATGTCGGACGCTCGCCCCACAAAATCAAATGTACATAATACAACAGCACAGTACTAGCATTGCATCCAGGCTATCCCCCACGACCGATCCGCAACATCACAGCATAAACATAGAACATCAACGTGAAAGTCACGTTCGCAAATCCGTCTAACCGGGCTATAGCAGTTAGACCGGATTTACCGATCGAGTGACATTCACGGTCGCAGATATAATGTAAATACTGTGAAAAATGTGTTTAAAATTTTTCGATTGACCAAAAATTAACAAGTGGGCCCCCAATCAAAACTGTAGCACTCACAGAAAACCTGGGCCCAATTTTAATATTCCAAAACCCTTAATTTAAGCCCATAAGCCCACTGCAAAAAAATAATCACACGACCCCACAATTCTGCGGCGGAAGCACGGCCAAAAGGGTGTTTTGGCCGCCCTTCCGCGGTCGTACGGACTAGTCGTGTCACCAAATTTTTGCAGTTTTCTTAGAACTCCCTGCACATCATTCTGAGACCACCTGAAAAATTTTTAGATTCCAAAAAATTTCGACAGAAACTGATGTGCTAGAAAAATACGGTTTTTGGAAATTTCGGTCGATCGGAAACGCAAACACATCAAACGAAGCTAGGTTAGGTTAATGGCGTGGCTCTGATACCATGTTGCGGCACGGCAGCGCCCCGGCCTCGTACCCGAGGCCAAAATGCGGAATCAAAAATTTTCCTTACTCGGAAACCGGCGCTACCGCGGACAAAGAAAACCCGGATCGTTTACCATTAACCTAATGCTAGCAATCAAGAGATAGGGTGAGAAGTATACCGAGTGATCCGAGTCCTCCGGTCTTCTCGACATCGTCCCGATCTCCCGCGGAAAGTCCTGCCTCCACATCGTCGCCTCCTAGCCGGAAAGGGCACCACAACGCCTGCGTCTTTTACGGGCTCCCGCCTCAATACCGAGGCAACTCGAGCATGAAGCCGGCAACTCGACATGCTCAAGATATACTGTAGAATGTGTAGTGTAGAGGCTATTTCTCATTTGGGGTTTGTTGCCATTTCAAGATGATGGAGGAATGGGATAAGAAAAATGGTGCTTGCATTTTTCTAGCATGAATGAGATCAAGAAAATGGAACTCTCAAGAATGAAAACCTCTCTTCTTCTTCTTCTCTCAACCATCAAAAAAACTTATTCATCTAGTGAGAATAAAAGGGTGGAGGAAAAACAATATGGAAGCAAGAGGGAGGTGAGTGTAGGAGCACAAGAATGGTGACCACATCAAGAGACAAAGAAACATCAACCATGCTTCTTCTTACATCAAACCCATGCCCACTCAAATCTCATTTAAAGCAAGTTATGGTGCAAGATATGAAAGGTATCATAATCAATACTTTTGCAATAAAACCCTCCACAAAGTGTTATTTGCAAACTTGCAAATAACCCTCTCCATCGGAAAAGTCCGGCCGGGAAAGAACAAAGGAAAACCGGCCGGAACGGAATGCAAACTGGCAACTCCAGAAAACTGGTCCCGTCATAAATTACAGGAAAACCCCGATACTGTGCATACACACCCGCATCTGTATTCCGTCCGGATACAATGCAATGAGACAAAATCTACACTGTACTAGACTAGGACCGGCTTAAGCCAAAGCCGGCTAGTAAAATCCGTTCGATCCTGATCCGTGCAATACCGCACGTATCAGATCAAACCCTGCCATATAACTATACGGCCACTAGTACAAAACTGTCCGATCCTGATCCGTGCAATACCGCACGTATCTGATCAGACCCTGCCATATCTCCATACGGCCTCTACAGCATTTCGCCCGAAAGCTGAGTAACTGAAAGTGTGGTGGACTCTAAAGACTCGTCAATACTATGGCTGTGGATTTAACCACTAGCACGTCAGAGGTATAAGCCAATACGTGACGGGCCACCAGCTATTGACTAAAAGGGACGTCGATGAGCGAACTCATCCTGACACCCTACTGAGCCTGTCAGTGACAATATCCGTACAGTCCGGTCCGTTCGTCTATGAGCATCGCATGTCGGGCCTAGAGGGTTGGTAAAAGTCAGATCCCCAAAAGCGGTACAAGTCGTGTCGGAGTGTAGCCCAGAACGCCCTGAGATACTACTGGAATACCTACCAGCAAATCTCCTGCCTCGGCCGAGGGCTTTGCGTAATGGCTCTCCTAGACACAGCGTGACCTCACCCCTAATACCGGGAGAGACGAACCCCTGAAGATCCGCTCACTGCCTCCATGTGGCTCGGGACTGTACCCAACTAAAACCTGTTTGCACGACTCCTTTGAGCCGTGGTAGGGTAGTAATCAAAGCACAGTGGGAACTCACACGAGACAAATGGCGATCCTCAGGTCGATAAACTAACCTGTACACATGTCACCTGGGAACTGCTATCTGACGTCAGGTATAAGCCCAACTAGCAGGTTCCCGGCGAGTCCTGTCCGGTGTACTCATAACCCAATGAGCACCTGTATACATCTTAGGTGAACCAACTGACACCAGTGGCTTGTGAGACCGGCCACCGCCCCTCGTCGGGGTCTCGACTGTATACACTAGTCTACTAATGGAGTATCGATGCCCTGTCTCGAAACTCCTACGACTAGGGACCTTTTAAGGATGTGCTTATAGACTACCAGCTCCCATATATATGATCGCCATCATACTGCTGGCAGTGAAGCAAGAATCCTAGGGGCTCTATCAACGTGTAATAGTGACATGTCAGGTCACCTAAAGCAGTACACGATGATAAAGATAAACCAGATAGCATACTATCATCTCGAGTAAGACTGTCCTACCGGGATAGGTCCTCCCTCAATCATTGCAATCACGTGCCTGTGATCCAATAATTGACTTTGAGGGCACTATCTCCAACAGTAGATATCCAGCACCTTATTCGATAAGGAAAGAGCCGAGATCATTTCACCGGGGGTGACCTCTTTAGCGAAATTAGTAAAAGCCTTAAAAACACTCCTTTTCAAAATCACTTGTTTCTGCAACGATATCAAGTTCATTACGTAAAAGGTTTTCTGAAAAACCTAACGCAGCCCTCTGTCATTTCAGATAAGTCCTACTTAGTATTCGTGCTACGTTTGTTGACCTCCGTCAAGGCGTAGTGTGCGGTAGTTGACTAGTATTTATCTTCTGCATATGATAAGATTGTTTTAGGGTAGTCGTACGACCTTGTTGACCTCCATCAAGGGTCATACGGGTGGGTTTAATTCAATCAGGAAATGACGGGTTGAACTTGACTAGTAGCCTATTATTTGTTGACCTCCGTCAAGGTCATAGGTTGCTAGGGGTAAAAGCGTTATCGGAAATTTCAAGTGTTGAAATTTGCAATGAGATTGCATACCTTCTATGAGATAGTTGAATCCTGATACCCACTGCGAGTAAGAGTTACTCCAGGGAGAGTTTTACACATAACAATTAGCCGATCAAGTAGGTGTCTAGAAAGGTGTTAACGGGGTTATGCCTCTAGGAAAACGGGATTATGCCTCTAAGAAAACGGGGTTTATTTTAATTAGGTCCGTACGAAAGCACCGGGAACCTCCCTCAAAATACTAACATTGGCCTGACTGAAAGATTAGCAAACTTGTAAAGTACAATTAATCCCGGCTAATCTTACCTTTTAGGGTTTGAAGGAAAATTTGATAAAAGCAGTAGGAGCCATCCTGATTAGATAAGATAATAACCAATCTAATCTTGCAAGACCATACGCTAAAGTGTTTTTTTCTCTCTCTCTCTCCAGGTAGCGATCATGTCAGGCCTTAATCAAGACAATAATATGGATGTATTGACTGAACCCTCTTGTTATACTGAGCAGGGGAACGTTGGTTCCATTCTTTATTACAATTGTTATAAGACTGAACAGGGAATAGGGACATATCCGGATTCTCATGTATCCCAAACGAAGAATAAGTATATTGATGCATCTTCTTCGGGAGTGTTAGTTATTGAGAACTGTTTCTCAGTTCACTCTACGTCCTAGGTATTAGATACCGGATCGGGATCCCACATATGTAATATGTTACATGGGCTTAAGAAAGGTAGAGAACTGGGAGAGGGTGATCATTCCATAAGGGAATGGTGCAAATGTTGCAGCCAAAGCAGTTGGTGAATATCACCTTGTATTACCAAATGGTCATACATTGATTCTGAATGAATGCTATTACATTCCGACCCTGATATGCAATCTTATATCAGTTTCTTTATTGAGTAAAGAAGGATATAATTTTATAGTACAGGATAATGTTATGAACATCTTCCTGAATCAAAAGTTGATTGGATCAGGCTCGTTAAATAATGGCATATACGTTCTAAATCAAACTACAATTCTTAATGTACAATACACACACAAGAGGAAGAGTTCAGAAATGAACGAATCCTTCTTGTGGCATTGTAGACTACGTCATATCAATGCGACACGACTAGCTAAGTTACATAAGGATGGATATTTGAATCCGTTTGAATTATCATCTTATGATACTTGCCATTCATGTCTTAAAGGCAAGATGACTAAAACTCCATTTAGTGGACCCGGAGAAAGAGTTACGGAACTCTTGGGACTGATACATAGTGATGTATGCGGTCCCATGTCTACACATGCCAGGAATAGTTTCTCATACTTCATTACATTCACTGACAATCTCTCAAGATACGGACATGTGTTCCTGTTGAAACACAAGTCTGAAGCTTTTGAGAAATTCAAAGAATATAAGCATGAAGTAGAGAACCAAACAGGTAAAAGTATTACGATCCTTCGATCTGATCGAGGAGGAGAATACTTGAGCAATGGGTTCCTAGACTATCTAAAAGAGAATGGGATTCTCTCTCAGCTTACTCCTCAATATACACCACAGCACAACGGTGTATCGGAGCGGAGGAATTGCACCCTATTAGATATGGTGCGTTCTATGACGAGGACTGCTGAGTTGCTTATTTCCTTTTGGGGGTATGCGCTTGAGACAGCCATATACCTATTGAATAGAGTTCCAACCAAATCAGTGCCTACACTCCATATGAGATATGGGAGGGGAAAAGACCATGTCTTAATTTTGTTAAGATATGGGGTTGCCCGGTCTATGTTAAAAAGAAAAATCCGAACAAGCTCGAGGCAAGGTCTGTTCTGTGCAAGTTTGTAGGATATCCCAAGTATTGGTAAGGACATATCTTCTACCACCGTAAGGAACAAAAGGTGTTTGTTGCTCAGCATGCCACCTTTTTAGAAAAGGAATTTCTTGCAAAGGAAATTAGTAGTAAGGAGGTAGAACTGGAAGAAGTTCCAGCGATACAAACTACGACAGATGATTTGGTAGAACCAGAGGATTCGATAGCTCCCAATGAACCTCAGCCTCCACCTGAGAGATACTACGGTTTTCTCATTGACGGTGGCAGCGACGATTGCATCATAGAAGATGATGACCCAACTAGCTTCTAGGAGGCCATCACGAGTGGGGACTCTGTGAAGTGGCTGGATGCAATGCGATCTAAGATGGAATCCATGTACACCAACAAAGTATGGACTTTGGAAGTTGCTCCTGAAGGGGTAAAACCCATTGGGAGCAAATGGATCTTTAAGAAGAAACTTGGTGTAGATGGAAAAATTGAGACTTTCAAAGCTAGACTTGTTGCAAAGGGTTTTCGTCAATGACCAGGTGTGGATTATGATGAAACCTATTCTCATGTGGCTATGCTTAAGTCCATCCGGATCTTACTTGCCATTGCTGCATGCCATGACTACGAAATATGGCAAATGGATGTTAAGACCGCCTTTCTAAATGGTGATTTAGAGGAGTGCGTATACATGACTCAGCCAGAGGGCTTTGTAGACGGTGGGAGCAGCGGAAAGGTGTGAAACCTGCTTAAATCCATCTATAGGTTAAATCAGGCATCGCGGAGTTGGAACATCTATTTTGTTGTGGTAGTCAAAAAGTTTGACTTCATCAAAAACGTAGATGAACTTTGTATATACAAGAAGGTGGCAGAGAGTAACGCTGTCTTCTTCGTATTGTACGTGGATGACATACTCTTGATAGGAAATGATATTCCTATGCTGCACTCGGTTAATCTCTTCTTATTACAAAGATTCCCAATGAAAAATCTAGGTGATGCCTCCTACATTTTGGGAATTAAGATCTATAGAGATAGATCTAAACGGATAATGGGATTATCCCAATCCAGGTATATTGATACCATACTAAAGAGGTTTAGTATGGAAGAATCCAAGCGTGGGAATTTACCCACGATCTCTGGACTCACTCTCTCCAAAGAAATGTCTCCCAAGACTGATTTGGAGAGAGCTCGCATGCAAAGGATACCCTATGCTTCGGCAGTAGGCTCTATCATGTACGCAATGCTATGTACCAGACCCGATGTAGCATACTCACTAAATGTAGTGAGTAGGTATCAAGCAGATCCAGGAGAGAGTCACTGGACAGCTGTGAAGAACATTCTCAAGTGCTTGAGAAGGACTAAGAAGATGTTCTTGGTGTATGGTAACAGAAAACTCCAAGTGGAGTCCTTTACCAATTCGAGCTTCCAAAGTGATAAGGACGACTCTAAGTCGCACTCGGGATTTGTCTTTACCCTCAATGGAGGGGAGGTTTGTTGGAAGAGTTCCAAACAGGAAACCGTGGCAGACTCGACGATGGAGGCTGAATATATCGCTACCAACGATGCTGCCAAAGAGGCTGTCTAGATGAAGAAGTTCATAATTGAACTTGGAGTGGTTCCGTCCATTGAGCATCCAATACCTTTGTATTGTGATAACAATAGAGCTGTGGCTTTGGCCAAGAAACCCAAATCCCATCAGAGATCCAGGCATATTCTGAGGCGGTATCACCTGATCCGGGAGATAGTTGATCACCGAGAGATCGAGGTCAGGAGAGTTGACACGAAGGACAACACTACGGATCCACTTACGAAGGCCATAACCCAGATACAATTTGAGAGACTCTTCAGGATGTTGGGTATGAGATACTACAACAGCCGGCCTTAGTGCAAGTGGAAGATTGTTAGTTATGTATATGCCCTAGAGGCCATTATTATACATATAATGTATATTATAGTGGATGCTTGGATATATATATAGAGGATTTTCTTGCTCGATATGATAGTATGCTATCTGGTTGCTCTTTGTCTTAACATGTTGACTTGTATTGTGTTACTGTCTTGCTCTCACATGTTGATAAAGACCTTAGGATATATACTTGACTACTAAGACTATGATACAGATCATACTAGTATGGCCAGGGTAGTCCATGAGTACATCCTATAATTGTTCCTAGTCGAGGGTGTATCGAGATAGGGCATCGATACTCTAGAGTAGACTAGCGTATACGCATCTTGACCCATATGATGGACGATGGATGATCCCACATCCATTGGTGTTTGAAATCAAAGATGGTGTACGGGTGCTCAGTGGAGACTGGGTACACTGAACGGACTCGCCGAGAACTCCTAGCTGGTATTATACCTATCGTCAGATAGCAGTTCTCTGGTGACACTGGTACAGGTTTGTCTGTAGACCCGAGATCGTCATAGAGTCTTGTGTGATTCCCACTATGCTTTGATTTCCACCTTACCACGTTCATGAGAACGTGCAAAATGGTGGCTTTTAGGTACAGTCCCGAATCACATGGAGGCAATGAGCGATAGGAGGGGTTTCGTCTCTCCCGGTATTGGGGGTTGATGTTGCGCTGTGTTCGATTGGCTATAATTGGATGTCCCTGGCCAGGGCTGATATGGAGTTCTACTGGTAAGTGTTATCAGTAGTTTCTCGACCCGTTATGAGCCTCACATCGACACGACTTATCGGTTACTGGGATCTGACGTTTACCACCCCTAGACTGGATATGCGACATATCAGACGAAGAGACCGGACTGTACGGTAGTATTACTGATTGGATTCACAGGAGTGTGAGCAGGATTGCTTGTTATTCTTCTGATCGCTCAATACCCGGGTGGCTGTTACGTTTAGCTGACCGCTTGCAGGTTTTGGGTGTTTGATATGATCATAACCTACTTCCGGCGTATTGACGAGTCTTTAGAGTCCTACACAGAGGTTTCCTGGCTCAGGCGAAACGGAGTAGGAGCACATATGTGATATGTGCGGAACCGAGATTAATACGATATGAGATACTGTATTCTATCCTCGCGATATGTGATATCGGCCGGGTATATGTGATATAGCCGGGTTATCGGATCAAGTGTTGATTCGATAAATTGATGCATATTATATTTGTCGGTTATATGTAATATAGCCGGATTATTAAATCAAGTATTTATTTAATAATTTAATATATAATTATATATATGATATATTACATAACATTATATTAGCTCACTTAAGAATTACTTTTTCTCACTTGATAATACATTAACATATATGTGATATATGTTTATTGTATTCTTTTCTTTTGTTACTAAATTATATATGTGATATGTATAATTGTAACATGCTAGGTTATACATGCAACTAGGGTTTATGAGATTCACACCATTGCTAGAATTAGGATTAGATATATACTTATTTTAGTTAATTCTAAATTGTGGATTTTATGTTGAGATATTTTTACTTGTTGACTAAGTCCACTCTTTAGATATTTGCTAAGATATTTATTAACCTAACCTTTAACCCTAGCCCATGGTTTTGTCTCTACAAGGGCTAAGCATGACATTCTTAACCCATGGTTGCATTCTAACCTCACAACAATAATTCATTTCATCACTTCTTCATCTTCTTCTTGCTCTCAAAAAGCTTGCTAGATTTTTCCTTGGTGATGAAATTAAGTGAGAAAAAGAAAACTAAAGAGAGCAAAATTCTTACTTCATCATCCTATTCTATACTAGCCATATAGACTAGTGTGTTAGCTTCACTAATCCCTAATTAGTGAAGAGATAGCTTGGGTTTGTGACTCCTCAAGGTAGATCATCTTGGATTGTGAAGACTTCAAGCAAGCATGGATCATTCACCTCATGGAACCTCTCTACAGTCCGGGAGCTTGATGATCGCAGCGAAGAGGCCCCAACTCGGAGCTTATGAAGAGAAGTATTGGACTACAAAGGTTGTAATCTCTATCACTTAGTAGTAAAGATGTTTACTTTATCGATTCCGTATGATTCTTTAGTTAACGATCTAGGATTAGGGTTAGATAGAACGGCAAAAATTTGAAATTGGCATGGACGATACCTCTTGAAACCTTGCTGCCATACTATACAACCCTATAAAGGATCCAACGTATTAGCTTGGATTTAGCATCCTTCTTCGATAAAAGATGTCGTAAGGCGGAATGATCGATGTAAACAAGAGCCAATTAGGTAGGGCCTGAATTTTTTTTAATGCAAATACAACTGCCAAGAGTTCTTTCTCAATGGTTGTATAGTTCATTTGGATATCGCTCAAGGTCCTACTCACATAATAAATTACATGTGGCATCCTATCGATGTGATGTCCTATGATTGCACCAATAGCAAAATCAGATGCATAATACATAAGCTCAATAGGGTGATTCCAGTCTGAAGATGATAAAACGAGGGCTGTAGTGAGGGAACGTTTAAGCGATTCAAAAGCAGCCATGCAATCCGAGTCAAAATGAAATGTTGTATTCTTGGCCAAGAAAAAAGTTAAGGGTCTAGCAATTTTGCTAAAATTCTTAATGAATCGTCTGTAAAATCCAGCATGACAAAGAAAGGATCGTATATCTTTAATGCATTTGGGAGGAGGAAGGTTGGAAATAACATCTATTTTAGGTTTGTCAACCTCAATGCCTTTTCATGAAATGATATGCCCTAAGACAATACCCTCTTGAACCATGAAATGACATTTTTCCCAATTCAAAGTTAGATTCTTATCCTTACAGCGGGTAAAAACAACGTCAAGATAACGTAAGCATTCCTCAATGAAATCCCCAAAAGATGGAGAAATCGTCCATAAATATCTCCAGAAATTCTCGACCATATCCGAGAATATCCCTATCATACACCGCTGAAATGTAACGAGAGTATTGCATAACCGAAAAGGTATACATCTATAAGTGAAAGTACCGAAAGGACAAGTAAAAGTTGTCTTGTCTTGATCCTTTTCGGCGATGGGAATTTGGTTATAGCCGGAGTATCCGTCCAAAAAATAGTAGAACTCATGCCCAGCTAAACGTTCCAACATCTGATCAATGAAGGGTAGAGGGAAGTGATCTTTCCTCGTCACGGCATTGAGTTTTCTATAATTAATACATACCCGCTGCCCGGTTTGGGTGCGTGTTAGAATCAACTCATTATCCTCATTAATTATGACCGTGATGCCAGACTTTTTAGGAACCGCATGAATAGGACTTACCTATTGGCTATCAGATATTGGGTAAATTATACTGTTGTCTAAGCATTTGACGATTTCTTTCTTCACCGCCTCTTTAATGATGGGATTCAACGTCTTTATGGATCACGTGTTGTTTCGGCCTCATCCATCAAATGTATATGATGTTCAACAATCAAGGGACTAATCCCTTTGATGTCCGTCATTGTCTAACCGAAAGCTTGCCGATTCAATCTTAATACAAACAAAAGAGCTCTCTTTTGCTTTAAAGCTAGAGAAGCTGATATGATGACGGGCAAAGACTCATTCTCACCTAAATATGTATATTTAAGATGAGATGGTAGCGGCTTGAGATCAAGTGTCGGTGGAGAGACGATAGAAGGTAGGGTAAAGGAATGATACTCGGACTCCATAAGAGGTTCATAGCTAGCATAAAAAATTGACTCGGATAACTCAACTAACTTGTTCGACAAGTCAAAGGATTCGAACTGGGGGGTTACTTGTCGACAGAAGGGTCCCGTGAATCAACATCATCAAGAAAAGTGAACCCTTCGTAGTCCCCATTCATGTAAGGAGTAGCTGGATCAAACAATAACGCACTAGTGGCGTTGAGATCATTATCGTAAAACTCCTCAAATTAGCAATTGTCGGAAACTATCTCGTTGACGGAACATATATCAATCATATGAGCAGAAGTTTCGGAGGGTTGACTTCCTACCTTGAAAATGTTAAGTTCAATCATCATCTTCCCAAAGGATTGGTTCATAGAACCGTTACGACAATTGATTACCGCATTAGAGCTTGCTAGAAATGGTCAACCAAGAATCATCAGGATTTGGTTCCATGGATTCGCCACAGGATGTACATCTAAAACTATAAAGTCCACAGGGAATATAAATTCCTCTACTTTGATCAACACGTCCTTTAGCTCACCTCTAGGGTGGGTGATAGATCGATTGGCCATCTGGAGAGTGGAGTGCGTAGGTTTCAACTCTCCTATACCTAATTGCTCATAAACAGAATACGGGAGCAAGTTAACACTAGCACCTAAATCGAGTAGAGCGAGATTGATATTTTTACCCCCCAATAGTTATAGAAATTGTAGGACAGCCGGGATCCTTATATTTCTTGGGCAAATGTTGGGTAAGAGAATCACTCGCATTGCTTGCTAAGAAAACCTTTTTTGATACTTGAGTTTTCCTTTTCTAAGTAAACAATTCCTTAAGAATTTTCGCATAGGATTGAACTTGTTGGATAGCATCTAAGAGAGGAATATTAATGTTAACTTGCTTAAACATTTCCACAATTTTCTCCATCTGTGGACTTGGTTTGTTAGGCCTCAACCGGTTTGGAAAAGGAGCTTTATTAACAGGGGTTGGGTCCAACACTTGTGGAGAAGTTTGTGGGGATGGAATGGATCCCAAAATTAGATTTGGGGTGGTCTGAGATGGTAAGTCATTTAAGAATGTATACTGAGAGTTCGAGCCTAGTGGAAAACGGAGAATAGGTTCGGAAGAAAATATTTGACTAGACGAAGTAGAAGTAGAAGTAGTAGCCGAGGTGTCATCGACATCATCAACTTGTTCACCAACATGATTGTTCAGCACTCTTCCCGATCTCAACGTAGTTACGATACTCACATTGTGATTTTGTTGGTTAAGGACAGTGTTAGCGTTTTGTGGGTGGCTAGTATTTGGTAGAGCTTGAGATGGAAGTTTTCCTTTCTCTCTTTCACTCATTGGGCATTTAACTATGCAATTTGTGCTTCGATAGATTTGATGCTTTCACCGTAGGAAGCAGTGTGTTGCACTAACGTTTGGATAGAAGACGTTAAATTACCCGATATTTGCGCAGATTGTTTAATAAACGTTTCTAAGTTTCTTTCGAGTGCAAAGATTTTATCGGTACCGGCCAGAGGAATATTATTATATTGTTGGAAAGAATTGTTATAAGGGGTAAAGTTTTTGGTCGGGTTTTGGAATAATTGCGGTTGAAAGGACTGCTGAATTTGTTGTGGTGGTTGTTGCTGCTGTGGCGGAAGCCTTTGATAGTTATTCTGACTTAGGGACTGATTTTGATTTTGGATTTGGTTTTGGTTTTCGTTCCAAGAAAAATTAGGATGATTCCTTCATCCCTGATTATATGTGGAGGAATAAGGATCGTTTCTAGGTCTTTGCTAAAAAGAAGCATTGGTTTGTTCATGACCTTGAGACGGAGGATTCAAAAGACATTCCTCGGTTAAATGTGCTGAATCATAACAGCAATCACATACGGTTTTGGGGAGCATAACTTGGTTTAGGGAGGCTGAAGAGAATTTTCTTTCAATAGCTTCGAGCTTCTTTTGCATCGTAGCCATTTCGGCTTTCATTGCGATGGAAACGTCGAGCTGATGGATACCTACCCTAGATGAAGATGATGTTGTTGGTCTTGTGCTCTCCTATTATAATTTTTGTTCGGCAAGATCTTCAATAAATTTCCATGCTTCCTCGTCAGATTTTGACATGAAATGACATTAACAGATGGTTTCTAGCATTTGTTTTGTCACTGGATTAACACCCTCATATATAATTTGGCAGAGTTGTCATCTTTCGACTCCGTGATGAGGGTATTGGACAAGGAGATATGTAAACCTTTCAAAGTATTTCCAAAAGGGTTCATTGAGAAGTTGGGCAAACTGGTTAATCTCGCTCCGAATACAGCAGTCTTATGATTAGGATAAAATTTCTTAAGGAATGCTTTAACAAATTCATCCCAATTGGTGATAGCATGTGAGGAGTTGCTATAAAGCCACTTCTCTGCGAGATCGCACAAGGTAAAAGGGAGAAGACGTAATCGCATAGCATCCCTTGAAAGTTGGGTGGTGCTCATTGCACATACGTTTTCGAATTTGGTTAAAAAAACGTATGCATCTTCAGATTCAAGCCCGTGAAATTTGCGCAACAAGTTGATGAAGTGGGGTTTAATTTCGAAATTATTCCCATTAGCCGGTGGAAGAGATAGACACGTAGGAAGGAGTCCGCGTGTAGGGTAACATCGGTCATAGAGAGCGATGCATGGTGGATTCTAAGTTTGCGCACCTATAGGTGGTGGCAATGTGGTGTTGTTAAAATCTGGTGGAGGTCCGTCCATCTCAGGAAATGTGGTAGGTGGAAGAGAAAATGCAGGTGAAGAAGTATCGATTTCGGAGTCGACAGCAAAATGCGGATTAGACGGGCACTAGAATCCCGTGTCCAGACGATCATGTACTAAGCGGGTTTAGCGCATGTGGCAGCGTGTGATATGTGTGAGAACGATTTTAAAAAGGGTTTGCTTTGAAAAGAGTGACGGACACAAAGCTTGACTTAACCAATCACAAAATGCATAATCAGTCTCGAGAGCTAGGGTCACCTAGGTCAAATCACTAGACCGCTCCTAAACTTCCAAAGGACAAGACGTAAGATCAATCCTCTATCACCTCCTTATCAATCTTGTAGCCAAGTCAGTGCCAGGTAATTGGGAGGTATCCGCTATACGAATCACCGAAATAGCGGGCCTAATTAAGTAATCACTTTTCTTAGTCACACTTGTCTTAGACACTACAAGAGAAATACGGATAAGCAATACATTACCCATGACCCTCTTTTGTTCTAATTGAGTGCGAATGTCCTTAGAGGCTTGGTCTAGATATTTTTATTAATGTAGGGTGATAATATATCCGTTTGTGATTTGTGGGGCCTAGAAAGGGTGATGAAATCCCCACCTAATCTGAATTTGGGTTTCTTGCCCCTTAATGTCCGGTTTAACTATGCAAAAGAAACCGAAATTAAAAACACACAAAAAGATTTTTAGCCGTGCTATTTGCAAAGAATCCTGTAGATAAAACAGTTTGTTAGAGTTTTAGAGGAGAGAGGAAGACGATAGGAGAATACCAGAGAAATTTGGGGGCCCAACTCCTCACTATAGCCACGCTTCTGCCGCCAAAAACATCCTTGGGCCGCGGTTCCGCCGTCATATGTTGGAGTTGTATCTTTAATTTTTTTCTCAACACTCCAATGATCCTCTGGGCCAATTTGAAAGTCTTTGTATCTCTTTTGGTTCGCTCCAATTACTCTATATTTCCTTGCAAAACTCGCACAAAAATCGTTAAAAACACAAAATGTTGTTTTGGTTCTCTTTTATTTTATGTTTCTGGTTTTTGATAGAAATCAACCCGAATAACAAGAAAAAAAATTATGACCATATCCCCGGTAACGGCGCCATTTGATTGGTTTTCAAAAATGTGTTGTGTCTATGTTGTAAATAACCGTAATCAAGACGGTGTCGCAAATAGCTAGCCGCGATGTGTACGGGTCGTCCACAGGGAAACGGTGAACTGATTTTCTTGTTTTAGACGAGTTGATAGAAGAAATGAGAGATTGTTAACGTTTATTGTTAAGAAGGTTTTAAAAATTTATAATAGAAGGGCTTATAGGGTTTATAGAATTTAGTAGTTAATGGATGAAGTTAAAAAAATAATTCTTTTTATCTTTTAATTATTTAATACTAAAGAAATAGCGATGAATATGGATTAGGGTTCTTGTAGGGAATTAGGGTTTCTCTCTACTAACCCTTGTCCTTCCATTGATCTCTATTCGTCTCAAGCCTTTAAGAAAATGATTATTAAAAAATCTCAAATCATGGTCGTGACTATCATGAATTGATAGCACGCCCGATAAGAGAGTTAATATTCATTTTACTAAAGTTTATAAAAATTAAAAGTTTAGAAAGAATTTAAGAGATATTTCTCATCCATTATTCTACCATATCCTACAAACCGTATCAAGAAAGAATTTACTCGCTCATGGTTATTAGCGTAGTAGAAGAAAGGTGGAAGAAAACGGAACCCATAATTAAAATTAAATGCAGAAAGTAAGTGCAGAAAGTAATATGGAAAGTAAATGCAGAAAGTAAATGTGAAAAGTAAATGCGATAAAATTAAAAGAAAGAACTACCTTTATTGATTTGCGGGTGCATTACAAAAATTGCTCGCTGAAAAAGTAATTTACAAAACCCTAGTTTGCGCTCTGTATCTTAATAGTTTCTTCGATGGATAGATAGTTTGATGATAGATGCTCTCGGTCGTTTTATAGGCTCTGGAATGTGAAACCCTAGACGTCATGTTGAAATATGTCAAATTACGATCAAGACCCTGAAGTTTCAAATCTTACGGCCACTAGAAGACCGCTGAACCACCGCTAATATCCCTATTTGACCACGCTTCCACCGCCATTTGGTGGGTTGGAACTTCCAAATTTTTCAAGCCTTTTCTTCTCAATATTTGGAGATCCTTTTGATAAAATGATTCTGAAAATATATCTCTTAATCTCTGTCGTTGCGAGATTCTTCAGTTTGTTCCTAATATTCAGTAGATTTGATTTGGTGAATCGATTTGTTGTGAATCTCCTGCTTAGATTTCAGACTTGAGCTAATCTATTGTCATACCTGCACAATATCTCAAATCATCTTGTTAGTAGCATTTCTTTTATTTGAGATATTATTCTAACCAATTAATTGATAAGACATCCTAAGAATATTGGTTAGAAATATTTGATATGATATGCATATTTTAATATGAATAATCTTATGGATATTTTATTTAAATATGATATGCATATATTTTCCCTAATTAATTATAAATTAAGAAACATATGATAATAATCTTTTTACACATAAACCCACATATGTTTTTTATTTACAATTAACACCATTTAGTAGTTAACAATAGTAGAGAAAATGTCCATACAAATGTATAATAAATTTAACTGATCACCATTTTTCATTTGAAAAGGGTGATTCATTTCTTCATTTCCTTTCTTTCTCTTCACTTAGCTCCTCCTTCTTCTTCATCTCACTAACATTCTCATGAGTTGAGAATCATAGTGAGATAGAGATAGAAAATTACTAGAACACTTCACTACTTCTCTAAGCACTGTAGATTAGCAATCTAGAGTCTTTAGTTGCTTCACTTGCTTATTCGTGTGAAGCTAGAGCCTTGAACCATATCCTTCGGGTGGATCATCTTCGACCAAGGTAGAACGGCTTACAAGCTTGATCCAGCAGCCTCCAGGAGCTAAAGAAGAAGATAGAAGACCAAAGGACACGAATCATTAGGTATAACCTTCTATCCGAGTAGTTAAACCCTTGGTAGTTTTCTGGTTTAGGGTTTAGTTTAGATCCTAGGTCGTTGTTTCTAACGACAAGTTTTTTAAAATCAAAGTTTTTCGTTCCGCAAAATCCGCGGTTGTAGCGGCTAAGGCAATAGGAACATCATCAATATGATCTTTTCTTATAAGTGATATGATTTGAAGCATCTTAACAAGGTATCCCGTCTACATTAAGACCTGTGACAATAGGGTATAATTAATGGTAAGTGATTGCGCTTATCTAAAGTCTCGAACCTCAAGACCTTTTGGTCAAGCATTAAAATTTCTAAACTTTTTTTGTTTAAATTCTACTTTTTTCTTAATGTTTGATCGTTAGAGATCATAAAGAGGGTAAACAGAGCTCTCTAAAGGTAAAATCATCTCAAAATTCTCTTTCTCTCAAATTTCGATGTCGGCTGGCAAGGATCGCGGAAACTTCATGGCTTTTCGTAGGTACTGGCACAAAGCGAAATCAGGCTAACGTCCTTTCTTTCTTCTCTTTTTATATTTCTCTTTGAATGCATAATCATCATCTCAAAAAAATTAATCATAAAAACTCTCTTTTCTTAAATAAAAAAAATCAACTTTTTAAATTAAACATTGAAACAACTTAACCCATAAGGGTAGGGAAAAGCATTCCCCGGCCGTAAGGCTGGTGAGTTCTTTCTTTGTCCTTTTGCATTTATTATTTTTATTTTCTTTAGAATAATTTAATACACGCCTCCTGATCCTTTTTTATTTTTCCTTTGTTTTGCAAGAGATTTTCACCGGAAAGAAGCCCTTCTTTTGGCTAGGCGCCTTAGGAAGAAGTGGAAGACCATACTCTTTATCGGCACGTGATCGATTTTTAAGGGTGGCTAGCGGTCTTTCTAACGTAGTGGCGATCGTGATCAAATTTCTCATCAAGCATCAAATCGGATGGAATGGAAAAGGTAATCATCAAGCGCGTCATAGGGAACATTTCGGATTCATACCCCGGGACCAATCCACACTTATAACTCCTAGATCGAAGCCAGTTAGAGTCATTCCTTTTACTAAAATTGAATTAGTTAGTTAATTGATGGTTCATGCTTTACTACACTAATGGTATGTATTTGATGATTCATACTCTTAGCGACAATTCAGATTTGGTGAAGAAATCAAGAGAAAGAGAGTAGAACAAGTTGTTCTATTAACATTTACTCGATCTGATTCCCAAGCAAGTTACATCTCTTTTGAACTCTCTCACACTTCTTATTATTATATTCACAAAACCAATCTTCAAAACCCCTTCTTATAACTCGAGAAATGAAACTCCGAAGTCTCTAGATCTTTGTGGACGATCCTTACTGTTGGCTATAGTGCCCTCAAGGCAATTATCATAGTCGCAGCCAGGTAATTATGATGATTGAGGGAGGACCTATACCGGTAGAACGGTCTTACTCGAGATGATAGTATGATATCTGGTTTGTCTTTATCATCATGTACATATTGATAGAGCTCATAAGATTCTTGCTTGAGTACCAGCATTATGATGGCGATCATATACGTAGGAGCTGATGGTCTATAAGCACATCCATAAATGTTCCTAGTCATGGGAGTTTAGAGACTGGACATCGATACTCCAGAGTAGACTAGTGTATACTTATCCAGATCCTAACGAGGGGCGGTGGCCGGTCTCACAAGCCATTGGTGTTAGTTTGTTCACCTATGATAGTATACAGGTGCTCATTGGGTTATGAGTACACTGGACGGACTCGCCGGAAACCTGCTAGATGGTATTATACTTATTGTCAGATGACAGTTCCCTAGTGACAGGTGTACAGGTTTGTCTGTCGATCTGAGATCGTCATTTGTCTCGTGTGAGTTCCCATTGTGCTTTGATTACTACCCTACCACGGCTCAGAGGAGTCGTGCAAACATATTTTAGTTGGGTACAGTCCCGAGCCACATGGAGGCAGTGAGCGGATCGTCGGGGATTCGTCTCTCCCGGTATTAGGGGTTGATGTCGCGTTGTGCACGGGTAGCCATCACCAGAAATCCTCGGCCGGGGTAAATGAGAATTACCGATCCAGGATCGATAATTTCTCAAGTGGTGATGGGTTTCATACTGACACTAAATGTCGTGTTATTAGGGATCTGACTTTATCCACCTCCCTAGACTCGATATGCGATACTCTTAGACGAACAGACCGGACTGTACGGATATTGTCACTATCAGGCTCAGTAGGGGTTTGGATGAGTTTGCTCGTCGGTCTTCCTTTCGCTCAATACCTGGGTAGCCGTTACGTATAGCTAGTGCCGCTGACGTGCTTGTGGTTAAACCCACTATCAGCGTATTGATGAGTCTTTAGAATCCCATACAGAGAGTTTTCACGGTTCAGGCGATATAGTGCAGATGGCATATATTGGTACATACAGGTGTCCGATTAAATATGTGTACAGGCTGCACAGACTTTAATCGGACGGTTGATAATACTAGCGGCTTAGGATTAAGCCGGATTATTAAATCGGGTTTTGATTTAATAATTTATATATATGTATTTATATATATGTATTCTAGTATTATTTATATATGTATTCTAGTATTATTGTTCACTATTCATTTTCTCTCTTTGCTATTCGTATTTTTGTACGAATATGCATATATGTATTTCGATACGTATACCGGGAAGTATTCTGTATTTATACGAAAAAGTTTCTAGAAAATGGCTACCTCATTATTGATTTTCTTTTTAGAAAATCATTTTGGAAATGAGGTGGAGGGGTGAGCTGGCATGAGCATGGGCTTGAGCATGTAGAAAGGTATGGTTTGCATTTGTTTATTGTAAAATGAAAAGAGATATTTTTTTTGCATGATTGAGAGAGGGGGAGGGGGCAGCCACTTGCTTGGGATGGGGCTTGCTCATTTTCTTTTCTTCACATGCTCACTCTCATTCTCACTTGGAGAAAACACTTAGCCATTTTTTCTTTAGTTGCTCATGCCACATATTTCCTCACCTCCTCTTGATCTTCTTGAGTTGCTCATGGAGCATTTGTGATGAGAGAAAAACAATAGTGAGATAATCCTACACCACCACTCTCCATTGCTAACAACCTTGGGGTGTCGGTTGCCTCGCTTTGTGAGGCTGAAGCTTGCGCCGTTTCTCTCAGGTGGATCATCATAAATGAAGGAAGACCGGCAACCAAACTCGATCCGCAACCTCTAGGAGCTTGGGATGAAGATTGAAGACCGAAGGACACGGATCAACTCAGTATAACCATTCCGAACTTCCTTTATATTGCTTGCTAGCATAGGGTTTCGGGTAGATCCGGGCATCGAGTTGTGGTAGCGCCGGTTTAGTAAATTTTTGTTCCGTATTTGGCCACGGTTTGATGGCCGGGGCACTGCCGTAACCCAACATGGTATCAGAGCCAACCCGTAAACCCCTTACTAGCAGTTTTAGACAATGTTAAAGTATCGAAATCGGAACAACTCCGAAACAACACCCCGATATATTTCAGTTTCTGTCGATTTTTCAAAGTCTTCAAAAAAAAATTTTAAGCAACTGCAGAAAACTACATTGATGACAACTAGAACACCCTACAAAAACGAGCCCCATCCGCCGGATTTGACCCGACGAGATTTGCAAAAAAATGGGTGAGGCCAGTATTTTAGTGGAGTTTGGACTTGAATTTTGTAGGGTGGTCTAGTGTCTGGAATATTGGTGCAGTGGTATTGTTGTTTCGCCTAGTTTGGATATTTTGTTATCTATTGTTCATGGGCAATTCGGGGTGTTTTGAAGTCGATAATTTAACATTGTTTAAATGTTCATAGTATATGCATTACTATCTGCAACTGTGAATATCATTCGAGCGGTATAACCGTCTAATTGCTATATATTCTTTTAGACAAGTTTGCGAACGTGACATTCACGTTGATGTTCTGTATTGTGCTGTATTGTGGTTGGATCGTCGTGGTGGATAGCTTGGGTGCAATGATAGCACTGTTTAGTTTCATTTGAACATTTGATATTGCGGGGTGAGCGTCCAACATGTGGACAGCCGTCACTTCCAGTTTGTATATTATTTGTTTGGGGCACGATCGGGTTGAGGTCGATGTCACCCTTGTATATTATTTTCTTTTCTGTACTAGGATTACCCCGCAGTGGAGTGCATGAATAGCCTGGTTCTAGAGGGCAACGGGTCCGCATCTCATGGCATTGAGATGGAGAGGACTTTACTCTAGAATTGGCGGGCTATTCGCCGCACTCATAGGGGTATAGGTTGACCCATGGAGGGGTGGCCAAGTTACCGGATTCCGTGAAGTGCTGGGTGGCCCATTCACGTTGTTGATTGGGGTTGCCTCGCTTCTGGGATTGGCGGGTAACTTGTCGCACTCGTAGGGGTCTAGGTTTTCATTGCACAGGCTATCCACACGACAGGGAACATCGGGTTTCATTTGCAGCTCAAGTGAAACCCGGGGCTCCAAGATTATCCACCATTCTGTGTTTCTTCGGTGATGTTGCTTTATATCATGCCTGAGACAATTGTTATATATATTTATATATATACTAGTAGATATTGTATATGTTTTGCACCCGCGCTAGTCCAACCCCCGCTCTGTCGTTATTTAAGTAACCTAATGGGTGATGACGGGGCCCAGTGGAGAATGCGGATGGCATATACGTATATTTTATTTTCGTTCATTTCTGTGGTGTGATATGTTTAATTGATGGGACTGCGTTGATTCTGATTAATGCAAGATAAAACAAACCTATATGATGTTTTTGGAACCAAGTTTATAAAAACAGACATTACAGACGTTTCCTTTTGCTTTGCATAGCGGTATTCGGTTATAAATATCCAGCACCTCATTCGACGAAGCAAGGGTCGAGATCCCTTCATTGAGAGTGGCCCCTTGAGTAAAAGTTTGCGTCAACGTAATAACTTTACTATAGTCGATTCTTTTGCTTTGCATCATGGTATTCTATTAGGAATATCCTGCACCTCATTCGACGAAGAAAGAGCCGAGATCCCTTCACAGGGGGTGACCTCTTTAGCAAAAGTTTTCGCCACTATAATTTTGTAAAACCACTCGGTTCCTTCAACGATATCAAGTTCATTACGTTAATGGTTTTTCACCAAAAACCAGTCGTAGCCCTCCGTCATTTCCTATGAGTAGTACTTAGTATTCGTGCTGTGTTTGTTGACTCTGTCAAGGCATAGTATATGGTAACTGAGTGGTGCTTGTTTGTAGCATGGATATACGATTGGTTAGGACAGTCATACGGCCTTGTTGACTCCGTCAAGGGCTCGTGGTGGTGGTTTTAATGCAATCAAGATAATGATGGGTTGAACATGACTAGGACTCTTTGATTTGTTGACTCCGTCAATGTCACTTGATCCTAGGGGTAAAAATCACATCGGGAGTTTCAAACATACAGGAAACTTGCCAGGCATGTGCATGCCTTCTGGAGTATGATAACTTGAGTGGATTCCATCAAGTTATCATGCAATGATAGCTGGATCCCGATTCCCACTGATGAGTAGGATTACTCATCGGGTGATTTTACGTGATCCCGACTAATTCTCATTTTGGGTTTGGAGGAGAATTCAAGGAAACAGTGGGAACCATCCAGACTAGATAAAATGATTAACCATTCTGATATAGGTTAAAGTGCACGCTGAGTGTTACTTTTCTCTCTCTCTCTTAGGCTACGACTATAGCCCGACCCTAAACTAAAACTCATGAACCAACTTAACCGAACCTTCTTAAAATATTTTGGATTTTGGAATGTCACAATATCGCATATATCATTGCTACTTCTATATCACCTTTGCATTTCTCCAAAACACCCCGTATCACTACGAACATCCACTCCTATTAGATAAATCCATCGTATAGTTACATAAGAACTCGAAGGAACTTATTCCAGATTCGAGGATGGATTCTGCTTCTGGAGAGATTGAATAGGATTATTCGGTTGTCTTTTCCCTTTACCTTCTCTCAGGTTGTGAGGGCTCCTAGGATTAGGAGAGGGTACACCTATTGAGCTTATTGGATAGTCTTCCTCCAAACCATAGGCAGGTGCCGAAAGGTGGGGAAGGAAGAAAACCAATTAGCCTAAAAGTTGTGTAAAGAAGGTAATAAGTAAAGACATATAAAGGGATTAGAATAACAGCAAAGAAAATTGCAACTACTATCATTCACGACAAAACCGTGTATATCCCTGCCACTCCTACATCCACTTTGGATTTCTCTAGAACACTTCGTATCACTACGAACGTCCATAATGCTTGGACATGTCATCGTATAGTTACATACGAACTCAAAGGAATTCGTTCCGGATTCAACGATGGTTTCCGGTTCAGGAAAAACATAACAGGATTATTCAGATGTCCTTTCCCATTACCTTCTCTCAGGTTGCGAGGGCTCCTAGCATAAGGAGTATACACCTATTACACTTATTGGATAGTCCTCTTCCAAATCTTAGGATGGTACCGAAAGGTAAGGAAGGAAGAAAACAAATTAGCCTAAAGAAGGTGTACAGAAGGTAATAAGTAAAGACATGATAAAGGGATTGCAGAGAGGGCAGGTAAGTATATGGTTACTGTCATAAATCAGGATACTGGAAGTGGCGTTACTAGAAATACCAGATTACCCTTTCGAAACACTTTCATATTTCAGATTTACTGTGCAATGTTAATTGAAAACTGTTTTCCCAATTGGATTCTAACTCCAGGATATGTATTTACCATATTCGTTTCTCACATCTGTCTAGTGTTACAGATGGTGAGTAGGAGTAAGATATTGGGAATTGGGTGATTAGATCCTCATTATATCTGAATTCGTTGTAATTGGTGATATTTGAGGAAATCATTTTAGTTTTGCAATACGGCAAATATTTGGTTTTGAATATCCGTTGTTATGCACCAATTTCAAACCGATATATCTGTAAGTTTATTTTATAAAGTGAGATATAAAATTTTGAAATTATGTCTGTGACATTTACCTATATCAGTTGATGGTTAGGTAAGGTGTATTCAACAGCGGTGTAATTCTTTTTAACAATAATACAGTTTTCAACCTACGACGCACAAGGTTTGAGTTATCGAACTCAGGGGACTTGTACAAAGTGTTGTATGTTGTCTGGTGTCCATTAGAAAAAAGGGGTTGGTACTCATACTATATTCTGTTTACTCATGACTTCTCCAGTTCAAGACAAGTATTTCGTTGAAATACAACGTCTAAATTTTGAGAAGTTGTAGGTATAAGAATAAAGTAGTGAACCATATGTTGCAAGTATCAGGATTCTTCAAGGTGATCGAAGATATAGATACCTGTGTTTGGTATTCCGTTGATAGTAATGGTTTTGAGAACTTGCTTCTCTTTCAGGTTACTCATACATGGATGCACTCCTAGATGAGTAATGATGATTGGCCTCTTTCCATTTGGTTGATATGCACTGGAAACAGCTGCATGATTTGAATCTGGTTCCAATTAAATCAGTGCATCTGTTTCTATATTGTATATAGAATCAATTTATATCTTAACGATGTTAAGGTATAGGGAGTTGCCCGGCTGATGCTTAAAACCAGAATCCGGACAAACTCAAGGCACATTTCAGTAATGGCAGTTTTTGGGTTATCCCGAGTTTCAACGAGGGTTAACTTTCTACCATCAGGAAGATCAATAGATGTATTGTTCTTGACTCGCCACAGTTTTAGTAAAATGGACTTTTTCAGAAAACAGTAGTGGGAGTATGGTAGAACTGGAAGTGATTCCAGAACCATAAATGGTTACTGAAAATTTAATAGAACCTAAAGATACAAGCGAATTTGACATTCCATTAGCCACTCCGCAGATTTGGTGGGTAACCTTAGGCACCCAAGAGGTACTTCGGTCTTCTCAGAGACGGTGACAGGGAGGTTCTTGTTTACCCAGACTTGCCAATGCTGTTATTCTAGACAATAAGTCCCGGCAGGAGGATAAGTATAGTGTCGTTCTAAACTAGCTTTAGAAGTGCACGTGTATATGACTCTACCAGAGGGTTGTTGTAGTCAGTGGGAGCAGCGGAAGCATAGAGGTCAAGTAGCTTATGTCTATTCGTAGACTAAAGCAGGTATAGCGGAAATAGATCATCTATTTTTGATGTGACAGTCATAGAGTTTGACTTCGTCAGAACAACAGATGGATCTGGTAAGAAGGTAATAGGGTGTGATGTCCTGGTATTTGGATGACGTGCACTTTTAGGAAGTGAAATTCCTATACTACGATCGGTTTTACTATAGTTATCACACAGGGATTTCTCCACATAGGATATGGATATGGATATTATATCAGGCATTCTGGTTACTGGATCTATGGTTTTAAATCTAGATTTGGGTAGTTTCCCAATCTGGGTACATTGACACTATTCTAAAGGTGTTTTAGAATGGACGACTCTTGGCATGGTGGTGTACCTGCAGGTGATGGAGTCAACCTTTTTAAAGATGTCTTACAGACTAAAGCGGATAGGGATTTGCATGATTGGTATATCACTTGCTTAGGCAATTGATTCAATCATAAGATGTCAAGTACCACACCAGATATTGTTTTTGTACTAGCTGCAATAAACATATATTAATCCAACCCTGGAGAAACATTGGGAAGCAGTTATGAACATAAATGGATGTTCTTGGGATATGGTAATGGCATCCTCCATCAGGAGACGGTTATCATTTCAGGCTTCCAAGGTGACTTGATGACAGAGTTTTATTTTTCCTTCTCTTGAGGGACAGTATGTTGGACAGGTGGTCCAAGTGGATACTGAGAAAGGAATGACGCAGTATACTGATTAAGTTCAGTGGACGATACAGTCTAAGAAGTTTGCTGGATTTGGAGTTCATTTGTTAACTGGGTCCCATCAGATATTCAGACAAATTCTAAGACAGGCATTGCTCATTTTGGGAGATAGCTTTCTCCGCAAAGTTGAGATATAGAGAGATACAGATAAAAACACTGGAGCGGTCTACTCACTGAGGCTATTTCTCGAACACAAAAGTTTTCCAAATGAGTTTTGCGAAACTAATTAGTAAAGAAGTTGGGTGTTCGGAATCAGACGTGCTGTGAGTATGCGACACCGCAATAATTGGCCTTAAGTGCAAGTGGGAGATTATTGACTATAGTATCCTCAAGGCAATTATCATAGTCGCAGCCAGGTGATTATGATGATTGAGGGAGGACCTATACCGGTAGAATAGTCTTACTCGAGATGATAGTATGCTATCTTGTTTGTCCTTATCATCATGTACATGTTGATAGAGCACATATAATTCTTGCTTGAGTACCAGCATTATGATGGAGATCGTATACGTGGGAGCTGGTGGTCTATAAGCACATCCTTAAATGTCCTTAGTCGTGGGAGTTTCGAGACTGAGCATTGATACTCCATAGTAGACTAGTGTATGCTTTCCAGACCTTAACGAGGGGCGGTGGACGGTCTCACAAGCCATTGGTGTTAGTTTGTTCACCTATGATATTATACAGGTGCTCTTTGGGTTATGAGTATACTGGACGGACTCGCCGGGAACCTACTAGATGGTATTATACCTATTGTCAGATGGCAGTTCCCTCGTGACATGTGTACAGGTTAGTCTGTCAACCTGAGATCATCATTTACCTCGTGTGAGTTCCCACTGCGCTTTGATTACCACCCTACCACGGCTCAAAGAAGTCATGCAAACAGGTTTTAGTTGGGTACAGTCCCGAGCCACATGGAGGCAGTGAGCGAATCGTCGGGGATTCGTCTCTCTCGGTATTAGGGGTTGATGTCGCGTTGTGCACGAGTGGCCATCACTAGAAATCCTCGGCCGGCGGCCGAGGTAAACAAGAATTACCGATCCAGGATCAATAATTTCTTATGTGATGGGTTTCATACAGACACTAAAAGTCGCGTTGTTAGGGATCTGACTTTATCCACCTCCCTAGACTCGATATGCGATACTCTTAAACGAACAGACCGGACTGTACGGATATTTTCACTGTCAGGCTCAGTAGGGGTTTGGATGAGTTTGCTCGTCGGTCTTCCTTTCGCTCAATACCTGGGTAGCCGTTACGTATAGCTAGTGCCGCTGACGTGCCTGTGGTTAAACCCACTGTCAGCGTATTGACGAGTCTTTAGAGTCCCATACAGAGCATTTTCACGGTTCAGGCGATATGGTGTAGATGACGTATGTTAGTACTGTAGGGTTCCTAGGCACACTAATAAGATCTCACAAGGCATCAACCATGCCAAATTCAAAATTTTCCGGTGCCGAGAAACCCTAAACTAGATCGTTAACTAGATATTAGGCGAAACTGCAAGCTACTAAACTGCTTTAGTGCTAAGTGAATAGAAATACAACCTTTGTAGATCCGGTCCTCCACTTCCTTGGCTCCGTGATGATGTCCCTCCGCTGCGATCATTGGATCCCGGACTCTAGCGATGGTTTCGTCGAAGAAATGATCGGGCTAGGTCGTCGACTTCGATGCCGAAGATGATCTACGTCGAGGCAACTCAAGATCAAGCTCCAACTTCACCAAGTCATGAAACTTGTGAAGAAAACACCCTATACTACTTGGCAAGTGGTAGAGGATGAAGAAATAGGAAGTGGGTTCACTTTGGATTTGGATTTCTCACTTGGAATCATCACTTAGAAATTTCAAGCAAAGGTTTTTCTTTTTCTCTTCATGAAGAAGATGAAGAAGAAGAATGAAAAAGAATTATCAATTAAAACAAAAACAAGTGATGGTTATCATTATGCAACCATGGTTAAGTGTAGAGAATAAACTAGGGTTGGTGAATGGTTAGGTTAAGCAAAAGAAACAAAAATGGTCAAAGCTTCTTGAAGCTTCAAGGAAAAACAAAAGAAGCAACCATTTCTTTTCTTGCTAAAATGAATAAATAAATAACTAAAAAAATAAAAAAAAAAACCTAACCATTAACCTAATCATAGTTTAAAGCGCACACACACCCAAGTTTGCATGTATCATCAAACATGATACAAACTAGTACACAAAACTATATCATATACACAATGTGCACATCAAGTGAGAAAATCCATCTTAAGTGAACCAATACTAGTTAATGCAAAGTAATATATCAAATATATAATTATACATTAAATCATTAAATCAACACATGATTTAACGATCCGGTCATATCGCATATGACCGACTAATATCCAATGTATCGACTTATCGAATCAATCCTCGATTCGATAACTAGGTTATATCGCATACAACCAATCGATACATTCATCGCGAGAATAGAATACGGTATCACATACACGCATTATTCTCGGTCCCGCACATATCTCATATGCGCTCCTATTTCGTTTCGCTTGAGCCAGGAAACCTCTGTGTAGGACTCTAAAGACTCGTCAATACGCCGGCAGTAGGTGATGATCATATCAAACACCCACAAGCCGCAAGCGGTCTGCTAAACGTAACGGCCACCCGGGTATTGAGCGATCAAAAGATCGACGAGCAAGCCCGCTCACACTCCTGTGAATCCAACCAGTAACACTTACCGTACAGTCCGGTCTCGTCGTCTGATATGTCGCATATCTCGCCTAGGGGTGTTAAACGTCAGACCGCAGTAGCTCGATAAGTCGTGTCGATATGAGGTCTATAACAGTTCGAGAAACTACTGGTAACACTTACCAGTAAATCTCAGCAACCCTTGCCAGGGATTTCCAGTTATAGCCAATCGAACACAGCGCAACATCAACTCCCTATACCGGGAGAGACGAATCCCCTCCTATCGCTCATTGCCTCCATGTGATTCGGGACTGTACCCAAAAACCACCGTTTTGCACGCCCTCTTAGACGTGGTAAGGTGGAAATCAAAGCACGGTGGGAATCACACAAGACTCTATGACGATCTCGGGTCTACAGACTAACCTGTACCAGTATCACCAGAGAACTGCCATCTGACGTAAGGTATAATACCATCTAGGAGTTCTCGACGAGTCCGTCCAGTGTATCCAGTCTCCACTGAGCACCCGTATACCATCTCTGATGTCAAACACCAATGGATATGGGATCATCCATCGCCCATCTGTATGGGTCGAGAAGGTATACGCTAGTCTGCTCTGGTATATCGATGCCCCGTCTCGATACACCCATGACTAGGGACCTTGAAGAATGTACTTATGGACTACCTTGTCCCCACTAGTATGATCTGTATCATAGTCCAGGTAGTCAAGTACACATCCTAAGGGCTTTACCAACATGTAACAGAGAGACAATCAGTGTACACGTTAAGGTAAAGAGCAACCAGATAGCATACTATCATGTCGAGCAAGAAAGTCCTCCCTATATATGTCCAAGCATCCACTACAATATACATCCTATGTATAGTAATGGCCTCTAGGGCATACATATAACTAACAATCTCCTACTTGCACTAGGGCCATCTGTAGTAGTGGTTGCAGTATCTAATACTCAACCATCCCATAAAAGTCTCTCTCTGGGAAAAGGCCTCTGTGAGTGGATCCGCCGTGTTGTCCTATGAGTCTACTCTCCTAACCTCGATCTCCTTGGAGATCAACCATCTCCATGATCAGGTGATGCTGCCTCAGAATACATCTGGGTCACTGATGGGATCGGGGTTCCTTGGCATAAGCCATAACTCCATTGTCACACAATGGGAGGAACTAAGTTCATCTCATGAACAAATATACATCCAGACTACCTCTTTGGTAGCATCTTAACTAGCGATGTATCCTGCCTTTATCGTCTAGTATGCCACAGTATCTAGCTTGGAACTCTTCCAATATACCGTCCTTTTACTTAGGGTAAAGACAATGCTTGTGACTGACATTCAGTCGTCCTTATCACTCGGAACCTTTCCAGTGATTTTCCCCAGGATCGATTGATACCATCTCACTACATCTAGTGAGTATCCTAACATCCATTTACATCTATCTCATAGATGAAAACTCAGGATTTAGGAGGTATCACTTTGATCCTATATGGAGAATCCTTGTGATAAGCGAAGATTGACCGAGCGTAGCATAGGAAACTCCTTTCCTATCAAGAGTATGTCATCTATGTACTCTACGAGGATCACTACCATACTCCCTACTACCTTTTTGTATATACAAGGTTCATCTACCATTTTGATGATGTCAAACTATTTGACTAACTCATCAAAACAGATGTTCCAACTCCGCGATGCCTGCTTCATCACATAAAACATCTTGCACACGTCTCCGCTGCTCCCACTGTCTACGAAGCCTTCTGACTGTGTACTTATAGACTTTCTCTTCTAAAACATCATTTTAGAAAAGCAGTCATGACACCCAACCGCCAGATATTGTAGTCATGGTATGTAGCCGTGGCAAATAGGATCTGGATGGACTTAAGCATAGCTCCTTAGAAAAAGTTTCATCATGATCCATACCTGGTCAATGATGCAAACCTTTAATAAGTTTAGCTTTGAAAGTCTCAACTTTTCCATGTACACTAAGTAATCTTCTCAAGATATACTTGCTCCTGATGGGGATTTAACCCTTCAGCTAAAGCAACCAAAGTCCATACTTTGTTGGTGTATAAGGATTCCATCTCAGATCGCTAAGCATCCAGCCATTCTTACAGAGTCCTTACTCTCGATGGCCTGCTCGAAACTAGTTGGGTCATCATCTCATGATGCAATCCTCGCTCCCACTGTCATAGAGAAACTGAAGTATCTCTCAGGTGGGTGAGGAACCCAACTAGATCGGCGGAGAGGCTGAGGTTCCTGGGAATCTACTGAATCCTTTGGTTCACCAAATCATCTGCTGTATTTTGTATAGCTGGAACCTTTCCAGTTCTACATAACAAACCTTGCCTCGATCTTGTCCGGATTTTTGGTTTTAGGCATAGGCTGGACAACCCCAAATCTTAACTAACTTAAGATATGGGCTCTTCCCTTTCCATATCACATATGAAGTTGTAGGCAACTGATTTGATTTGAACCTAATTCAATAGGTATGCAGCTTCTCAAGTGCAAATCCCCAAAAGGAAACAGGTAACTCAGTAGTACTCATCATAGAGCGCACCATATCGAATAGGGTGCAATTGCTCCGCCCCGATATACCGACGTGCTGTGGTGTATACAGAGGAGTAATGCTGAGAGAGAATCTCATTCTCCTTTAGAAAAGCATAAGAATTCCGTGCTCAAGTATTCTCCTCCTTGATCACATCAAAGGACATAATACTTATACCCGTTTTGGTTCTCTACTTCTAACTTATATTCTGTGAATATCTCAAAAGGTTCGGACTTGTGTTTCAACAAGAACATATGTCTGAATCTAAAGAGATCATCAGAGAACATAATGAAGTACAAAGAACCAGTCTTGGCATGTGTAGACTGGGGACCTTCATACATCATCATGTATCAGTCCCAAGAGTACACTAACTCTTTCTCTGCTTCCAATAAACAGAGTTGTGGTCATTTTATCTTTGTGACATGACCGGCAAGTTTTCACAAGATGTAAATTAAAACCGATTTAAATATGCATCTTTATGTAACTTCAGCTAGTCGGGTCGCATTGATATGACCTAGTCTACAATACCTCAAGAAGAATTCGTTCATTTCTGAACTCATCCTCTTGTGTGTGTTTTGTATACTAAGAACTGTTGTTTGATTTAGAACATCAATGCTTTTAGATAACGTGCCTGAACCGATCAACTTTTGATATAGGAAATGTTCAAAACATTATCCAACAATACAAAATTTTATCATTTCTTTACTAAAAAAGAGACTGATATGATTTTGTATATCAGGTTCGGTATCTAATAACATTCGTTCAGAATCAATGTATTTGGAATACAGGGTGACAGTGACCAACAGACTTGGCTACAACACTTGCACCGTTTTCTGTCTCATGAAACTTATCACCCGTTCTCAGTTCTTTACCTTTCTGTAGCCCTATATAACAGATTACATATCTGGGATCCTGATCCGGTATCAAATACCCAGGACATAGAGGATACAGAGAAAAAGTTCTTTGTAATGAATACACCCGAAGGAGATGCATCATATGCACTTTCTTCGTTTCGGCGGCATAGGAATTCTGGTATTCCCCTATTTCCTGCTCTGTCTTATAACAATTATAAGTTGGAGCGGGACCAACGTTCCCCAGCTCAGTATAACAAGCGGGTTCGGTCAATACATCTGTATTATTATCTTGATTAAGGCGTGATATGGTCGTTACCTAGAGAGAGAGAAGAAAACACTCAGCGTATGCTCTTGCAAAATCAGATTGGTTATTATTTTATCTAATCAGGATGGCTCCCACTGTTTTAATCAAATTTTTCTTCAAACCCTAAAAGGAAAGACTAGCCGGGATTAATTACACGTTACAAGTTCGCCAATCTTTCAGCCAGGCCAGTGTCGGTACTTTGAGGGAGGTCCCCCGTGCTTTCGCACGAACCTAATTAATGTAAACCTCGTTTTCCCAGAGGCGTAACCTCGTTAACACCTTTTTAGACACCTACTTGATCGGCTAATTGTAATGTGTAAAACTCTCCCAGGAGTAACTCTTACTCGCAGCGGGTATCGGGATCCAACTATCTCATAGAAGGTATGCAATCTCATTGCAAATTTCAACACTTGAAATTCCCGATAATTTTGCCCCTAGCACCCTATGACCTTAACGGAGGTCAACAAACCATAGGCTACTTGTCAAGTTCAACCCGTCATTTCTTGATTGAATCAAACCCACCCGCACGACCCTTGACGGAGGTCAACAAGGCCGTACGACTACCCTAACCCAATCCGCATCATATGCATAAGCAGATAAATACTAGTTAGCTACCGCACACTACGCCTTGACGGAGGTCAACAAACGTAGCACGAATACTAAGTAGGACTTATCTGAAATGACGGAGGGCTACGACAGGTTTTTCTGAAAACCTTTTGCGTAATGAACTTGATATCATTGTAGAATCAAATGATTTTGAAATGGAGTGTTTTTTAGGCTTTTCTAGTTTTGCTAAAGGGGTCACTCCCAGTGAAGGGATCGTCGGCCCTTTCCTCGTCAAATGAGGTGCGGGATATATCATATATATCACTGTGCAAAGCAGAAACTATAGAAGCAATCAAAAGACAAACCGAGAGTTGTAGCATCCGCCAGTTATTGCTAAAGGGGTCACTCCCGGTGAAGGGATCGTCGGCCCTTTCCTCATCGAATAAGGTGGAGGATATATCATATATACCGCTGTGCAAAGCAAGAACTGTAGCTACCTGTTTTATTTTTGAAATTCGATTCTACAATATCTTTAGGTTTCTTTTACTTTCATTAATCATATTAATGAAGTCCCATCATTTAAGTATCTAAACATCACAAATAAATACGACGTACACTTATATCATCCGCATTCGCCTCGATGTCCCCTCGTGCACCGTTAGGTTAGGTAACTAACGACAGAGCGGGGCAGGGCTAGCGCGAGTGTAAAACATAAGTAACGTCTATATAATATATTATATATACTGTATACAGTATCCATCACAACATATCAAATGATCACATCACAGATATCGCAACAGAAGAAACATATGAAACATTGGATATACTAGGACGTCCGTGTTTTCAATACGAGCCTGTATAAAACACGGATTCCACGATCGCAATGAATAGCCAAACCCACACCCCTAGACCCCTACGAGAGCGGCAAGCAACCCTACCAATTCTAGAGTTAGGAGACCCGGACTCGACTCCTCGTGTTGGTCTCCCACTGGACTCTAGAACCCGGTTACTTGTGCTCTCCTCCTTGGGTCTATCCTAGTAATGAAAAGTAAATAATATACAAAAGGTGACATCTTCCGCAACCTGGAAGTGCCCCAATAAAAGAATATTACATACAAGTTTTTACATGAATGAAAATGAAAAACACTCATCTCACATAAAAAAACCCCCGGCTATTCAAACACGACGATCCAATATAACATATCCAGCAACACATAACATCACATGTCATCAACGTAAGTAAATATGCCCATCCCAATTGTCGTTGACATATAGAAACGAAACCGGTGATATCACATATTGCACTTACGGTCGTAGAAAAGAAAGTGTAAAACTACAACAGTTGGAATCCGCAAACTCTTTAGATATCGCATGCCTAATCAAATGAAATACTTAGACATCGCATGCCTAACAATTATAAACCCTGCATTTTAGTCTCATTATCGAAAACTCTTTTCAATATCAAGTCGGGCAATTCAACAAGATTCCCGACATCCTGATCGAATGCTCGTCGCAAACTTTAGTAGGCGGCCGCACCCCCGACGCCGTCGACGAAGTGCACCAAGGCGGAACACCGCTGCCGCGAGCACCCGAACGGATGCTTTCGGCGACAGGGTTCTCCTACAGTCACTTGGTCGGGACTATGGGGTGAGGCTGTCTATTAAGTTTACCCGGCGAGTATCCGCGTACGCTACATGATTGCGACGGAATTTTGATCATATCAAAATTCCGTGGCAACCGATCAAGTGAGACTAAACTGCTATGTTTATAACATTCATTCAGTTATCTCATAACTACTTGTGGATTCCAAATATTGTATCACATTCCAGATAAATTGAAAATGTTAAACTTTCCGATCGAACAGTCAAACACCTAAGTTTTCCCGAAACAGCTCAACACATGAAATAAGTTTAAAAACATTCACTTCATGCCTCAGTACCAACGGTCCAGCTGTAGAAGGGTCAAGCCAACGCCTCACATGTGGCACGCCGTACTGCCCCAAACCCTAAGGTTCAAAGGGCAGTTCAAGACGGTCACATAATCGAGTTAAGGTCTGTTGTCTTCTAGAGGGACCATCGCGTTACTTGCACTACTTAGAACGTCATTAAACTATGGAAAAATCCAACAATCGGAAATTTCCCGGCAGGGGAAAAATCGGGTATTTATATCCGGTCGAACTTTTTAACATATTCTAATATTACCCGGAAAAACACATAGACAAAATTAGACAATCCGATCGAATCTGCGAACTCCCAATACAACCCAGAAAACTCAACTCTTGAGTAGAAGTTAAAAATTTCCAGAAAATACAGAACTAAAATAAAGGAATTACTTTGCAATTTTCAAGAGGTAATGTGACTACATGGCCGTGGAACCGCCTCAGGAGCCATGCTCGTGCCGCGGTTCCGCCGCGCTTTAGTCGAATAATGAGCACGTGCTGCACAGCAATCCTTAAAAAACCCTGCTGATTTTTCTGCATATTTTTAATTCGCAAAAATCCCAGTTTTGAAAAATTGTACAGAGAAGGGTTTCGGATTAAGGTTTCGGGTTCGTTCGGACTTCTAACATCGTCTACACATCGCCTAAGGCTCTAGCTAGGCTCTGATACCACTGTAGGGTTCCTAGGCACACTAATGAGGTCTCACAAGGCATCAACCATGCCAAATTCAAAATTTTCCGGTGCCGAGAAACGCTAAACTAGATCGTTAACTAGATATTAGGCGAAACTACAAGCTACTAAACTGCTATAGTGCTAAGTGAATGGAAATACAACCTTTGTAGATCCGGTCCTCTACTTCCTTAACTCCGTGATGATGTCCCTCCACTGCGATCATCGGATCCCGGACTCTAGCGATGGTTTCGTCAAAGAAATGATCGGGCTAGGTCGTCGACTTCGATGCGGAAGATGATCTATGTCGAGGCAACTCAAGATCAAGCTCCAACTTCACCAAGTCATGAAACTTATGAAGAAAACACCCTATACTACTTGGCAAGTGGTAGAGGATGAAGAAATAGGAAGTGGGTTCACTTTAGATTTGGATTTCTCACTTGGAATCATCACTTAGAAATTTCATGCAAAGGTTTTTCTTTTTCTCTTCATGAAGAAGATGAAGAAGAAGAATGAAAAAGAATTATCAATTAAAACAAAAACAAATGATGGTTATCATTATGCAACCATGGTTAAGTGTAGAGAATAAACTAGGGTTAGGTGAATGGTTAGGTTAAGCAAAAGAAACAAAAATGGTCAAAGCTTCTTGAAGCTTCAAGGAAAAACAAAAGAAGCAACCATTTCTTTTCTTGCTAAAATGAATAAATAAATAAATAAATAAATAAATAAAACAAACCCTATCCATTAACCTAATCATAGTTTAAAGCGCACACACACCCAAGTTTGCATGTATCATCAAACATGATACAAACTAGTGCACAAAACTATATCATATACACAATGTGCACATCAAGTGAGAAAATCCATCTTAAGTAAAGCAATACTAGTTAATGCAAAGTAATATATCAAATATATAATTATACATTAAATCATTAAATCAACACTTGATTTAACGATCCGGTCATATCGCATATGACCGACTAATATCCAATGTATCGACTTATCGAATCAATCCTCGATTCGATAACTAGGTTATATCGCATACAACCAATCGATACATTCATCGCGAGAATAGAATACAGTATCACATACACGCATTATTCTCGGTCCCGCACATATCTCATATGCGCTCCTATTTCGTTTCGCTTGAGCCAGGAAACCTCTGTGTAGAACTCTAAAGACTCGTCAATACGCCGGCAGTAGGTGATGATCATATCAAACACCCACAAGCCGCAAGCGGTCTGCTAAGCGTAACGGCCACCCGGGTATTGAGCGATCAGAAGATCGACGAGCAAGCCCGCTCACACTCCTGTGAATCCAACCAGTAACACTTACCGTACAGTCCGATCTCGTCGTCTGATATGTCGCATATCTCGCCTAGGGGTGGTAAACGTCAGACCCCCGTAGCTCGATAAGTCGTGTCGATATGAAGTCTATAACATTTCGAGAAACTACTGGTAACACTTACCAGTAAATCTCAGCAACCCTGGCCAGGGATTTCCGGTTATAGCCAATCGAACACAGCGCAACATCAACTCCCTATACCGGGAGAGACGAATCCCCTCCTATCGCTCATTAGCTCCATGTGATTCAGGACTGTACCCAAAAACCACCGTTTTGCACGCCCTCTTGGACGTGGTAAGGTGGAAATCAAAGCACGGTGGGAATCACACAAGACTCTATGACGATCTCGGGTCTACAGACTAATCTGTACCAGTGTCACCAGAGAACTGCCATCTGACGTAAGGTATAATACCATCTGGGAGTTCTCGGCAAGTCCGTCCAGTGTACCCCACTGAGCACCCGTATATCATCTCTGATGTCAATCACCAATGGATATGGGATCATCCATCGCCCATCTGTATGGGTCGAGAAGGTATACGCTAGTCTGCTCTGGTATATCGATGCCCCGTCTCGATACACCCACGACTAGGGACCTTGAAGGATGTACTTATGGACTACCTTGTCTCCACTAGTATGATCTGCATCATAGTATAGGTAGTCAAGTACACATCCTAAGGGCTTTACCAACATGTAACAGAGAGACAATCAGTATACACGTTAAGGTAAAGAGCAACCAGATAGCTTACTATCATGTCGAGCAAGAAAGTCCTCCCTATATATGTCCAAGCATCCACTACATTATACATCCTATGTATAGTAATGGCCTCTAGGGCATACATATAACTAACAAGTACATACAGGTGTCCGATTAAATGTGTACAGGCTACACAGACTTTAATCGGACGGTTGATAATACTAGCGGCTTAGGATTAAGCCGGATTATTAAATCGGGTTTTGATTTAATAATTTATATATATGTATTTATATATATGTATTCTAGTATTATTGTTCACTATTCATTTTCTCTCTTTGCTATTCGTATTTTTGTACGAATACGCATATATGTATTTCGATACGTATACCGGGAAGTATTTCATATTTATACGGAATAGTTTCTAGAAGATGGCTACCTCATTTTTGATTTTCTTTTTAGAAAATCATTTTGGAAATAATGTGGACGGGTGAGTTGGCATGAGCATGGGCTTGAGCATGTAGAGAGGTATGGTTTGCATTTGTTTATTGTAAAATGAAAAGAGATATTTTGTGTGAATGATTGAGAGAGAGGGAGGGGGCAGCCACTTGCTTGGGATGGGGCTTTCTCATTTTCTTTTTTTCACTTGCTCGCTCTCATACTCACTTGGAGAAAACACTTAGCCATTATTTCTTTAGTTGCTCATGCCATATGTTTCCTCACCTCTTCTTGATCTTCTTGAGTTGCTCATGGAGCATTTGTGATGAGAGAAAAATAATAATGAGATAATCCTACAACTCCACTCTCTATTGCTAGCAACCTTGGAGCGTCGGTTGCCTCGCTTGGCGAGGCTGAAGCTTGCGCCATTTCTCTCAGGTGAATCATCGTAGATGAAGGAAAACCGGCAACCAAACTCGATCCGTAACCTCTAGGAGCTTGGGATGAAGATTGAAAACCGAAGGACACGGATCAACTCGGTATAACCACTCCTAACTTCCTTTATATTGCTTGCTAGCATAGGATTTAGGGTAGATCCGGGTAGCGGGTTGTGGTAGCGCCAGTTTAGTAAATTTTTGTTCCGCATTTTGCCACGGTTTGATGGCCGGGGCGCTGCCGTAACCCAACACTTACTTCACTAATTGTCTTCCCGCAAAGTTGTTAATTGCGGAAAACTTATCTACAACTTTCCTTCACATATTATTCCCCTTACATAACATTTAACCCTTTAAATGTCCGTGAAGATATATCATTTCCTTAAACTAATTCTTTTTCCTCTAAATTAAAAAAAAATCTCTTTTCATAATTTTCCTTTCAAAATAAATCTGAATAAATTCTTTTTATTCAAATAACAAAATAAATCTTTTAAAATAATCTTTCAAATCCCTCTTTTTTACAAAAAGAATCATTTTTATTTAAAAACAGTATAATAATGACACGGTCTTTACAATGAGATATGTAGGTATTCCCACTTCCATGGCTTAAATCTTGGTCTCTAGAATGCAGCCCATTTTCATTCCAAAGAAAAGTAGGTTTTTCCATTGTTGTATATAGAATGCGGAGTTTCCTCCGCATCCTCTAAACTCTGGCCACAAAGAAACACACTTTTAAAAAGAACTCAATAGAGGTCCTCGAGTGGTTCATTTTGGGCCGAGAGAGATGGCAAAGAAAAGGGAAAGGGAACTTGATTTCAAGTTCTCAACTTATTCTCTTGAAAAATATTAGGGAATTGTAAAAGATGAGAGCATTTTCTTCTTACTAAATTCTCAGCTTAGAATTAGACTTGGGAACCTTCTTTTCTTTAGCTATAGAGAAAGGCAGGAATAGTGAAAACACTATTCTTGTGCCTTGGAGAGGCATAGTTGAGGACATGGGGGGTTACTTTCTCCTATTTCCCCTAGACTAAAAAAGTCTTGGGGGAAGGGGCGGATACCCTTTGGAGTATCCGCTACCGTCTTGTTGGGGCAGAAACCCTTGGGGGTATCCGCCACCATCTTATTTGGGACGGATATCCCCCGGCGCAACATCCTTTTAGAAAAGGGGATTTCTTATCTTCTTGAGGATTTTTAGTCAATGCCTTAGGAATTCTTCCTCTGCATGACAGGCCTTCTCATTGATCTTCATGCATTACTTTTAGACTTTTCTTTAATACATTTCTTTCTATAAATTGGGGGTATATCTTCTCCTTTTTCCCCACTTCAGAGAAAAATATGTCAAACATCGAGTCTGTTGGCTTTTCTCAACCGGGGACGATCCCTATCAGAAAATCATTTCACATGCCGATGTTCGGCTCTTGCACTGGAATTACACAAACACCCGGTGTGAAGGAGTTTTCGTTCAAATAAAAGGCCACGTTGGGACGACTCTCCCCTTGAATTCCCCCTGCTCCACATCATTTTTCTCACCATTCGCGATGCCATCCAGGCGTATCATGCAATTGTAAGTGCATAGTGCTCCTTGCCATGATTACAACGTCTTTGCGGAACAAAAACATTAAAAATCTTGAGCACAACACACTTGAAACCCTAGAATACAAGTTCAAACACTAAACTAAACAACACTAACTAGAGTTTTAGTTACTAGATTAGTGTAACAACCTTTGTAGACGAACTTTCGGGTCTTAAAAAGTTCACTCCTCGAGATCCTAGGGTTGATGGAACGAGCTCTCGAAGTCGATCTCCCGAGTCGAAGACGATCCACCCGAGAATACCGATCCAAGCGATTGCTTCTACGAACAACTAAAAATCGAGTCTTGCTAGGAAAAGATGCTTAGAAGGTGTAGTTTATAAACAAGATGCTCTCATTTTATCCCTCAAGAACTCTAGTGAGCATGTGAGGAAGAAGAAGAAGCAGAGAGATGACATCTAGAGAAAATTCTCACTTGATAAAAAAAAACTATCATCAATAATTCCTCACCCTCTTTCACTTATCTCTTTATGCTAGAAACAAACAAGTGGGTGGGCTAGTGACTCACTAGTGTGAGTCACAAGCCCACACACTTCTCTATTCATCCATAAAGAAGTAAGAGAGAGAAAGTGTAGCCACCTCAGTAGGTGCATATTTACATACACTTATATATAAATATAAATGCATGTATATAAACAAGTATACCAAACCCGTATTTCTACCAAAATACGAATATCGTATTTGTGCCGAAAATACAAAATACGCGTATTCAAATTTAGAAAAAATACACGTATTTGTATAAAAGCACAAATACCCGTATTTATATAAATACACGTATTCGTATAAATACCGTATTCGTGTAAAAATACAAATACTTAAAAGAGAACAATAAAATACTAGCATCAAAACTGGCTGTCTTTCAAACCTGCTAGTACTACTAAACAGTCTGATTAAACCACGTGTATAAATACACGTGTTCAATCGAATACCCGAGCGTATCAAAATACACAAACTACACCGTTTCGTCTGAACCGGGAAACCCTCTGTGTGGGATTCTCAAGACTCGATAATACGCTGGCAGTGGGTTTAACCACAAGCATATCAATGGCACTAGCTGTACGTAATGGCTACCCAGGTATCTGTCGAATGGAAGATCGACAAGAAAACTCATCCAAAAACCTTACTTAGCCTATAGGTGACATTCTCCGTACAGTCCGGTCTGTTCGTCTAAAAGTTTCGTATATCGGGCCTAGGGGGATGGTAAACGTCAGACCCTTAATAGCGCGACAAGTCATGTCGGTGTGGAAACCGATACAACTTGAGAAACTACTTGTGTACCTACCAGTAAATCTCACTTGCCCTGGCCAGGGACCTATAGTATTAGCCAACCGTACACAACGTGATAACAACTCCTAATATAGGGAGAGATGAATCCCTTCTATCATCTACTGCCTCTAAGTACTTCGGGACTGCGCCCAACTACTCTATGTTTGCATGACTCTTTAAAGCCGTGGTAGGGTAGTAATCTAAGTACAGTGAGAGCACACTCGAGACTGATAGTGATGTCAAGTCATCGGACTAACATGTACTCATGTCATCAGAGAAATGCTATCCGTCGATAGGTATAATACCAACCAGCAGTTCCCAGTGAGTCCGTCCAGTGTAACTCATAACCTAATGAGCACATGTATACTATCTTTGGTACCGTATACCAATGGCTGTAGGAAAGGCCGTCTCCCCTGACGGGGATATGAAATGTATATACTAGTCTACTCTAGAGTATCGATACCCTGTCTCGATAATCCTACGACTAGGGACAAGTTTAAAGATGTGCTTATAGACTACCCAGCCCCTACTAGTGTGACTGTCATTACAACGCTGGTAGTCAAGCAAAAGATCCTACGGGCTTTATCAACATGTATTAGCGATACGTTAAAAGAAACATATACATATATTAAGATAAATACAAACCAGATAACAAACTATCATATTGAGCAAGACTATTATATATCTGTATATATCCCAAGTTTCCAAAATGTAATATACAATTCTGTACTATACAATAATGGCCTCTAGGCATATATCACTAATGGCAATTATGACTTTTTAGATGCTGAGTAGCACCGATGAGAAGATCATGTCTATTCATGGGGCATGATTAATAGAAAGGTGGCTGAAGGATCATTCCTTTTGACTTCTGCGGCATATCTACCGCAAGAGGAATTTACATACTCTCCTAGTGGTGCATAGAGTTGCCAGAGGTCCGGCAACACTTCGTTTAGAGCGACTACTTGCGCAATTAGAGAAGACTGGGAGTATTTTTGTACACGCAAGTCTCCCGGAAAACATACAAAGTTATTAATGAATGAAATGCATTTTCCTTTCAAGAGTTGATTTTGCCCTGGTAGTGGATTCTTTTTGTTTGTCTGGTGGCTTGGGGGTTTGGGGGCAGATAATTTTTTTTGACGGAAAAAGTAGGGTAAGGTGCCCTACTCATAAAATGCATTAATAAAAAATAAATGTACAAAGATTATATACACACCTTTGAAAGGATGACCCAAAAGATTGAATGAATGAATGTTTTTTGATGGCTTATGGATTTTCATAATTCTACTATTTTAGTTTTGATGATATTACACAATATTAATAGATATATACATGTGTTTCATATTGCATATTTCATAACACTGTATATGTGCTTAGTCATGTTTGAGAAATATTTTAGGATTTCAAACGACACAAACCTAAAATGGAGGATGGAGAAAATTGAGTTAAAATGGCAAATCTATTAGAGGTTGGAGGATAATAGACTAAAACTCCTCAAAATTCATATTCAAGCTTCAAGAAGCTAAGGAGCCAAAAGTCCAAGTTTAAAGAATTAAAGAATCGAAAAATCCAAGAGTTCGAGCTAAAAGTGCTAAGCTCAAGCACACATACAAAATCTTGCATAAAACATTTGGTTTATACCTTGCATGGTTTTATCGTTCAAAACGTTTTTTGTTTCAGAAGGTAAACTTTTCCAGGTTTTTATACTTCAAACGTATGCCCTCTATACTTCAGACGTCTGGCCTTTGTAGCCTTTGAAATATCAGAAAGCATGCAGGTTTCCAGATGTCTAAAGGTCATTTTTAGCAGATGTCTGAAGGTCTTTTAATATTGCAGGTTTTTGAATGTCAGACGTTTTCCAGTTGAACTTCAGACGTCTGGGGTGCGCTCTGTTCTTTGGAGGCCTCTTGCCAGACGTTTTCAGTTGATCGTGGAAAATGTCTGAATGTTTATTTTGACAAAAATCTTTCTTGTTCATACGTCTGCCTATTTACTCTTCAGATGTCTCCCTCTCAAAACTTATCAAAAAATGTTACCGTTTCTTTGCATTAAATGTTCCAACGGCTCTATTTTTTGAAGGAGTAGACGTCTGGCCCGTTGATCTTCAGACGTCTGCCCTTTCTGTCAAAACAACATTTAATTCTTTTTCCTTGGTTTTGTGTTGGGCTATAAAATGATGTTTTGGTGAGAATTTATGGGAATATATTAACTGAGCATTTCATTGAAGTTTACCATCTTCCTCATCAAACAAAATACCTAAAATCTTAAGCTCTTAATTACAAATCTTATACTCATTGAAGTATATCTAGAGCATTGATTGTAAAATTCTTGAGTAGGTGTTGTGGATTATAATTTTCGTTCATCTTCTTTTGTGTAAGGTCACTTTAGTATGTGAGAGCCTTTGTAAGGAGGAATAACTTGTTGAGAAGTAAGTCACTCATGCGTCGAGTGAAATGGGGTAAGGAGTTGCAAGTGTGCAACATGTTTGTCTCTCATCGGAAACGTGAATTAGTGGAACGAGCTCATACTTCTAAAGAAAAGTGTACTAGGGGACCTCCCGAACTACTCTAAAATCTCGTGTGTTTGCAATTTCCCCTCTATCTCTCTCATTATATTACTTGCTCTTTAAGTGTTTGTTTAATTGCTTGCAAGTAGATTTTTAATTTGTGGGTATTGTTAGCTTAATCCTATTTAACACCCCCCCCCCTTCTCTAGCATTATTTCAATTGGTATCAGAGAAAGGTGCACTTCTTGTTAGGTTTAATACCCTAGAGAGATCTTATGGCCTCGACCTCTTCACATAGTATGGAACATTCCCAATCCATCACTAAACCACCATATTTTGATGGCATTAATTTTCCTGTTTGGAAAGTTAAGATCTTTCTTAGAATTCCAAGAGAGAGATGTTTGGAGATACACCTTCTTGAAAGAATACTTGTTAACCGATCTTGATGATGATGGTTGGACCATAAAACATAAAAAGGCATTTGAAGCTAATCATAAGGCCAAATTTGCTTTCTTTTCTTGTCTCAATGAAAATGATTTAGCTCGTATTATTTAATGCAAAAATGCATATTCTATGTGGAAAGCTTTATTAATTGCTCATGAAGGTAAATCTAAAGTTAAAAGGGAAAAATTGAACTTTTGAAAATAGAGTATGAAAATTTTTGAATGTTGCTCGATGAAAATATTGATGACATATTTAGTCGTTTTATTTGCATTACTAATCCTCTTGACTCCTTTTTAGATGATCTCATGAAGAATGAGGAAAATGTGAGAAAGATACATCGATCACTCACCAAGAAATGGCAAATAAAAGCAACTACTATCAAGGAGATAGCCGACATTGAGATCATGTCTTCTGAAGAGCTCCAAGGAATTCTCAAGACCTATGAGATGGAACCTAAAGCCTACCAATTGGAAGATGAAAAAGAGGAGAACAAAGATAAATTAAAGAGCATCGCTCTCAAGGCTACTTCCAAGGTTTCATCCAAATTCAAAGCTCCATCCAAACCTAGTGACGATGAGGAGCTTAGCGGAGATGACGAGGATATCGCTCTTGTGACAAGGCAATTCAAAAAAATTCTTCAACTTCGAAGAAATTTTAAGAGAGTAAACTTCCCAAGAGATCGTCTCTACATTAATGTAACGTTTTGAAAATCGTTTCGGTGAAATTTCGAAAAATCGGTAAAATAAGGGGGTTTTCTGTAAAAAGTCAAAATACAAATATCTTATTATAAAAATTAAATATACATATTCTATCTATGTAATTGCTAGTATTTGGTGTTTATTGAGCCACTGGTGAAATTTCAAATTTTCTGAAAAAAATTTATTTTATTATTATTTTAAGCCGTTACTAATACATTTAATTAGGGAAAATTATAAATTGGAATGAGTTGAAACAAATTTTGTGTATCATAAAACATTAAATAAAATTTTATCATGTGGTTTTTGAAACGAAATCGTTTGCCAAAACGGTTTAGAAATTATTGAAGAAAAAAGGCTTTTTTTTAGTGTAAATGGATGTTTGGGGTATTGTATTTATCATTTTCCATCACCCCATACCCATACCCACACTCACACACCCCCATTTATTTTACCCTTGGCTGAATTTCAGCATCCCCTACCCCATTTCCCCACTCTATTTCCATGAAAAGAAAAGAAAATTTAGAAAGAGAATAGATAAAAGTGTATGGGCTTTGTTGACTTGGACCACTTTGTTGACTTTCAACACCTCTCTCTCTCCTCATTCCCCCCTCAAAGTGGCCGAGCCCCCCTTCCCCAAAATCAGCAGCAGCCCCTTCATGTTCACCTCTCTTTTCTCTTCAAAAAAAATTCATCAAAATGCCTCAAAATCCATGTAAATTCAAAGCTAAATCCAAATCCAGCTCTTACCAATTTTTCCTTACCCTAACATGCATGGACTTTGGTGAAAAGAGAGCATTTTGGGAGGCTAGATTTCATGTGAGATCAATAAAATTATGGAGGTATAATTTTAACCTTATAGTTAAATTGTTGATTATTGCTTATGTTAGCTTAATTAAGTGTTTAATTAGGTGTTAACTTGGTTTACCCTTCAAGTTGAAATTGTAAGAAATTGGGTTTGGATCAAGTTAAGGGTTTTGATAAATTGTTCATGCTTTAATTGTGTAGTTGAACCTCTTAAGGTTTGGAAAACCTCATCTTGTTGCTATTATATAAATTGTTGCATTTAATTTGTCCAAATCAAGTTTTTAAGCAAACTAGGTTTTTGGAATTTGATTAAATAATGGAGACAAAAATCTAATTAGGGTATTCATGGCATTATTAACATTTTAAAGTGTAGTTTAATACTTTAGTTCATGAAAATCCAAGCTAGATTGTAGTTTGTACATTTTTGCAATAAAATTGTTAAAATTTAGGTATTTTGTAAACTAGAATTTTAGGATTTTTGGAATTTAACGAGATTAAATTATGGGAATTGTTTTTATAACTTATTTAAGATATTTAGTGAATATTGTGGCCGCTAGATTCGTTCATACATCGAGTTTTGTACTAAAACGGTGATTTATGCTTGCTAGATTTTCGGAAAAATGACTTTTTAAGTGAAATTGGGGTTTTTGTGAATTTTAAGCTATTTTATATTATAATTAGTGCTTGTAATTGTACAAATGAGTGTGTTGGGAGCTTTCTCGATGGTTTGGCGTTTGTACGCCGACGTCGAGGGTTTTTGGGTTGGTTTGTGAAAGCAACCATAGGTTTTGACCTATGTGGGATTCGTATGTCGTTTTCGTCATGAGTCGGATTTTAATGCGACACGGTGCGTTATGATATGTAGGTACCTCATGTGGACTTCGAGACGACAAGCAAGCGCGTGGAGACGTCGGCACCGGCGAGCGAGGACCAGGTGAGTAGATTTATATCTACGGGGAGAAGTCGGGTGGATGGCGTATAGCACCCCCGTAGTTCGTGGTGATGTATACGAATACGTATACACACATATATATATTGTTTAATTTATTGTTTGAGTTTATTGATGATAAATATGGATGGTTTAGTATCGCGAAACCCTAGAGTAGTGGTCGCACCATACATGCACAACCCACCCATACTTGCATACATTCTTCTTCCATTTGTGTTTACGGATATATATATATTGTTCTGTGTTCACATGGGTATGGGACTATGTGTTCACATACGGATTTGAGGATAGTACTTGGGATTTGAGATGAGTCGATGAGTTTTGTGTTGAGATTGTGATTTCGGTGATATGGCAAGATTCGTACTTGAGGTACGTCCTGGTGTTATAGCGGATCTTGGGACGACAATACGGGTGAATAGTGTTATTAATTAAATGGTCGACATGTGATCGTGATATGAGATATGATATGCTAGGATTTTGATCCTAGGCCGTATTGGGCGATGTATACCCCTTGATGATGATTTGTGCTGATGATATCAGTTTGTACGAGACTGTCGATCAGTAGGCAGATCATGACTATATTGAGGATATTAGTATTGTATTAGACATAGGTCAGTACCCTAGACTATGATCTTTGATAAAGAGGATACCGGATGAATAGTGTGATGAATATGATATTGACCCGTACCCAGATTTAGGGATGCCGTACGACGGATTTACGTACGAGCTATATTTTGATGATTGATCCACACTCTTGACTTAGAATGTCTGATTATGGATATGGTATCGGATATGATATTATTGAGGGGGGATCACCGACTAATATATATATACAGGTATGTATATATATCGACTCAGATGTTAGGCGGTTTCCTTACCGGTAGTCCAGCTTGTTAGCTTAGCCCTTTGTTTAGTTTGGTTGTTAGATTAGATTCGACTCCTACCTATTTCAAAAGCTTACGAATTGTAGGTATTTTAAAAGACAGGTCAAGGGATTCTACAGATATTTCAAAAGACGTATCTTTTCCTAAAAACACCGTAACCCTTATTTTCAAAACACCGCGATTCGTGTTATTTCAAAAGGCACTATTGTAGGACTTATATTAGGATAATGCTGTTTAGTTATCGTTGTGTCTAGTTTTCCGCTCATTATTACTGTTCGCTCCGCATCGCATACTTATATTATAATTTCTTATTGCATTGTTAATATCATACTGTTAGGACACCAGCACCATTACCGATGATGCGTATGTACCACGTACACTTGCTTGCCGGCTCACACACATCTTCATCGGTAATTGCCATGTCACGCACACCTTAGAAAATATTATTGCTTCATTTAGCTTGTTAGCTAGTAGTTTTGACATGATATTAGTGTACTTGCCTTATATGTTAGTTTAGACATTGTAGTTATTACCTGCTACTTCATGCATACTGTTATTCATTGTTATGCCGCATTCATGGATTCTCATGCATATATTCACTTTTTACGTGCTATTGAGGTTTTGGATTCGGATTTCCATGAGATTTTCTGGATTTGGGGAAAACCGCAAAACATATACAAACTTCGTCTTTCTCTTTTTAAATGAAAAGCGCGGTTTTTCCCATGATGTATGAGTCATCCACCATGAGTTTGCTGATGGATTTCGAGACCCGATTCGAGGAGTTGGATTAACCGTTTCGGGTACATGGTGAACCCGGTAAGGTACCCCGGGGCAAGAAGCTCATGGTGATGACGATGAGCCTGGCAGGGGGAGACTACCTACCGGTGATATTACCCGACGCGTCGGATATCCGGAGGATACCGCCGTGGTCTTGAGATGGATGGTAGGGACCGGTCTGGACTGACGGCGCCCTAGATATTGAGATTGAGACATTGAAATTTCGAGATATTGAGGTACTGAGATTTGATGATACAGGCCAGTCCGGATAGCCGGAGCCTGAGGTATTGAGACATTGAGATTTATGTTTTGTGTCGATGCTAGACACTGTTGATGCTGATTTCATTTATGATACCTCATTTTAAAAATACAAAGAAAATCTCACTAAATTATGAAAACAGTTTCTTCATTTACATGTATTCTATTTTCATGCATTCATATCTCATTCATATGATATATTGCTACCTGAGGCACTGACACGGGCACATGAGATTACACTCGGGTTAGATATTACCCTAGTCATTGTTATAGGCTGCATGTTATACATATATTTGAGGTTATATTATGATCATTGACCTAGGATTGCGTTATTTATGCGATTTCTATTCGTAGATATTTTTCTATTCACGAGTTGGCAACTCACCCCCGTTGTGCCCCAGTTTCTTGCAGGTTTGCCGTACAGGTTTCATTACGGCTTTGCGGGCATAGTTTCGTTCGGGTGATTTGCTAGTAGGTGGGTTTACTTGTATCGTACCCCCATTATATATCTTGTATATCATTATTCTGTTATATCTAGAAGTTCCATCAACCAAACATGTATTTAGTTTGAGATAGAGACCAGTGATGTTATTCCTTCGACCTTAGAGTCGCGCGTTATTTTTCTGTGGTTTTCTTGTGGGTTGAGTTTCCTTTTGAGTTTTGATCCTCGCCGTTGGCGTTGTATATTATATTGCTTGTATGGTTGTGACCGTCGATTGACGAAGAGCTAGCTCCCGCTTGGGGATGCCCTTTTTTTTATTTCGTATACTATTCATGTTGTATCCCGTTTGGGGGCCAGTATTTACAAAGGAGACTCTGCCGAAATTTTCAGAAAATACTTGATGTTTTTAAAACGCATAATTCGGCTTATGCTATTAAAACTACTTGATTTTAAATTGGTTTTCCTTCACTCTACTACTTTTCTTGGTTTGAATTTCTGGATTTTCGGTTTACTTAGATTATGTACGTCTCGAGACGTTCGTAGTTTAAGTGCCGGTCTTGTTCCGTACTTTCGGGACGTGACAATTAACAACAAAGAAATTGGCCTTTGTTTTAAGTGTAGAAAGCCCGGACATCTTGTTGCCGATTATCCTCTCAATAACGAAAAGGAAGCTTCTTAAAGACCCAATCGAAGAGCGTTCAATGCTAGAACATGGGATGATTCGGAAGGAAGAGATAATGAAGATCGCCCATCCGATCAAGAAATAGCTAATATGTGCTTCATGACACATGAGGATGAGGTAATAGATGATTTAAACTTTTATTCTTTTGAAGAATTGATTGAAACTTTTGGTACTTTACATGATACCTTTACTAGATTGCAATCTAAATATTCCAATGCTAAAAAGAAAATTTTTTGTCTTGAAAAGGAAATTTCTTCCAAAACCTGTAATGAGTGTGAGATTTTAAAACTTGAGAACGAATCTCTTTTAGCCAAAATTGCTTCTTTAATTAGTTATCATGATGATGCAAATTTAACAAATGAGAGACTCGCTTCCACATTTACCTCTCTCAAAGTTAAATATGACTCTTTGACTATCACACACAATGATATGTTAGTTGATGTTGATAAGATGAAAGTTAAAATTAATGATCTTGATGCCAGTCTTCATAAGTTTGCCACTAGCAAAATTTCTCTTGATGCCATGATAGGCAATTTAAATGTTTCAAATAAGAATAATGGCCTTGGTTTTCAAAACGCATCGTTTTCTAATGCTAGTAGCCCCAAACCGACTTATGATAAGGCTTTTTTTAAAACTACTTTTGTTAAGGCTACTTCTTTGCATGCATCTAATTCGTATGATCACCATGGATATACTTCTACTTCACATCATCATGCTAGATTTGCTCATACTCCAAGTTTTAGAAAATCTTTTACTAGAACTACTCATGTTAAGACCCCTACTTCACATCATCATCATGCCAAACACACACATGCACATACACATTCTAGAACTATTAATTTTGTGTGTAGCTATTGTGGCAATATTAGGCATATTTCTTACCATTGTAAGGCTAGATCTTCTAAGAATTTGATTTGGGTTTCTAAAACTAAACCCCGTAGACCCACTAAATCTTGGATACTAAAAGTTATATTTATTGCATCATCTATAGGTGAACTGCAAATCACGACATGAAGATTATTGGCACCTTGATAGTGGTTGCTCAAGGTATACAACCGGCAAAATTAAGAGTTTTGCAACCCTATCAAGGGAGGAAGGTGGCATGTTCATCTTTGGAGATGATGGTAAAGGTAAAATCATTGATAAAGATAATATTAAGTTTAATGCTACTACTTTAGAACATGTTCTTCTTGTTGATGGCTTAAAACATAATCTTCTAAGCTTTAGTCAATTTTATGATAAAGGTTTGAAAGTTATCTTTGATAAAAAGTTTGGAAAAATTGTTGATTCAAATGATGACATTGTTCTTTGTGGGAAAATGGTAATGTATATTCCATTGAAGTATGTGAAATTTCTAATGAAAATTTTGAGTGCTTAAGTACTGTAGAGGATGATAGTTGCCTATGGCACCGACATCTTGAACATGCTTTCATAAACCTACTCTCAAGAATCACAAACAAGAAATTGGTCATTGGCATTCCAAAGCTCAAATTTGTAAGAGACAAGTTATGTGATGCATGCCAAATGGGTAAGCAAGTCAAGAGCCCATTCAAGCCGAAGGTTGTGATATTAACTTCTAACCCTTTTGAATTGATTCACATGGATTTATTTGGTCCTTCTGAGACTTTGAGTTTTGGTTGTAAATCTTATGCCTTTGTGATTGTTGATAATTTTTCTAGATTTACTTGTGTTCTTTTCCTAGCTAACAAAAGTGATGCCTTTATTAATTTTAAAATCTTCTTTAACAAAGTGCAAAATGAAAAACAACTTTCTATTGTGGAAATCCGTAGTAATCACGGAGGTGAATTTCAAAACGATTTCTTTAAAAAAATTTGTAATGATCACGAAGTCAAATATGAATTTTCTTGTCCTAGAACTCCACAATAAAATGGAGTCGTTGAATAGAAGAATCGATCTCTTCAAGAAATGGTTAGGACAGTACTAAATGAACATAGTTTGCCTCATTATTTTGGGCCGAAGCGGTCAATACCTCATCGTATATTATAAATAGGGTTGTTATTCGTAAAGAACTTGAGAAAATTCCTTACGAATTGTATTAGGGTAGAAAACCCAACATTAGATATTTTAAAGTTTTCAGGAGTAAGTGTTATATTTTAAATACTAAAGATCAACTTGGAAAATTTGATTCAAAAATTGTTTTGGGTATTTTTCTTGGCTACTCTTCCACTAGTGCAGCCTTTCATATTTTTAAGAAAACCTCTAATATTATGGAAGAGAGTATGCATGTTAAGTTTGATAAAACTAACCTTTTTACCAAGAATGTTGTAGTACTTAAGGAAGAAGATGATGATATGGTTTGTGTTCGCTTGGAGGAACTTGATATCTCAGAAGAAGATTCTAAATAAGAACCTCTTTCAAGTGAAGTAGTAGAAGTGGATGATGAATCCATGCCAAAACTTCCTAAAGATTGGAGATACAACAAGAATTATCCACCTACTCAAATCATCGAATGCTAAAGAAGCTATCATGGATAAGAATTGGGTTTGTGCTATGTAAGAAGAGCTTTTCTAATTTGAACGAAATAATGTGTGGAAATTGGTTCCTAGAACTAGTGATACACATTATAGGTTCAAAATGGGTTTCCAAGAACAAACTTGATAAATTTGGTGTGATCACTAGGAACAATGAAAGACTCATGGTATAAGGTTACAATCAAGAGGAAGGTATCGACTTCGATGAAACTTTTGCTCCTGTAGCTAGATTAGAAACCATTCACATTTTACTCTCATATGCATATTTTAATATTTCAAGGTTTATCAAATGGATGTTAAAAGTACTTTTTTGAATGGTATACTTGAGGAGGAAGTTTTTATGGAACAACCGCCCGGTTTTCAAGATTTTAAAAATCCTAATCATATTTATAAGTTGCATAAACCTTTGTATGGTTTAAAACAAGATCCTAGTGCTTGGTATGCTAGATTGTGCTCTTTTCTTCTTGAAAAAGGTTTTTCAAAGGGTAAGATTGATACCACATTTTTTATTAAAAAGAAAAATGATGAGATTTTACTTGTACAAATTTTTGTTGATGATATTATCTTTGGATCTACTAATAAATCTCTATACAAGGAATTTGCCCATAGCATGCAAAAAGATTTTGAAATGAGCATGATAAGTGAACTCAATTATTTTCTTGGGCTACAAATCAAGAAACTCAAAGATGACATCTTCATCAATCAAGCCAAGTACACGAAGGAGTTTATCAAGAAGTTTGATTCTGAGAATGCAAAGCCAAGCAACACTCTTATGACCACTACAATAAAGCTTTCAAAAGATGAATCCGGTAAGAATGTGGACATCACTAAATATCGTATTATGATCGGTAGTTTACTTAACCGCTAGTAGATCCGATATAATATTTAGTGTTTGCTTGTGTGCTCGTTTCCAATCGTGTCCCAAAGAATCGCATCTAAGTGCGGTAAAATGAATCTTTAAATATCTTAAGGGAACGATCGGTCTAGCTTCATGGTATCCGTGTTGGATATGTATGCCCTAGAGGCCATTATTGTATAGTACTAGTTTGTATAATACATTTTGGAGGCTTGGGATATATATATACGGGTTTACGACAGTCTTGCTCGATATAGTAGTATGCTACTTGGTTTGTTTCTATCTTAATATGTGTATATGTTTCTTTTAACATATCGCTAATACATATTGATGGAGCCCCTAGGATCTTTGCTTGACTACCGGCGTTGTGATGGCGATCACACTAGTGGGGGCTGGGTAGTCTATAAGCACATCCTTACTTTGGTCCCTAGTCGTAGGATTATCGAGACAGGGCATCGATACTCCAGAGTAGACTGGTGCATACGCTTCTCGTCCCAGCAGGGGAGATGGTCTGTCCCACAGCCATCAGTACGTCGTACTGGAGATAGTATGCAGGTGCTCGTTAGGTTATGAGTACACTGGACAGGACTCGTCGGGAACTGTAGGTTGGTATTATACCTATCATCAGTTAACAGTTCCTAGGTGACATGAGTGCAGCTTAGTCCGCTGACTTGACACTATCACTTCGCCTCGAGTGTGTTCCCACTGTTCTTAGATTACTACCCTACCACGGCTCTACTGAGTCGTGCAAACAGGTAGTAGTTGGGTGCAGTCCCGAAACACTTGGAGGAAGTGACGGTTAGACAGGATTCGTCTCTCCCAGTATTGGGAGTTGATATCGCGCTGTGTCTAGGAGAGCCATTACACATTGTCGTCCCTCGCCAGGGCAAGCGAGAATTGCTGGTAGGTTTTCCAGTAGATTCTCAGGGTGTTTTGGGCTACACTCCGACACGACTTATACCGCTATTATGGGACTGACGTTTATCGCCCGCTAGGCCCGCCATGCGATACTCTTAGACGAACAGAACGGACTGTACGGAGATTGTCACATTCAGGCTTAGTAGGAGTTCGGATGGGTTCACCTCATCAGTCTTCTTGTCGGCATCTACCTGGGGACCGTCACGTACAGCTAGTACCGCTTGCGGCCTGTGGTTAAACCCACTGCCAGCGTAGTGTTGAGCCTTTAGAGTCCCACACAGAGGGTTACTCGTCTTTGGGCAAAACAGAGTAGAGGTCGCATGGTTTTGCGACGGGGTTCGTTCACATCCGCGCACTTGTGCACGTTTGGTGTCCGGGCAGTTATTACTGTAGGGTTGCTAGGCACGCGCATAAAGGTCTACGAGGCATCAACCATGCCCGATTAAAATTTTAGCCGTGCCGAATGACCCAAAGCTGGATCTTTAAACTAGGGTTTAGGCGAAAACAAGCATGTTAAACTCTTTAACACTAAGTGAGAGGGATTACAACCTTTGTAGATCCGTTGCTTCACTTCTTAAGCTCCGTGTTGAGGTCCCTTCGCTGCGATCATCGTGTTCCGGACTCTCGAGAGGGTTCACGAAGAGAATGATGCAACCTTGCTTCCGATCTTCGATAACATAGATGACCTACCTTGAAGTTTCGTTAACACAAGTTATCACTCATGAAATGATGTGAACACCCTCATCTAAATGGCAAGGATAGACGAGGATGATGAAGTAGGATTTTTGCTCTCATTTATAATCTTTTTCTCACTCACTTTCATCACAAAAGAAAGCTTTTTCAAGAAGGAACTCAAGCAAGAAGAAGATGAATGAAGATGATCACTTAATCCTTTTGTGATGAACAATGAATTATTGTAGTGGTTACAAATCTAACCAAGGGTTAAGCATGAAAGAGTTAACCCTTGTAGAGATTTAACTAGAGTTAGTGGTTTGGATTGGGTTAACATAATATCTCACAAAAATATCAAGTAACCACAAAGTCAAAGCTTCATGAAGCTTCATGCAAAAGCTAACCCTAATCCAAACCCTAACCAAGTTTAAACCCTAAACCATTGTTAAATTTGTAACCCTAACATGTTACAATATTATATATCACATATACAATATATTTTGTAACAATAGAAAATAATATAATTAACATATATCGCATATATATATCAATGTATTATCCTGTGAGAAAATGAATCTTTTAGTGAGCTAATATTAGTTAATGTAATTTAATATATCATATATATTATTATACATTAAATTATCGAATCAACACTTGATCCGATAATCCGGCTATATCGCATATAACCGACTAATACGATGACCCGGCTATATCACATATACCCGGCCGATATCTCATATCGTGAGAATCCAATACGGTATCACATACCGCATTATCCTCGGTCCCGCACATATCACATATGTGCTCCTACTCCGTTTTTCCTAAGCCAAGAAACCTCTGTGTAGGACTCTAAAGAATCGTCAATACGCCGGCAGTAGGTGATGATCATATCAAACACCCACAAGCTGCAAGCGGTCAGCTAAACGTAACAGCCACCCAGGTATTGAGCGCTCAGAAGATCAACAAGCAAGCCTGTACATTCTCCTGTGAATCCAATCAGTAACACTCCCGTACAGTCCAGTCTCGCCGTCTGATATGTCGCATATCTCGCCTAAGGGTGGTAAACGTCAGACCCCAGTAGCTTGATAAATCGTGTCGATATGAGGTCTATAACAGTTCGAGAAACTACTGATAACACTTACCAGTAAATCTCAGCAACCCTGGCCAGGGATTTCTAGTTATAGCCAATTGAACACAGCGCAACATCAACTCCCTATACCGAGAGAGACGAATCCCCTCCTATCGCTCATTGCCTCCATGTGATTCGGGACTGTACCCAAAAGCCACCTTTTTGCACGCCCTCTTGGACGTGGTATGATGGAAATCAAAGCACAGTGGGAATCACACAAGACTCTATGACAATCTCGGGTCCACAGACTACTTTGTACGAGTGTCACCGGAGAACTGCCATCTGACGTAAGATATGATACCATCTGGGAGTTCTCGGCGAGTCCGTCCAGTATACCCAGTCTCCACTGAGCACCCGTACACCATCCTTGATATCAAACACCGATGCATATGAGATCATCCATCGCCCGTCATATGGGTCAAGATGCGTATACGCTAGTCTACTCTGGTGTATCGATGCCCTGTCTCGATACACCCTCGACTAGGAACAGTTATAGGTTGTACTCGTCGACTACCGTGGCCCCACTAGTATGATCTCATCATAGTCCCAGTAGTCGAGTACATATCCTAAGGGCTTTATCAACATGTAACATAGAGACAATCAGAGTACATGTTAAGATAAAGTTCAACCAGATAGCATACTATCATGTCGAGCAAGAAAGTCCTCCCTATATATGTCCAAGCATCCATTACAATATACATCGTATGTACAGTAATGGCCTCTAGGGCATACATATAACTAACAATCTTCCACTTGCACTAGGGCCATCTGTTGTGGTATCACATACCCAACAATTAGCTGCGGTTGAAGTATCTCATACTCAACCATCCCATAAAAGTCTTTACTGGGAAAAAGGCCTTTGTGAGTGGATCCGCGCTGTTGTCCTCTGTGTCTACTCTCCTAACCTCGATCTCACTGGAGATCAACCATCTCCATGATCAGGTGATACTGCCTAAGAATTATATCTGGATTTCTGATAGGACGGGGGTTCCTTGGCATAAGCCACAACTCCATTGTCACACAATGGTAGGAACGAAGTTCATCTCATGAACATATATATATCCAAACTGCCTCTTTGGTAGCATCTTTGGTAACAATGTATCTTGCCTTTAATCGTCTAGTAAGTCACGGTATCTACCTTGGAACTCTTCCAACATACCGTCCCTCCACTGAGGGTATAGACAATGCCTGCGACTGACATTCAGTCGTCCTTATCACCCTGGAACCTTTCCAGTGATTCTCCCCAGGATCCATTGATACCGTCTCACTACAACTAGTGAATATCCTAACATCCAATTAGATCTATCTCATAGATCCAAAACCCAGGATTTAGGAGGTATCACTTTGATCCTATATGGAGAATCCTTATGATAAGCGGAGATTAACCGAGCGTAGCATAGGAAACTCCTTCCCTATCAAGAGTATGTCATCCATGTACTCTACGAGGATCACCACCATACTCCCTACTACCTTTTTGTATATACAAGGTTCATCTACCATTTTGATGAAGTCAAACTCTTTGACTACCACATCAAAACAGATGTTCCAACTCCGCGATGCCTGCTTTATCACATAAAACATCTTGCTCACGTTTCCGCTGCTCCCACTGTCTACGAAGCCCTCTGGCTGTGTACTTATAGACGCTCTCTTCCAAATCATCATTTAGAAAAGCAGTCATGACATCCAACCGCCAGATATCATAGTCATGGTATGTAGCCGTGGCAAGTAGGATCTGGATGGACTTAAGCATAGCTTTGAAAGTCTCAACTTTTCCATGTACACCAAGTAATCTTCTCAAGACATACTCGCTCCTGATGGGGATTTAACCCTTCAGATAATGCAACCAAAGTCCATACTTTGTTGGTGTATAAGGATTCCATCTCAGATCAATAAGCATCCAGCCATTCTTACAGAGTCCCACTCCTGATGGCCAGCTCGAAACTAGTTGGGTCATCATCTCATGATGCAATCCTCGCTCCCACTGTTATAGAGAAACCAAAGTATCTCTTAGGACAGTGAGGAACCCTACGAGATCGGCGGAGAGGCTGAGGTTCGTTGGTTACTATTGAATCCTTCGGTTCTACCAAATCATCTGCTGTAGTTTGTATAGATGGAACTCCTTCCAGTTCTACCTCATGACCACTAATTTCTTCACAAGAAATTCTCTTTCACAAAGGTGGCATGTTGAGAAACAAAACATTTTTGTTCCTCTGTTTCGTAGAAGATATTCCCTTGCGAATGCTTGGGACATCCAACAAACTTCCACAGATCTGACATTGCCTCGAGCTTGTCCGGATTTTGCATTTTAGACATAGGCCGGACAACCCCAAATCTTAACAAACTTAAGATATGGGCTCTTCCCTTTCCATATCACATATGAAGTGGTAGGCAACTGATTTGATTGGAACCCTATTCAATAGGTATGCAGCTTCTCAAGTGCATAACTCCAAAAAGGAAATAGGAAACTCAGTAGTACTCATCATAGAGCACACCATATCACATAGGGTGCTATTGCTCCACCCCGATATACCATCATGCTATGGTGTATTCGGAGGAGTAATGCTGAGAGAGAATCTCATTCTCCTTTAGAATAGTCCAGGAATTCCGTGCTCAAGTATTCTCCTCCTTGATCTCATCAAAGGACAAAATACTTATACCCGTTTTTGGTTCTCTACTTCTAACTTATATTCTGTGAATATCTCAAAAGGTTCAGACTTGTGTTTCAACGGGAACATATGTCCGAATCTTGAGAGATAAACAGTGAATGTAATGAAGTATAAAGAACCGGTCTTGGCATGTGTAGACAGGGGACTTTCATACATCAGCATGTATCAATCCCAAGAGTTCACTAACTCTTTCTCTGTTTCCAATAAACAGAGCTGCGGCCATCTTATCTTTGTGACATGACCGGCAAGTTTCACAAGATGTAAATTCAAACAAATTTAAATATGCATCTAAATGTAACTTTGCTAGTCGGGTCGCATTGATATGACCTAGTCTACAATACCTCAAGAGGGATCCGTTCATTTCTGAACTCTTCCTCTTGTGTGTGTTCTGTATACTAAGAACTGTAGTTTGATTTAGAACATCAATGCTTTTAGATAACGTGCCTGAACCGATCAACTCTTGATATAGGAAATGTTCAAAACATTATCCAACAATACAAAATTATATCCTTTCTTTACTAATAAAGAGATTGATATGATGTTGTATATCAGGTTCGGCATCTAATAACATTCGTTCAGAATCAATGTATTCTGGTAATACAGGGTGATAGTGACCAACAGACTTGGCTGCAACACTTGCACCGTTTTCTGTCTCATGAAACTTATCACCCGTTCTCAGTTCTCTACCTATCTGTAGCCCATGTAACAGATTACATATGCGGGATCCTGATCCGGTATCTCATACCCAGGACGTAAAGGATACTGAGAGACAGTTCTCTGTAATGAACACACCCGAAGAAGATGCATCAGCATGCACTTTCTTCGTTTGGGCGGCACGGGAATTCTGGTAATCCCCTATTTCCTGCTCTGTCTTATAACAATTATAAGTTGGAGCGGGACCAACGTTCCCCAGCTCAGTATAACAAGTGGGTTCGGTCAAATTATCCGTATTATTATCTTGATTAAGGCGTGATATGGTCGCTACCTGGAAAGAGAGAGAAGAAAACACTCAGCGTATGCTCTTGCAAGATCAGATTGGTTATTATTTTATCTAATCAGGATGGCTCCCATTGTTTTTATCAAATCTTCCTTCAAACCCTAAAAGGAAAGACTAGCCGAGATTAATTACACCCTATAATTTCGCCAATCTTTCAGCCAGGCCAGTGTCGGTACTTTGAGGGAGGTGCCCCGTGCTTTCGCACGGACCTAATTAAAGTAAATCTCGTTTTCCCAGAGGCGTAACCTCGTTAACACCTTTCTGGACACCTACTTAATCGGCTAATTGTAATGTGTAAAACTCTCCCAGGAGTAACTCTTACTCGCAGCGGGTATCGGGATCCAACTATCTCATAGAAGGTATGCAATCTCATTGCAAATTTCAACACTTAAAATTCCCAATAATATTTTACCCCTAGCATCTATATGACCTTAACATAGTCAACAAATCATAAGTGCTAGTCAAGTTCAACCCGTCATTTCCCGATTGAATTAAACCCACCCGCACGACCCTTAACATAGTCAACAAAGTCGCACGACTACCCTAATCCAATCGCATCATATGCTTATACAGATAAGCACTAATCAGCTACCGCACACTACGCCTTAACATAGTCAACAAACGTAGCACGAATACTAACTAGTACTTATCTGAAATGACGGAGGGCTACGACAGGTTTTTAAGAAAACCCTTTGCGTAATGAACTTGATATCGTTGTAGAATCGAGTGATTTTAAATGGAGTGTTTTTGAGGCTTTTCTAGTTTTGCTAAAGGGGTCACTCCCGGTGAAGGGATCGTCGGCCCTTTCCTCGTCGAATGAGGTGCGGGATATATCATATATATCACTATGCAAAGCAAAAACTCCAAAAGCAATCAAAAATACAAACCGAGTGTTGTAGCATCTGCCAGTTATTGCTAAAGGGGTCACTCCCGGTGAAGGGATCTCGGCCCTTTCCTTATCGAATAAGGTGCAGGATGTTCAACAAGGAACACCGCGATGCAAAGCAAGAACTGTAGCTACCTGTTTTTGAAAATTCGATTCCACAACATCTTTTAGGTTTCTTTTTCTTTCATTAATCATATTAATGAAGTCCCATCATTTAAGTCACCTAAACATCACAGATAAATACGATGTACACTTATGCCATCCGCATTCGCCTCGATGTCCCCTCGTGCACCGTTAGGTTAGGTAACTAACGGCAGAGCGGGGCAAGGCTAGCGCGAGTGTAAAACATAAGTAACGTCTATATAATATATCATGTATACTATATACAGTATCTATCACAAAATATCAAATGATCACATCACAGATATCGCAGCAGAAGAAACATATGATACATTGGATATACTAGGACGTACGTGTTTTATTTTGAGCCTCTATAAAACACGGATTCCACGGTCGTGATGAATAGCCAAACCCACACCCCTAGACCCCTACGAGAGCGGCAAGCAACCCTACCAATTCTAGAGTTAGGAGACCCGGACTCGACTCCTCGAGTTGGTCTCCCACTGGACTCCAGAACCCGGTTACTTGTGTTCTCCTCCTTGGGTCTATCCTAGTGCGGAAAAGTAAATAATATACAAATGGTGACATCATCCTCAACCCGGAAGTGCCCCAATAAAAGAATATTACATACAAATTTTTTACATGAATGAAAATGAAAAACACTCATCTCATATAAAAAAAACCCGGCTATTCAAACGCAACGATCCAATATAACATATCACAGCAACACATAATATCTCATATCATCAACGTAAGCAAGTATGCGTATCCCGATTGTCGTTGATGTATAGCAACGAAGCCAGCGATACACCACATACTACGCTTACGGTCACAGAAAAGAAAGTGTAAAACTACAACAGTTGGAATCCGCAACCTTCTTAGACATCGCATGCCTAACCAAATGAATTCCTTAGACATCGCATGCCTAACAATTATAACCCCACATTTTAGTCTCTTTATCGAAAACTCTTTTCAATATCAAGTCGGGCAATTCAACAAGATTCCCGACATCTTGATCGAATGCTCGTCGCAAACTTTGGTAGACGGCCGCACCCCCGGATGCCGTCGACAAAGTGCACTAAGGCGGAACACCGCTGCCGCGAGCACCCGAACAGATGCTTTTGGTGACGGGTTTCTCTTACAGTTACTTGGTCGGGGATATGGGGCGTGGCTGTCTGTTAAGTTTACCCGGCGATTATCCGCGTATGCTACGTGATTGCGACGGACTTTTGATCACATCGAAATTCCGTGGCAACCGATCATCTGAGACTAAACTGCTATGTTTATAACATTCAAATTAGTTATCTCATAACTACTTGTGGATTTCAAATATTGTATCACATTCCAGATAAATAGACAATGTTAAACTTTCCGATCGAATAATCAAACACCCAAGATTTCCTCAATATATCTCAACACTTGAAATCAGTTTAAAAACATCCATCACATGCCACAGTACCAATGGTCCAGCCGTAGAAGGGTCAAGCCAACGCCTCACATGTGGCACGCCGTACAGCCTCAAATCCTAAGGTTTAGAGGCAGTTCAAGACGGTCACATAATCGAGTTAAGGTTTGTTGTCTTCTAGAGGGTCCACCGCGTTACATGCATGACTTTACGAAAGTTTCAAACTCGAGAAAAAATCCAACTTTTGAAAATTTTCCGACAGGGGAAAAAGTGAGTTATTGATATCCGGTCTAACTTTTTAACAGTTTCTAAAATTATCCGGAAAGACTAAACAAAGTTAAATTATCCGATCGAATCAACGAGTCCCCAATATAACCCTAGAAAACTCAACACTTGAGTGGAATTAAAATATTCCAAGAAAAAATTGCCAAGAAAGGACCTCAGAATAAATATATGAAATATGAGGGACTAAGTCCAAATTTTGGCCGCGGAACCGCCGCCAAACCCTTGGTTTGGCCGCGATTCCACGGTCAAATAATTGACTTAGTGGACCGTACTTCACAGTAATTCTTACTTTTTCCTGCTTGTTTTTCTGAGAATTTTTAATTCATAAAAAATCAACATTTTTGAAAATGTACAGAGAGGGGTAAGATCGGGGTTATCCGGGTTCGATCGGACTTCTAACTTCGTCTACACTTTACCTAAAGCTCTAGCTAGGCTCTGATACCACTGTAGGTCAAGCAGCAACCCCATCCAATGGGGTCGCCGTGGCACCAACGGGTCCCTCAGCGGCTACTTTTTACGCATGCCCCCTCGCGAGGACTACAACCCGCCGGAACACCTTCCGGTCTCGGGACACCCCGGGGATAAGAGCCTATGCTTCGCCACACTGTCACACAGTGAGAACCCCCCATAGGTCGACATCCAATGCCTAGTAGCTCTGATACCACTGTAGGGTTGCTAGGCACGCGCACAAGGGTCTATGAGGCATCAACCATGCCCGATTAAAATTTTAGCCATGCCGAACGACCCAAAGACGGATCTTTAAACTAGGGTTTAGGCGAAAACAAGCATGTTAAACTCTTTAACACTAAGTGAGAGGGATTACAACCTTTGTAGATCCGGTCCTTCACTTCTTAAGCTCCGTGTTGAGGTCCCTTCGCTGCGATCATCGTGTTCCGGACTCTTGAGAGGGTTCACGAAGAGAATGATGCAACCTTGTTTCCGATCTTCGATAACATAGATGATCTACCTTGAAGTTTCGTTAACACAAGCTATCACTCATGAAATGATGTGAACACCCTCATCTAAATAGCAAGGATAGATGAGGATGATGAAGTAGGATTTTTGCTCTCATTTATAATCTTTTTCTCACTCACTTTCATCACAAAAGAAAGCTTTTTCAAGAAGGAACTCAAGCAAGAAGAAGATGAATGAAGATGATCACTTAATCCTTTTGTGATGACAAATGAATTATTGCAGTGGTTACAAATCTAACCAAGGGTTAAGCATGAAAGAGTTAACCCTTGTAGAGATTTAACTAGAGTTAGTGGTTTGGATTGGGTTAACATAATATCTCACAAAAATATCAAGCAACCACATAGTCAAAGCTTCATGAAGCTTCATGGAAGCTTCATGCAAAAGCTAACCCTAATCCAAAGCCTAACCAAGTTTAAACCCTAAACCATTGTTAAATTTGTAACCCTAACATGTTACAATATTATATATCACATATACAATATATTTTGTAACAATAGAAAATAATACAATTAACATATATCGCATATATATATCAATATATTATCCCGTGAGAAAATGAATCTTTTAGTGAGCTAATATTTTAATGTAATTTAATATATCATATATATTATTATACATTAAATTATCGAATCAACACTTGATCCGATAATCCGGCTATATCGCATATAACCGACTAATACGATGACCCGGCTATATCACATATACCCGGCCGATATCTCGTATCGCGAGAATCCAATACGGTATCACATACCGCATTATCCTCGGTCCCGCACATATCACATATGTGCTCCTACTCCGTTTTTCCTGAGCCAAGAAACCTCTGTGTAGGACTCTAAAGAATCGTCAATACGCCGGCAGTAGGTGATGATCATATCAAACACCCACAAGCTGCAAGCGGTCAGCTAAACGTAACAGCCACGCAGGTATTGAGCACTCAGAAGATCAACAAGCAAGCCTGTACATTCTCCTGTGAATCCAATCAGTAACACTCCCGTACAGTCCGGTCTCGTCGTCTGATATGTCGCATATCTCGCCTAGGGGTGGTAAACGTCAGACCCCAGTAGCTCGATAAGTCGTGTCGATATGAGGTCTATAACAGTTCGAGAAAATACTGATAACACTTACCAGTAAATCTCAGCAACCCTGGCCAGGGATTTCTGGTTATAGACAATCGAACACAGCGCAACATCAACTCCCTATACCGGGAGAGACGAATCCCCTCCTATCGCTCATTGCCTCCATGTGATTCGGGACTGTACCCAAAAGCCACCTTTTTGCACGCCCTCTTGGACGTGGTATGATGGAAATCAAAGCACAGTGGGAATCACACAAGACTCTATGATGATCTCGGGTCAACAGACTACTCTGTACCAGTGTCACCGGAGAACTGCCATCTGACGTAAGGTATGATACCATCTGGGAGTTCTCGGCGAGTCCGTCCAGTGTACCCAGTCTCCACTGAGCACCCGTACACCATCCTTGATGTCAAACACCGATGGATATGAGATCATCCATCGCCCATCATATGGGTCAAGATGCGTATACGCTAGTCTACTCTGGTGTATCGATGCCCTGTCTCGATACACCCTCGACTAAGAACAGTTATAGGATGTACTCGTCGACTACTGTGGACCCACTAGTATGATCTCATCATAGTCCTAGTAGTCGAGTACATATCCTAAGGGCTTTATCAACATGTAACATAGCGACAATAAGAGTACATGTTAAGATAAAGTTCAACCAGATAGCATACTATCATGTCGAGTAAGAAAGTCCTCCTTATATATGTCCAAGCATCCATTACAATATACATCGTATGTACAGTAATGGCCTCTAGAGCATACATATAACAATTACTAGCGGGCTTTGGTTAAGCCATATCCTAATATTTGTTTTGAAATTGGTTTTGTCTCAGTGTATTCGTGTTCCTCGGAACACGGATGCGGGTGTGTATGCACAGTTGACAGAGGCAGAGGCAGAGAATTCTCATTAGGGTTGTTGACCATTTGACTTTGGTTGACTTGTTGACCGTTGACTTTTTCCAAACCCTAATGAGAATGAGGAATATGGTTAATAATATTAATTAAGAATAATTGTGCTATGGTTAGGGTTGTTGACAATTTGACTTTTGTTGACTTGTTGACCGGTTGACCTTTGTGGTCTTGTTGACCATCATCATTTCATTTCAATGATACTTCTTGTTCTTTGCAAAATGCATTAAATGAAGGTAATGATAGTGGTCATTCATAAACTAACCATCACAATTCTTAATGATTATTATTATTATCATTATTCCAAAATATGTGAGCATGGTTGCATTATGAGAGCTCATTCTATCATATTCTTTCTCTCTCTTAGAAAGAAAGCTCTCCCTCTTCCTCTCTCAAAGTTCAAGTGTTCCACGAGTTGGAAATCATGAACCTTTGAAACAGAACCACCATAACTCTTCTCTACTCATTCTAAGGTTCTAGGTTTAGCAAACCAAGCACCTTAGTTATCTCTAGATTGAGATAGGAGCTCAAGTTCGAGGCCCTCGGGTGGATCCATCTACGGCAAAGAGGAGACGACGAGGAGGAGCCGTTCAAGCCACTACAAGGAGCAAGCAAGGAGGAGAACCACCAAAAGAAGAGAAGGAGTTCAAGACCTAGGTATAACCATTCTACATAGTAGCGAGAACTTGTAGTTTATATGTTAGTTATTGTTTAGCAACGATATTTCATGAATGGTCCATGTTACCTAGTGAGGAAAATTTTGATTTTTACCTATTCCGCCTCCTCGAAAGAACCGGGGTGGGTAACATGGACCTAACAGTGGTATCAGAGCCTAGCTAAACAACAACTAACTGTTAGCAAAGTGTTTAGAACTTCGATCCGGAAAAAAATCCCGAAAACATGTCAAAAACCACACTTTCTGCCGATTTTTAAAACTGCTCTAAAAATTATTTCACATGCCTGAAAAATCGGTGCAGGGTTTTCTTGGAATTGTCAAGAAATTTGAGCCCACGACTCGGCCAACTCACCGCGGAACCACGGCGAAACCATGCATTTCGCCGCGGATCCGCGGCCGAGTTGACTCGGCCGCGACTCCGATTTCCTGCAGTTTACTCAGTTTGCTGTTTTGGGATTTTTTAAATGTTTTGTTTCTGCCCAGTTTTTCCAGAGAACAATGTTGTGTTTAGGGGTAATTACAAATTGGTATTTTGATCGTAGTTCTACAAACTCTTGTTAAATGGTTATATCTGTAATGTGATATATGCACTGAACGTCGGCTAATCGCTATATGTCGATTAGTGGGGGTTGTGCATATCTGTGATCTGTAATGTTGTTGGATTGTGTATATGAACTTGTTGGATTGTCGCGGATGAATAGCCGGGATTTTGAGAGATGAGAGTTTGTTTATCTTTCATTTGATGTAATATGTAAATTGATGTAATATTATTCTTATGGCCGCACATCCGGGATGAGGTTGTAGCCGCCATTGTATATTATTTCTTTTACTGTTTTTGCTCCAAGGATAGACCCAAGGTGGGGTGCACAAACAACCGGGTACGTTGAAGTGCTGAGTGTCCTACTCACGTTGTTGAGGGAGGCTGCTTCACTTCGGGTATTTGGCGGGTAGTTTGCCGCACCCGTAGGGGTCTAGGGTGGGGTTTGGCTACTCATCGCGACCGTGTAATTCGTCTTTCGTTGCATGCTCGAACGAAACGCGGATTCCTAGCATATCCAATGTGTTCATCTGTGATCTGGAATGGCTATCATTGCATCTGACGAATGTATATATCTATATATGATATCTAGTAGGCGTTGCTTATGTTTTGCATCCACGCTAGTCCAGCCCCCGCTCTGTCGCTAGTTAAGTAACCTAACGGGTAATAACGGGGCCCGTGGCGAATGCGGATGGCATAAGCGTACGTCATATTTTCGTTGTTTTCTGCAATGGTAGGATTAATTGATGGGACGCATTATATTAATGCAAAGAAAATAAACCAAAAAGACTTTGTTGGAACAATTTTCAAAAAGCTGTTATTGCAAGGACGTTCTCTTTTGTTTTGCACAGAGGTATTCGGTTATGAATGCCCAGCACCTCATTCGACGAGGCAAGGGCCGAGATCCCTTCATCGGGAGTGACCCCTTGGACAAAAGTTTGCGTCAGGGTAATAACTTCAATATAGTCGATTATTCTTGCTTTGCATCGAGGTATTCAATTTGGAATATCCTGCACCTCATTCGACGAGGAAAGAGCCGAGATCCCTTCACAGGGAGTGACCTCTTTAGCAAAAGTTATCGTCACTATAATTTTAAAAGGGGTTATCAGGTTCCTTCAACGATATCAAGTTCATTACGTTAACGGGTTTTTCGCCAAAAACCCAGCCGTAGCTCTCCGTCATTTCTTATAAGTTATACTTAGTATTCATGTTGTGTTTGTTGACTGTGTCAAGGCGCAGTGAACGGTAGCTGAGTATTGCTTATCTGCTAGATACAATGTGATTGGTTAGGACAGTCATGTAACCTTATTGACTGTGTCAAGGGTTATGCGGGTGGGTTTAATGCAATCAAGATAAATGACGGGTTGAACTTGAGTAGGACTCTTTGATTTGTTGACTGTGTCAAGGTCACTTGGGTCCTAGGGGCAAAAATCCACATCGGGAGTTTCTAAAGAAACTGAAACTTGTAGATTTAGCATACCTTCTGGAGTGTGGTGACTAGAGTGGATTCCATCTAGGTCATCGCACAATGATAGTTGGATCCCGATCCCACTGATGAGTTGGATTACTCTCGGGAGATTATTTCACTTAACAATCAATGCTATAAACCAAGTAGGTGTCTAGAACGGTGTTAGCGGGGCTACGCCTCCATGGAAAAGAGGTTATTTAATTAAGGAACTTCGCAAAAGCGTTGGAAAACCTCCCTCGAAGTACCAACACTAGCCTGGCTGAAAAGTTAAGCAAGTATTGTGACGTGCGATTAATCCTGACTAGTTCTTCTTTTAGGGTTTGAAGAAGAATTTGAGGAAACAGTGGGAGCCATCCTGGTTAGATAAATCAATAAACCAATCTAATCTTGCAAGAGCGCACGCTGAGTGTTTCTTTTCTCTCTCTCTCCAGGTAGCAACCATTTCACGCCCTAATCAAGATAATAAAATGTATCGCTTGACCGATCCGAATTCTTATTCGGGGCTGGGGAACGTTGGTTCAGCTCTAACTTACGACAACAGTCATAAGTATGAGCAAGGGAAAGAGGATTGTATGGATTCCAAGGATACCCAGTTGAAGAAGAAGTATAGTTTTGCATCTACTTCAGGTGTTCTTGTAATTGAGAACTGCTTTACGGTCAGCCCTACCTCCTGGGTACTTGATACCGGATCAGGATCTCATATCTGTAATTTATTGCAGGGACTGAGAAAAAGTAGGAGAGTTGTACCTGGTAATATGTCGCTCAGGGTAGCGAACGGAGCACAAGTTAATGCTGCAGCCGTCGGTGAATATCACCTTGTGTTGCCAAATGGCAATACTATGATTTTGAACGATTGCTACTATGTACCATCCATGGTTTGCAACATCATATCGGTTTCTTTACTCAATAAAGATGGATATAACTTTGTTCTTGATAGAAATATCATGAACATCTACCTTCATAAGGTACTGGTTGCAGAAGGTACACTGTATAATGGTATCTACGTTCTAAATCAGAATACAGTTCTCAATATACAAAACACACGCAAGAGGAAGAGTTCAGATACGAATGAATCCTACTTGTGGCATTGTAAACTTGGTCATATCGGAGAGAAAAGACTAAATAAATTGCATAAAGATGGACTCTTGGATACGTTCGAGTTTTCATCTTATGAAACTTGTCAGTCTTGTCTCAAAGGAATGATGGACAAATCTCCGTTCACGGGACATAGAGAAAGGGCAGCAGAGCTCTTGGGACTCATACACAGTGATGTATGTGGTCCAATGTCTATACATGCAAGGGGTGGGTTCTTGTACTTCATCACTTTCACTAACGATCTCTCTAGGTTCGGATATGTGTATCTGATGAAACACAAATCTGAAGCTTTTGAGAAATTCAAGGAATTCAGAAACGAAGTAGAGAACCAAACTGGCAAAAGTTTCAAGATCCTCCGATCGGATAGGGGAGGGGAGTACTTAAGCAAGGAATTCATAAATTACTTAAAAGAGAATGGTATTCTCTCTCAGCTTACTCCTCCTTATACACATCAGCACAACGGTGTATCGGAACGGAGGAATCGTACCCTATTAGATATGGTTCGCTCCATGATGAGTAGTTTTGAGTTGCCTCTTTCATTCTGGGGATATGCACTTCAAACAGCGGCACATCTATTGAATCAAGTTCCATACAAATCCATGCCTAAGACTCCGTATGAAATATGGAGTGGTAAGAGTTTGTATTTTAAACGTATTAAGATTTGGGGTTGCCCAGCTTATGTCAAAAAGCAGAACCCAGAAAAACTTGAAGCATGGGCAGTTTTGTGTAAGTTTGTGGGATACCCAAAAGATTCTAGTGGGTATCTATTCTACCATGCAGAGGAACAGAGATAATTGTTTCCAGGAACGCCATATTTTTGGAAAAAGAATTTCTTGTCAAAAATATTAATGGCAGCACAGTAGAACTGGATGAAATTCCAGAAACACAAACATTAACTACAGATTTGGTGGAACCGCTAGATTCAGTTACAACCAACAAATCTCAGCCACTCCGCAGATCTGGTAGGATTTCTCATCCGCCCAAGAGATACTACGGTTTTCTCATAGACGGGGATAGAGAGGATTGCATCTTGGAAGAAGATGACCCTGCCAGTTTCAGGCAGGCCATTATCAGTAGGGACTCTGATAAGTGGCTGGAAGCTATGCAATCCGAAATGGAGTTCATGTACACCAATAAAGTGTGGACCTTGGATATTGCTCCACCTGGGGTAAAACCCATTGGATGCAAATGGATCTACAAAAGGAAACTTGGTGTAGATGGGCAGGTGGAAACCTATAAGGCTAGACTTGTTGCAAAAGGTTTTCGTCAAAGACCTGGTGTGGACTATGACGAAACTTTTTCTCTAGTGGCTATGCTCAAATCCATTCGGATCCTACTTGCCATTGCTACCTTCTATGACTATAAAATCTGGCAAATGGACGTAAAAACGGTTTTTCTAAACGGCTGTTTAGAAGAGTGTGTTTACATGGATCAGCCAGAGGGTTTTGTAGGTAGTGGGAGCAGCGGGAAGGTGTGCAAGTTGCTTAAATCCATTTATGGATTAAAGCAGGCATCGCGGAGCTGAAACATCTGTTTTGATGAGGCAATCAAGGAATTTGATTTCATCAAGAACGAAGATGAACCTTGTGTCTATAAGAAGATTGTAGGACGAACCGTCGTGTTCCTAGTCTTGTACGTGGAAGACATTCTCTTGATAGGAAATGACATTCCTATACTACAATCGGTCAAGCTATTCTTGTCACAATGGTTCTCCATGAAGGACGTGGGTGATGCCTCGTACATTCTGGGGATCAAGATCTACAGAGATAGATCCAAGAGACTACTGGGACTTTCACAGTCCAGGTACATAGAAACCGTACTAAAGAGATTTAGTATGGAAGATTCCAAGCGCGGTAACATACCCGCATTGTACGGAATCACCCTCTCTAAGAAGATGTCTCCTAAGACTGACGAGGAGAGGGTTCGCATAAGCACTATACCCTACGCTTCGGCGGTAGGATCTATAATGTATGCGATGCTATGTACAAGACCAGATGTAGCTTACGCGCTGAGCGTGGTGAGCCGGTATCAGTCAGACCCAGGTGAGGACCACTGGACGGCAGTGAAGAACATTCTCGAGTACCTGAGAAGGACTAAGGAGATGTTCCTGGTTTACGGTAATGGAGACCTCAAGGTCGAGTCCTTTACCGATTCAAGCTTCCAGAGTGACAAAGATGACATCAATTCCGTCTCGGGTTTTGTGTTTACCCCCAACGGAGGGGCGGTGTGTTGGAGGAGTTCCAAACAGGATACCGTCGCAGACTCGACGATGGAGGCTGAATACATTACTGCAAGCGATGCCGCAAAAGAGGCGGTCTGGATGAAGAAGTTCATTAGTGAACTTCAGGTGGTTCCGTCCATTGTTGACCCAATACCTTTGTATTGCGATAACAATGGGGCTATAGCTTTAGCAAAGGAACCAAGGTCCCATCAGAAGTCCAGACACATCTTAAGACGGTATCACCTGATCAGGGAGATCATTGATCGCCAGGAGATCGAGGTACGCAGAGTGGACACAAAAGACAACACGGCGGATCCATTCACAAAGGCCCTCCCTCAAACACAGTTCGAGCGACTTTTTGAGTTATTGGGTATGCGGTACGCCAGCAGCTGGCCTTAGTGCAGATGTTGGGTATGCGGTACACCAATTACTGGCCTTTAGTGCAAGTGGGAGATTGTTAGATATGTATGCCCTAGAGGCCATTATTGTATAGTACTAGTTTGTATAATACATTTTGGAGGCTTGGGATATATATATACGGGTTTACGGCAGTCTTGCTCGATATAGTAGTATGCTACTTGGTTTGTTTCTATCTTAATATATGTATATGTTTCTTTTAACATATCGCTAATACATATTGATGGAGCCCCTAGGATCTTTGCTTGACTACCGGCGTTGTGATGGCGATCACACTAGTAGGGGCTGGGTAGTCTATAAGTACTTCCTTACTTTGGTCCCTAGTCGTAGGATTATCGAGACAGGGCATCGATACTCCAGAGTAGACTGGTGCATTCGCTTCTCGTCCCAGCAGGGGAGATGGTCTGTCCCACAGCCATCAGTACGTCGTACTGGAGATAGTATGCAGGTGCTCCTTAGGTTACAAGTACACTGGACAGGACTCGTCGGGAACTGTAGGTTGGTATTATACCTATCGTCAGTTAACAGTTCCTAGGTGACATGAGTGCAGCTTAGTCCGCTGACTTGACACTGTCACTTCGCCTCGAGTGTGTTCCCACTGTTCTTAGATTACTACCCTACCATGGCTTTACTGAGTCATGCAAACAGGTAGTAGTTGGGTGCAGTCCCGAAACACTTGAAGGCAGTGACGGTTAGAAAGGATTCATCTCTCCCGGTATTGGGAGTTGATATCGCGCTGTGTCTAGGAGAGCCATTACACATTGTCTTCCCTGGCCAGGGCAAGCGAGAATTGCTGGTAGGTTTTCCAGTAGATTCTCAGGGTGTTTTGGGCTACACTCCGACACGACTTGTACCGCTATTAGGGGACTGACGTTTACCGCCCTCCTAGGCCCGCCATGTGATACTCTTAGACGAACAGACCGGACTGTACGGAGATCATCACATTCAGGCTCAGTAAGAGTTCGGATGGGTTCACCTCATCAGTCTTCTTGTCGGCATCTACCTGGGGACCGTTACGTACAGCTAGTATCGCTTGAGGCCTATGGTTAAACCCACTGCTAACGTATTGTCGAGCTTTTAGAGTCCCACACAGAGGGTTACTCGCCTTTGGGCAAAACAGAGTAGAGGTCGCATGGTTTTGCGACGGGGTTCGTTCACATCCGCGCACTTGTGCACGTTAAGTGTCCGGGCAGTTATTACTAGCGGGCTTTGGTTTAAGCCAAATCCTAGTATTTGTTTTGGGATTGGTTTTGTCTCAGTGTATCCATGTTCCTCGGAACACGGTTGCGGGTGTGTATGCACAGTTGACAGAGGCAGAAGCAGAGGATTCTCATTAGGGTTGTTGACCATTTGACTTTGGTTGACTTGTTGACCGTTGATTTTTTCCAAACCCTAATGAGAATGAGGAATATGGTTAATAATATTAATTAAGAATAATTATGCTATGGTTAGGGTTGTTGACAATTTGACTTTTGTTGACTTGTTGACCTTGTTGACCGGTTGACCTTTGTGGTCTTGTTGACCATCATCATTTCATTTCAATGATACTTCTTGTTCTTTGTAAAATGCATTAAATGAAGGTAATGATAGTGGTCATTCATAAACTAACCATCAAAATTCTTAATGATTATTGTTATTATCATTATTCCAAAATATGTGAGCATGGTTGCATTATGAGAGCTCATTCTATCATATTCTTTCTCTCCCTTAGAAAGAAAGCTCTCCCTCTTCCTTTCTCAAAGTTCAAGTGTTCCATGAGTTGGAAATCATGAACTTTTGAGACAAAACCACTATAACTCTTCTCTACTAATTCTAAGGTTCTAGGTATAGCAAACCAAAAACCCTAGTTATCTCTAGGTTGAGATAGGAGCTCAAGTTCGAGGCCCTTGGGTGGATCCATCTAAGGCAAAGAGGAGACGACGAGGAGGAGCCATTCAAGCCACTACAAGGAGCAAGCAAGGAGGAGAACCACCAAAAGAAGAGAAGGAGTTCAAGACCTAGGTATAACCATTCTACATAGTAGCTAGAACTTGTAGTTTATTTGTTAGTTATTGTTTAGCAACGATCCTTCATGAATGGTCCATGTTACCTAGTGAGGAAAATTTTGATTTTTACCTATTCCGCCTCCCCGAAAGAACCGGGATGGGTAACATGGACCTAACAATCCGAAAGATAAAATTTTTGATTTTAAATCTTATTCGGATGCGGATTATGCGGGGAGCCAAGTATACTATAAGAGCAAGAGCGGAACGTGTCGATTTTTTGGAAATTTTCTAGTTTCTTGGCCATCCAAGAAACAAAACTCAATTGCTTTTTGCACGGCCGGAGCGGAATATATTACCGCGGGTGCTTGTTGTGATCAAATATTTTGGATGAAATATACATTAAAAGATTTTGATGTGCTTGTAGATCATATCCCTATTCTTGGTGATATCATCAGTACGGTGCACATGACTAAGAATGCAAATCAATATAGTCGCACCAAACACATTGATATCTGCTATCATTTTCTTCGTGATCATCACGAAAAGGAAGACATCATTATTAAGCACATACCTACACAATACTAATTGGCCGATATCTTTACAAAACCCCTAGATACTACACGTTTTGTTTATATTAGGGGAGAGCTTAATAAGTGTTCAATTAATTGATATTGTGATTAAGTATCATCTTGTCAAAATGGCCTCCGCAACCCTCGTTAAGGGAACCTAATTGTGGATTTATTATTTATAATATATCCTAGGGTCCAACGGAGTGTGTTTAGGGCCTTCATGGGTTTGACTATACTAAAGATGAGAAAATCCTATTTTGCCTAGATCTTTATGTCATCTTTGCAACCATATGATATTAGATCTTGTGTATATAATGCATATGGTTATGATGCATGTATCAATTACTTTTGCTTATCTTATATACATGCTTGTTGATGTGAGCCATATGCTTGTCTTGAAAGTTATTCAAACGTTTAATTTTACTTTTGCTCACATCAACTCTTATTAGTCTTCTATGCATACATTTAGGGGGGTTATTCAAATATTTAACTTACCTTTTAGTGTACGCATATGTCGGGGGGAGGTAATTCAAACGTTTTACTTTGTAGTACACTCTTTTTGATTGTGTCAAAAATGGGGACAATAATAGATCTTATCAATATATTGAAATTATTCAAACGTTTAACTTTAATATATTAGTTTTTTTTTTCGATTATTCAAATTATTCAAACATTTAACTTTCAATATATCGATATCATCTATTAATATTTTGACATCATCAAAAAGGGGGAGATTGATGGCTTATAGATTATCATAATCTTACAATTTAGTTTTGATGATTGATTAGTCGAAAATATTGCATCTTTTAGCCGGCGATTTCCTCATCATTTGCATTCATATAGAAGTGTTCGGCATTTATATTTCACATATTAGTAAAACAGTCGTAAAATATCAGATTGCATGTGTTAGAACTTAAAATCGGCATTTCTAGGGAAATTGACTGCATTTCATAGCATGGCATCATTTCTATATATCGCAACCCGTGTTTCGAAGTCCATGCAGGAAATCAGAAGCTTGCTCAAATTTACACCGCTAAAAGATACGCCAACTCAAGGATTTGGAATCTGGTATTGATCTAAAAGGCATTCAGCAAATCAACATATCAGATACATACCCCAAAAGAGGTCCAGAGCAACACAGCAAAGTTGAAGCCATGAAGCCACAACTTGGCCGCGGAACCGCGGCGCAAGCCGGCTTAGGCCGCGGTTCCACGGCAGTTATGCCACGTCAGCCCTAAATTTTTGGTGCACAATGCTTCTCTCAGGGCCCACACTTCATCAAGACATGTCAAATTCCAGAAGATCCCAGAACCTTCTGCCAGATCAGCAAACACTTGGATCTACACTAAACTAGCTTATCATTCTAGAAACTTCTCCCTAAACCCTAGCTTAAACCCTAAGCCAAGCCTAACTAACTACTTCTAGAAGTCTTTCAACAAACTTTTGGAGGGAACTTCTATTTTAAACTCAAGGCTTAGGGTTTGGGAGATCTATAAATAAGACCCTAGGCTCACTTGTAAAAGGAGATATGATTCATTGATTAGGATTCATTCATCCCTCCATTAGTTCATTTTAGTATTCATTCAATCTAGATCCACTCTCTTTCTTCATCTTCTTCCACAAGTCTAGTGAGAAGACTTGTGTGAAACCCTAACCCTAATTCCAATCAAAAGCCAAGATCCCGAGTACCCCATCAAGCAAGAAGCCTTGCAACCTTTTATGAGCGGAGCCGATCTTCAACAGAGCAAGTGGTCCAAGCCGATCCGTGACTCACGGAGCCGAGCGAAGCCAATTCGACAATTTAGTTCTTCCTCTTGTAGTTCTTGAGCGACTGTAATCAAATTGTTGATATAAATAAAAGGTGATATTCTTTTATCTTGTTTTCTTTAAATTCTTGCAACATGATATCTTTTCAATTCTTGAATACTTTCTGTGTGATGATGTGTGAATAAACTCCGCTCGTCGAGAAGTCGAGACGATCAATAGAATGATGATGTAATATATCTGAAAACGATTCTTGATTCCTACGAGTTTTGTAAACCCTAGCAAGTTCAAGAATCGACGACCCAATTCGTTGTGATGCTTTCTTGATTGATATCGCTCGAGATTGGGGAGTTACGATCGTTTCTTGAAATTGTTAGAGGCTAGAATGTGAATGATATCGACGAAAGAACAAGGGTTAAACGATGAAACCCTAGTTTCACGAGAAAACCCTAACTCTCGTCGATCATCATCGATCTAGTATCAATCCTTCGAAGGACAAGAACACGAAATCTTGAGATTACATCACGTCTATAGATCCGATCGATTCGTACGAGCCTCATTTAGATTCTTGACATTTGGTTGGAAAATATCATCGAAACCCGATTCTCGATTGTTTATCATTTCTTGATTCTTGATTAGATTAGTGACATCTGAATCAATCGATAAAATCTTGAATCATGTTTTCTTTTCTTTTCGATTAACTTTTCAATTCATACAAATCAAACATTGAAACGATCGCACAATTCCTGTGGACGATCCGCACTCGCTTACGATCTACAACTGACACCGTAATTGATTGCGGTCAAATATAATTCTTTGGTTGTGATTTCTTTATACAATTTTCTAAATACCGATACAAGATACTGTTATCGATCAAATGAAACCGTTATCGGGAAACAATTGATTCGATACTTGCTTTTACTACACAAACAAGAATTTCAAATACAATCAAATGGCGCCGTTGCCGGGGATTACGTGCTAATTCGTTTCATATTATAGTTTGAATTGAAAGATTTATTCCATTGTGATTTTTGAGATCAAATTTCGTGCAAACCCTAAACGATTTGTTGTGGTTCATTGCAAGGAGATCTGGAGATTGCTGGAATTTGGAAAAATTTATTGGGATATACCAGAGAGCTGAAGGAGTCTACAGAAGCTCCCTGGTGAATTTTGGTTCAGTGATCACATCATACAACCGCGGAACCGCGGTCTTAGTACCCATATGCGGCGGAACCGCGATATTCTTGGGGGATCTCTGCAAAAATTTTGCTTCAGGTAACTTCTTACCTTCTCCTCTCTCCTCTTTTTAGCTCCAACTAATAATTTTCTGCAGGATTCTTTGCTAATAATCGCAGCGCCGCAAAAAGCAAAATTAAATTTGTGCGTGATATTGATTCTTGGTTGTTTGCATTCTAATACGGATATTAAGGGGCACGGCCAAATCCAAATTAGGTGGGGATTTCATTACCCTTCCTAGGCCCCGAAAATCGCAAAACTTGCATCCGCATTGACCCACATTAACTAAAAAATATCTAGAGATGACTCTAAGAACCGTCGCGCTCACTTAGGATAGAAGAAGGCCGTGGGTAATCCATTGCTTATCCTCGTTTTCTTGTGGTGCCTAGGAAAGGGTGTCGAAGGCTAGTGGTTATTAATTAGGCCCACTACTTACGTAGTGGAGTACCTTCCCACTTACCTGGCACTTACCTGACCACAAGGGGACAAGGAGGCAGTGGAGGATTCTATTCTGCGACTTGTCTTTTGGCAGTTAGGAGCGGTCTAGAGCCGGACCTAGGTGACCACTAGATTCTAGGGTTTTTTTGCTGCATTTGTTGTGTCGCATCATTTTTTCAAAAAAATCCGTCCCTTTTTCAAAGCAAACACCGCATTCATTCATACCCCTAATTATAAGTCAACGCTGCCACTTGTACTAACCCATTTTAGTGCAAGATAGGCTGGACACGGGATTCTAGTGCCCGTTTAGTCCGTGTACCCTTTATCGACTCCGAAGTCGATATTTCACCATTTACTCCTTCTTCTTCTACCATACCCACTCCGATGGATCCGAATCCATCAAACTTCTTTAACCCTAATCTGTCGCCGTCCGTTGGTGCGCAGAATCCACCCCGCATCTCTCTCCAGGAGAGGTGCTACCCTATTCGAGGTCCTCTTTCGACCTGCTTATCCACACCACCAGCCAACGGGGATAACTTTGAGATTAAGCCCCAGTATATCAATCTTTTACCCAAATTCCACGGACTCGAGACTGAGGACACTTACGTTTTCATTACCAAATTTGAAAATGTATGCGCAATGATGGGTACGTCACAACTTTCAGTGGATGCTATGCGTCTACGACTTCTTCCATTTACTTTGTGCGATATAGCTGAGAAGTGGCTATATAACACTACCGCACACTCTATTACGAATTGGGAAGAATTCGTCGCTGCATTCCTTAAGAAATTTTACCCAATACAAAAGACAGCTCGAATCCGTAGCGAACTGAATCAATTTGCCCAGCTCCCTACTGAACCATTCTCTAAATGCTTTGAACGTTTCAAGGATCTATTGGTTCAGTGTCCTCATCACAGCATCCCGAGATGGGAATTGTGCCGAATCATTTATGAGGGTATTAACCCAAACACTAAACAGAGCCTTGAAAACATGTGTCAAGGTACTTTTATGACCAAAGATGATGGGGAAGCTTGGAAGTATTTAGAAGAGTTCGCCGAAAAATCACTACAGTGGGAGAGTGGAACCCAACCACTGAATAGGGGTGGCATACACCAAATAGATGTGTCCATAGGTGTTCGAGCTAAGATGGCAGCAATGCAAAAGAAGCTCGACGCTATGGAACACAAATTTGCAGCAGCCTTCCTAAACCCAATGTCACTCCCCAAAACTGTTTGTGGGTGCTGTTCTGATCCGTCTCATTTAACGGAAGAATGTCCATTAAACTCTGCATTTCAAGGTCACGAGCATTCTAATGCCGCATTTCAAAGACCTAGAAACGATCCATATTCTTCCACGTACAATCAGGGTTGGAGGAATCACCCGAATTTTGCTTGGAACCAACAACAATCTCAAAACACGGTTCCAAATACAAATCAATTTCAAAGGGCTCTTCCTCCACCACAGCAACCCCTTCAACTCACTCAGCACCCCTACCAGTCACAAAACTTCCAAAATCAAGTCAACACTCCTGCACAGTCTAATCCTTTGACCTGTTCTGACGAGTTCTCTCAATTCACTCAAACCATGAAATCACTTTTGTCAAATTTCATAGAGGTTTCGGCTGAGGTTAGATCTTCCGTCGGTGAGATAAAGAAAAACTCAGCGTCCCAAGCTGAGAGTATCAGAACGATGGAAGTTGAAATCGCACGACTTAAAGCCGAAATGAGTGCGAAAGAAAAAGGGAAACTTCCCTCTCAACCCCTACAGAATCCTGGGCATTACAATGTAAACGCCGTCACAACGTTGAGATCGGGAAGAGTGCTGAACAACCATGTTGGGGAAGAAGTTGATGATACTGAAAATCAAATCAACACCCCGGCTGAGACCTTTCCACACACACACACACACTTCTCCTTCTGATCCTTCTTCTTCTACCACACCACCTTCTCGCGAGCCTATTCTCCATTTCCCACTAGGCTCGACACCTCAGTATAGCCCTTCTAGTTCTCCACAGACGGTCCCCACACCTCTTTTGGGACCTCGTCTATCCCCTCTTCCTTCTCCTATGATGGACCCGACGCTCATTGCGAAAGCACCTTACCCGAATCGGTTAAGGGGTAATAGAACGAGTCCACATATGGAGAAAATAATAGAAATGTTCAAACAGGTTAACATCAACATCCCTCTCCTAGATGCAATTCAACAAGTCCCCGCTTATGCGAAAATTCTTAAGGACTTGTGCACTAGGAAGAGGAAGACTCAAGTGCCGAAGAAGGTCTTCATGTCTAATAATATCAGCACTGCTTTTATACCCCAGCTGCCAAAGAAACGTAAGGACCCAGGATGTCCTACGATATCGATTTCTATTGGGGGTAAAAACATAAATCGTGCTCTTTTAGACCTTGGCGCAAGTGTTAACCTACTTCCATATTCTGTATATGAGCAATTAGGGATTGGGGAGTTGAAACCTGCTCACTGCACTCTCCAAATGGCAGACCGTTCAATCACCAAACCAAGGGGTGAACTAGAGGATGTGTTGATAAAGGTCGGGGAATTTGTTTTCCCTGTAGACTTCATTATGCTCGATACACAGCCTGTAGCAAACCCCCGGGGCCAAATTCCGGTGATTCTGGGTCGTCCTTTCCTTGCCACTTCCAATGCTGTTATAAACTGTAGAAATGGTTCAATGAACTTATCATTTGAAAATATGACCATTGAACTAAATATCTACAAAATTGGAAGTCAGCCATCAGAACCCTCTGCTCATATTCTAGATGTGTGCTCTGTCCACGACCAAACATCATCATAACAAAACTCACATCAACCTCAAATCCTTTCTAATCTCATAAAAGCAAGAAATGATGATAGAAAAGAATGGTATCAAAAAGATGCTATCATAATCAATACATTTGCAAGAAACCCCTCCTCAATGTGTTATTTGCAAACTTGCAAATAACACCCTCCATCGGAAAAGTCCGGCCGGGAAAGAACAAAGGAAACCGGCCGGGACGGAATGCAAACTGGCAACTCCAGAAAACTGGTCCCGTAATAAATTACAGGAAAACCCCGACACTGTGCATACACACCCGCATCTGTATTCCGACCGGATACAAATGCAATGAGACAAAATCTACACTGTACTATACTAGGATCCGGCTTAAACCAAAACCGGCTAGTAATATCCGTCCGATCCTGATCCGTGCAATACCGCACGTATCTGATCGAACCCTGCCATATAACTATACGGCCTCTAGTACAAACCGTCCGATCCTGATCCGTGCAATACCGCACGTATCTGATCGGACCCTGCCATATCTCCATACGGCCTCTAGTACAAACCGTCCGATCCTGATCCGTGCAATACCGCACGTATCTGATCGGACCCTGCCATATCTCCATACGGCCTCTACAGCGTTTCGCCCGAAAGCTTGAGTAACTGTAAGTGTGGTAGACTCTAAAGACTCGTCAATACTATGGCTGTGGATTTAACCACTAGCACGTCAGAGGTATTAGCCAATACGTGACGGGCCACCATCTATTGACCAAAAGGGACGTCGATGAGCGAACTCATCCTGACACCCTACTGAGCCTGTCAGTGACAATATCCGTACAGTCCGGTCCGTTCGTCTATGAGTATCGCATGGCGGGCCTAGAGGGTTGGTAAAAGTCAGACCCCCAAAAGCGGTACAAGTCGTGTCGGAGTGTAGCCCAGAACGCCCTGAGATACTACTGGAATACCTATCAGTAAATCTCCTGCTTCGGCCGAGGGCTTTGCGTAATGGCTCTCCTAGACACAGCGCGACCTCACCCCCAATACCGGGAGAGACGAACCCCTACAGATCCGCTCACTGCCTCCATGTGGCTCGGGACTGTACCCAACTAAAACCTGTTTGCACGACTCCTTTGAGCCGTGGTAGGGTAGTAATCAAAGCACAGTGGGAACTCACACGAGACAAATGACGATCTCAGGTCGATGAACTAACCTGTACACATGTCACCTGGGAACTGCTATCTGACATCTGGTATAAGACCAACTAGCAGGTTCCCGGCGAGTCCTGTCCAGTGTACTCATAACCCAATGAGCACCTGTATACATCTTAGGTGAACCAACTGACACCAGTGGCTTGTGAGACCGGCCACCGCCCCTCGTCGGGGTCTCGACTGTATACACTAGTCTACTAATGGAGTATCGATGCCCTGTCTCGAAACTCCTACGACTAGGGACCTTTTAAGGATGTACTTATAGACTACCAGCTCCCACGTATATGATCGCCATCATACTGCTGGTAGTCAAGCAAGAATCCTAGGGGCTCTATCAACGTGCAATAGTGACATGTCAGGTCACCTAAAGCAGTACACGATGATAAAGATAAACCAGATAGCATACTATCATCTCGAGTAAGACTGTTCTACCGGGATAGGTCCTCCCTCAATCATTGCAATCACGTGCCTGTGATCCAATAATTGACTCTGAGGGCACTATCTCCAACAATCTCCCACTTGCACTCAAGGCTAATTATTGCGATGTCGCATACTCACAGCCCGTGTGATACCGAACACCCAACTCCTGTACTAGTCAGTCTCGCAAAGCTCGTTTGCGAAACTATTGCGTTCGAGGAATAGTCTCAGTGAGTGGATCCGCTGTGATGTTTCTTTCTATGTCTCTCTATATCTCAAGTTCGCGGAGAAAACCATCTCCCGAAATGAGCAATACCTGTCTTAGAATATGTCTGGATATCTGATGGGACCTAGCTCATAAATGAACTCCAAATCCAAACTTCTTAGACTGTATCGTCAACTGAACTTAATCAGTATCCTGCGCCATACCTCCATCAGTATCTGCCTGGATCACCTGTCCAGAATACTGTCCCTCGTCTGAGGGAGAACTATAACTCTGACAACCTCCTTGTCGTCCATGTCATCTTGGAAGCCTGGAATGATAACCGTCTCCTAAAGGAGGCTGCTGCTATCATATCCCTAGAACATCCACTTATGTTCTAAAACTGCTTCCGACTGTTCCTCCAGGATTGGATCAATATCTACTTATTGCATCTAATGCAAGAACAACATCTGGTGTGGTACTTGACATCTCATGATTGACTCAATTGCCTAAGCAAGTGATCTGTCAATCATGCGTATCCCTCTCCCCTTTAGTCTGTAAGACACCTTTATAGAGGGTGACTCCATCAACTGTAGGTATACTACCGTGCCAGGAGCCGTCCATTCTAAATACTCATAGAATACTGTCAAGGTACCCAGATTGGGAAACCACCCAAATCTAGATCTAAAACCATAGATCTAGTAACCAGTATGTCTGATATAATGTCCAAGTCCCATGTGGAGAAAACACTGTGTGACGACCAAAGTATAACCGATCATAGTATAGGAATATCACTTCCTACTACCTTCTCAACAGATCCATCCCCTATTCTGATGACGTCAAACCTATGACTGTCACATCAGAAACAGATGATCTATCTCCGCTATATCTGCTTTAGTCTATAGACATAAGCCTGATGTCCACCAATGCTTCCGCTGCTCCCACTGACTACGACAACCCTCTGGCAGAGTCATATAGACGCGCACTTCTAAAGCTAGTTTAGAACGACGCTATACTCATCCTCCTGCCGGGTCTCGCAGCCTGGAACAACAACAATGGCAAGTGTGGGTAAACAAGAACTTCCCTGTCACCGTCCTTGAGGCTACTGGAGTACCTCTCGGGTGTCTGAAGTTACCCACCTTATCTGCGGAGTGGCCAATGGAATGTCAAATCAGATTGAATCTTTAGGTTCCTTATCAAATCTTCAGTAATCGTTTGCGGTTCTGGAATCACTTCCAGTTCTACCATACTCCCACTGCTGTTTTTGAAAAATCCATTTTTAATAAAACTGTGGCGAGTCTAGAACAATATTTCTATTGATCTGCCAGATGGTAGAAAGTCAACCCTCGTCATAGCCTGGGTCAACCCACAAACAGCCATTACAGAAACGTGCCTTGAGTTGTCCAGTGTCTGATTTTAATCATAAGCCGGACAACTCCCCGTACCTTAACATCGTTAAGATATGAACTGTTCTATATCCAATATAGAACCAGAGGCACTGATTTAAATGAACCAGATTCAAATCATGCAGCTATCTCCAGTGCATGTCAACTAAATGGAAGGAGGCCGATCAGCGTTACTCAACTTAGGAATGCTTCCAATTATGAGTAACCTGAAAGAGAAGCAATTTCTCTTTATCATTACTATCAACTGAATACCATACACAAGTATCTATATCTTCGATCACCTTGAAGAATCCCGATACTTGCTACACCTGGTTCTCTACTCTATTCAAATACCTATAACTCCTCAAAACTTAGACCATGTGTTTCCACGAAACAGCTGTCTAAAATCTAGAGAAGTCATAAGTAAACCGAATATAGTACGAGGACCAACCCCTCTGTCCTGATGGACGCTGGACAATATACAATACTCTGTATAAGTCCGCTGAGTCTAACAACTCTTTCACTGTGCGCCGTAGGTTGAAAACTGTACTTATGATTAAGAAGAATTACACTGCTGTTTGATGCTCTTTACCTAACCATCCACTGATATAGGTAAATGTCATCGACATAATATCAAAAGGTATATCTCACTCTATGAAAATAGACGTACAGATACATCAATTTGAAATTGGTGCACAACAGCGGATATTCAAAACCAAATATTTGCCGACCGGCAAACAGCCCAAGTGATCTCCTCAAATATCACTGATTACAACGAATCCCGATATAGTGAGGATGATCACCCAATTCCCAATAACTTACTCCCACTCATCATCTGTAAAACCATACAGATGTGAGAATCAAACCTGGTAAATACATACCCTGGAGCAAGTGTCTAATCGGGAAATCAGTTTTCTTTTAACAGTACACGGTTGAACTGAAACATTGAAATGTTTCGGTGGGGTATCCTGGTATTCCTAGTAATGCCTCTACCATTATCCAGATTCACAACTATAACCGTATAATTCTTTGCCACCTCTCCAAATCCCTTTATATGTCTTTAGTCATTACCTTCTGCACACCCCTTTAGGCCAATTGGTTTTCTTCCTTCCCTACCGTTCGGCACCAGCCTATGGTTTGGAAGAAGACTATCCAATAAGCATAATGGGTGTACTGTCCTAATCCTAGGACCACTCGCAATGCGAGAGAAGGTGAAGATAAAAGACAACCGAATAAACCTTATTCCTATTTCTCCTGAACCAGAATCCATCCCCGAACTGGAACAAGTTCCTTTCGAGTTCGTATATAACCATACGATGGATTATCCAATAAACTTGGGATCTTCGTAGTGATACGGAGTGTCCTGGAGAAATACAAAGGTGATTTAGGATTGGCGAAGAAATACTTGGTTCGGTCGTGAATAGCAGTCGCAATTTACTTTGCCCTCTTACTAATCCCTTGCTTTGTCTTAACTTAATACCTTCTGTACACCATCGTTATGCTAATTGGTTTTCTTCATTCCCCACCGTTCGGCACCTGCCTAAGGTTTGGAAGAAGACTATCCAATTTGCGTAATAGGTTTACTATCTCCTAAACCAAGGAGTACTCGCAATGAGAGAAGGTGAAAAGAAAAGACAACTGAATAATCCTATTCGTTTTCTCCAGAACCAGAAACCATCCTCGATGTCCTTCGAGTTCGTATATAACCATACGATGGTTTTGTCCAATGGAAGTGGACGTTCGTAGTAATACGGGGTGTCCTGGAGAAAAGGGTAAAAGTAGGAGTGGCAATGAAGTTTGCAACTCTGACAATCCAAAAGCCGGTGTTAAGAAGGTTCGGTCAACTTGGTCACTGAGTCATAGTCCAGGGTCGGGTCAATGGTCGCTGCCAAAGAGAGAGAGAAAAGAAACACTCAGCATGCACTCTAACCTAGATCAGAATGGTTATCACTTTGTCTAATCTGGAAACCTCCCACTGTAACCTCAAATTCTCCTCCAAACCTGAAAGAAGAATTAGTCGGGATCACCCGAGGAGTAAACCAACTCATCAGTGGGAATCGGGATCCAACTATCATCGCATGATGACGTGACGGAATCCACTCACGTCACCACACTCCAGAAGGTATGCGCATGTCTGGCAAGTTTCAGTTCTTTTGAAACTCCCGATGTGATTTTTACCCCAAGCGGTTTATGACCTTGACTAGGTCAACAAACCATAAACCGCCAGTCAAGTTCAACCCGTCATTTTTCTGGATTGCATTAAACCCACCCGTACGTGCCCTTGACTAGGTCAACAAGGCCGCACGACTGTCTTAACCAATCCCACTTATGCAACAAACAAGTACCACTTAGCTACCGAACACTACGTCTTGACTAGGTCAACAAACGCAGCACGAATACCAAATAATACCTGTAGGAAATGACGGAGGGCTACGAATGGTTTTTGGCGAAAAACCTTTAACGTAATGAACTTGATATCGTCGAAGGAACTGCATAGCCTTTTATAAAAATATAGTGACGAAAACCTTTGCTAAAGAGGTCACTCCCGGTGAAGGGATCTCGGCTCTTTCCCCGTAGAATGAGGTGCAGGATATTCCAACTGAACACCACGATGCAAAGCAAAAGTAATCGGCTATAGTGAAGTTAATGCCCTGACGCAAACTTCTGTCCAAGAAGTCACTCCCGGTGAAGGGATCTCGGCCCTTGCCTCGTCGACTGAGGAGCAGGATATTCCAAATGAATACCACGATGCAAAACAAAAGTGAACGTCCTTGCAATAACAGCTTTTTGAAAAGTGTTCCAACAACATCAGATTAGGTTTGTTTATCTTGCATTGATCTGAATCAATGCAGTCCCATCAATTGATCACACCACAAAGAACGAAAATATACTGACGTACGTATATGCCATCCGCATTCGCCACTGGGTCCCGTCATCACCCATTAGGTTAGCTAACTAACGGCAGAGCGGGGACTGGACTAGCGCGGATGAAAAACATATACAACATCTACTAATATATATACCAATATATTATATTTCGCTCAAGGCGTGAATAAAATGCAACATCACAGAAATGTACAGCATCACAGAACAATACAGATATCTGGAAGCCCCGGGTTTCACAGAGCCGCTGCTGAAACCCGACATTCCCCTGGTCGTGTGGATAGCCTGTGCAATGAAATCCTAGACCCCTACGGGTGCGGCAAGTCACCCGCCAAAACCTGAAGCGAGGCAGCCCCCTTCAGCTCCGTGAATGGACCACCCAGCACTTCACGGAATCCGGTAACTTGGGCACCCCTCCTGGGTCAACCTGTACCCCCTACGAGTGCGGCGAATAGCCCGCCAATCCTGGAGTAAAGCCCCCTCCGTCCCAATGCCATGAGATGCGGGCTTGTTGCCCTCCAGAACCCGGCTATCCGTGCACCCCACCACGGGGCAATCCTAGTACAGAAAGTAAAATATACATACAACGGGTACAGCGACCGCAACCAGGTCGTGCCCCAAAAGAATAATACAAACAGCCAGTGACGGCAGTCCACATGTCGGACGCTCGCCCTGCAATATCAAATGTACATAATACAATAGAACTGTGCTAGCATTGCATCCAGACTATCCCCACCGACCGATCCGCAACAACACAGCATAAACATAGAACATCAACGTGAAAATCACGTTCGCAAATCCGTCTAACCGGGCTATAGCAGTTAGACAGGATTTACCGATCAAGTGATATTCACGGTCGCAGATATAATGTAAATACTGTGAAATAATGTGTTTAAAATATCCGATCGATCAAATAATTAACAAGTGGGCCCCCAAGCAATACTGTAGCACTCACAGAAATTCTGGGCCCAAATTTAATATTCCAGAAACCCTATTTTAAGCCCAGAAGCCTACTGGAAAATTTCGACAGATCGATCACTCCAAACTGCGGCGGAACCGCGGCGACAAGGGGGTTTTCGCCGCGGTTCCGCGCTCCAATTGAAAGATCATCGTCTCGAATTTCTCCAGAATTCTTAGAACTTTCAGTACATCATTCTGCAATCACCTGAAAAAATTTTCGAGCCCGGAAAAAAACGACAGAAAACTGATGCATGCAAAAACGCGGTTTTTAGAATTTTGGTCGATCGAATAAGTAAAACACATTAGAACAAGCTAGACAAGGTTAATGGCCTGGCTCTGATACCATGTTACGCCACGGCAGCGCCCCGGCCGTCTTACCGAGGCCAAAATGCGGAATCAAAAATTTTCCTTACTTGGAAACTGGCGCTACCGCGGACAATAAAACCCGGATCGTTAACCATTAACCTATACTAGCTATCAAGAGAAAGGGTGAGAGGTATACCGAGTGATCCGAGTCCTCCGGTCTTCTCGTCATCGTCCCGATCTCCCGCGGAAAGTCATGTCTCCATATCGTCGCCTCCTCGCCGGAAGGGCACCACATTGCCTGCGTCTTTTACGGGCTCCCGCCTCAATACCGAGGCAACTCGGGCATGAAGCCGGCAACTCGACATGCCCAAGAATGGCTGTAGAATGTAGTGTAGAAACTTTGTCTCTTGGAGTTTATGTAGTTGCCATTGATGGATGGAGGAAGAGGTAAAGAAAATTGGTGCTTTCAATTTTCTAGCAAGAAGAAGATGAAAATAAACTCTCTCATTCTTTTTTTCTCTCAAGTGAAGCCTCTCTCTCTTGTGAGAATGGTGGAGGAATGAATATCAAAACCATAACAAGAAGGGAGGTGAGTGTAGGAGAAGAGAATGGGTGACCACAACCAAACATCATCATAACAAAACTCACATCAACCTCAAATCCCTTCTAATCTCACAAAAGCAAGAAATGATGATAGAAAAGAATGGTATCAAAAAGATGCTATCATAATCAATACATTTGCAAGAAACCCCTCCTCAATGTGTTATTTGCAAACTTGCAAATAACACCCTCCATCGGAAAAGTCCGGCCGGGAAAGAACAAAGGAAAACCGGCCGGGACGGAATGCAAACTGGCAACTCCAGAAAACTGGTCCCGTAATAAATTACAGGAAAACGCCAACACTGTGCATACACACCCGCATCTGTATTCCGACCGGATACAAATGCAATGAGACAAAATCTACACTGTACTATACTAGGATCCGGCTTAAACCAAAACCGGCTAGTAATATCCGTCCGATCCTGATCCGTGCAATACCGCACGTATCTGATCGAACCCTGCCATATAACTATACGGCCTCTAGTACAAACCGTCCGATCCTGATCCGTGCAATACCGCACGTATCTGATCGGACCCTGCCATATCTCCATACGGCCTCTAGTACAAACCGTCCGATCCTGATCCGTGCAATACCGCACGTATCTGATCGGACCCTGCCATATCTCCATACGGCCTCTACAGCGTTTCGCCCGAAAGCTTGAGTAACTGTAAGTGTGGTGGACTCTAAAGACTCGTCAATACTATGGCTGTGGATTTACCCACTAGCACGTCAGAGGTATTAGCCAATACGTGACGGGCCACCAGCTATTGACCAAAAGGGACGTCGATGAGCGAACTCATCCTGACACCCTACTGAGCCTGTCAGTGACAATATCCGTACAGTCCGGTCCGTTCGTCTATGAGTATCGCATGGCGGGCCTAGGGGGTTGGTAAAAGTCAGACCCCCAAAAGCGGTACAAGTCGTGTCGGAGTGTAGCCCAGAACGCCCTGAGATACTACTGGAATACCTACCAGTAAATCTCCTGCCTCGGCCGAGGGCTTTGCGTAATGGCTCTCCTAGACACAGCGCGACCTCACCCCCAATACCGGGAGAGACGAACCCTTGCAGATCCGCTCACTGCCTCCATGTGGCTCGGGACTGTACCCAACTAAAACCTGTTTGCACGACTCCTTTGAGCCGTGGTAGGGTAGTAATCAAAGCACAGTGGGAACTCACACGAGACAAATGACGATCTCAGGTCGATGAACTAACCTGTACACATGTCACCTGGGAACTGCTATCTGACATCTGGTATAAGACCAACTAGCAGGTTCCCGGCGAGTCCTGTCCGGTGTACTCATAACCCAATGAGCACCTGTATACATCTTAGGTGAACCAACTGACACCAGTGGCTTGTGAGACCGGCCACCGCCCCTCGTCGGGGTCTCGACTGTATACACTAGTCTACTAATGGAGTATCGATGCCCTGTCTCGAAACTCCTACGACTAGGGACCTTTTAAGGATGTGCTTATAGACTACCAGCTCCCACGTATATGATCGCCATCATACTGCTGGTAGTCAAGCAAGAATCCTAAGGGCTCTATCAACGTGCAATAGTGACATGTCAGGTCACCTAAAGCAGTACACGATGATAAAGATAAACCAGATAGCATACTATCATCTCGAATAAGACTGTTCTACCGGGATAGGTCCTCCCTCAATCATTGCAATCACGTGCCTGTGATCCAATAATTGACTCTGAGGGCACTATCTCCAACAAATAGTAGTATGCTACTTGGTTTGTTTCTACTTCAATGTGTACATGTGTTTATTTTTGTATATCGCCTATACACATTAGTGGAGCCCTTAGGATCTTTGCTTGATTACCAGCGATGTGATGGCCATCACACTAGTGGGGCTGGGTAATCTATAAGCACATCCTTATGCAGGTCCCTGGTCGCAGGACTATCGAGACAGGGCATCGATACTCCGGAGTAGACCAGCGCATGCGCTTCTCATCCCAGTGTGGGAGACGGTCTGTCCCACAGCCGTCAGTACATCGTACTTGAGATAGTATGCGGGTGCTCGTTAGGTTACGGGTACACTGGACAGGACTCGTCGGGAACTGACTAGTTGGTATTATGCCTATCGTCAGTTATCAGTTCCCAGGTGACATGAGTACAGCTTAGTCCGCTGACTTGACACTGTCACTTCGCCTCGAGTGTGTTCCCACTGTACTTTGATCACTACCCTACCACGGCTCAAAGGAGTCGTGCAAACAGGTAGTGGTTGGGTGCAGTCCCGAAGCACTTGGAGGCAGTGACGGTTAGACAGGATTCGTCTCTCCCGGTATTGGGGGTTGACATCGCGCTGTGTCTAGGAGAGCCATTACACGAGTAGTCCCTGGCCTGGGCAATCGAGATATACTGGTAGGCTTCCAGTGTTATCTCAGGGTGTTTTGGGCTTCGCTCCGGCACGACTTGTACCGCTATTGGGGGACTGACGTTTACCGCCCCCTAGGCCCGCCATGCGATGTATCAGACGAACAGACCGGACTGTACAGAGAATGTCACACTCAGGCTCAGTAGGAGTTCAGATGGGTTTCGCCTCGTCGGTCTTCTTGTCGGCACTACCTAGGGACCGTTACGCGCAGCTAGTGCCGCTTGCGGTCTGTGGTTAAACCCACTGCCAGCGTAGTGTCGAGTCCTTAGAGTCCCACACAGAAAGCTTTTCGCCTTTAGGCAAAAGAGTAGAGGTCGCATGGTATTGCGACAAGTCGCATGGTTTTTGCGACAGGGTTCGGTCACATCCGTGCACTTGTGCACGTACAGTGTCCGGACAGTTTACACTAGCGGGCTTTGGTTTAAGCCAGATCCTAGTGTACCTTTTGGGATTGGATTTATCCAGTGTGCATTCGTGTTCCTCGGAACGCGGATGCGGGTGCGTATGCACAGTTGACAGGGAGACAGAGGCAGCGAATTCTCATTAGGGTTGTTGACAGTTGACCGTTGACTATTTGACTTTTTGTTCAACCCTAATGAGAATATGATATGTGATTAACTATTATATTAATTAAGTATTATGGTGACATGGTTGTTGACTTTTGTTGACTTTGTTGACTTGTTGACTTTTGTTGACTTGTTGACTTTGTTGACTTGTTGACTTTTGTTGACTTGTTGACTTTGTTGACCGGTTGACTAGGCTTGACTAGTTGACCATCATGATAACCATAGCCATCATTTCATGGCAAAGACTTTTGTTTGCTTGCTCATTTGTGTAAAATGAGTGCATGAAATGATATGGTTATGGTTGCTTCAACCATCACATAAGACTTTTTTAGTATGATGAGTTATCATGACTTTGGATTATGAGAGGGTGAGAGACAAAAGACTTGCTCATTCTTTCTTGCTCATTCTCTCTCTTGTTCTTGAGCTCTCTTGTTTTGCTCTCACCCTCTTGCTCTTTTTCCCTCTCTTTAATCTATGGTTCTCTTGTCTCATGAGTTGAGAATCAAGAACCATAGATAAAATCCCACACAAACTATTCTTTACTCATTCTAGTTCACAAGGTTTAGCAAACCGAGTGAACTAGTTTCTTCAAAGAACGAAGAAGGAGCCAAAGGTTGGAGCTTTCAGGTGGATCTATCTTCGGCGTACGGAGACGACGAGAAGAAGCCAATCCGGACCACCATCGGAGCTTGAAGACGAAGGAGTTCAAGACAAGCAAGGTATAACCCCCTAACCGAGTAGCTAGAAACTCATAGTTAGGTTGTTAGATAGATGTTTAACCAAGATCCGGGTTTTAGGTCCATGTTACCACCTCCGTAAAAATCGTTTTTTACCAAATTCCGCATTCCCGAAAGTACCGGGAGAGGTAGCATGGACTTACATTGATTATAGAAAACTCAATGCTGCCACGAGTAAAAACCACTTTCTTCTACCATTCATTGATCAAATGCTGGAACGCTTAGCGGGACGAGAGTATTATTGCTTTGGACGGATACTCAGGCTATAATCAGGTCCCCATCGCCAAAAAGGATCAAGATAAAACCAATTTTACTTGTCCTTTTAGTACGTTCGCTTACAGTCGGATGCCCTTTGGGTTATGCAATGCTCCCGCTACCTTTCAGCGGTGTATGATGGGGATATTCTCTGATATGGTAGAGAATTTTCTGGAGATTTTTATGGACGATTTCTCGATTTTTGGAGACTCTTTTTCTGATTGCCTATCGAATCTTGACACTGTTCTTACTCGTTGCAAAGAGAAGAACTTGACTTTGAACTGGGGAAAATGCCATTTTATGGTCCAAGAAGGAATTGTACTTGGACATGTTATTTCACAGAAAGGCATTGAGGTTGACAGAGCTAAGATAAATGTCATTCAAAACCTCCCTCATCCCAAAAGCGTCAAAGATATTTAATCTTTCCTTGGCCATGCGGGCTTTTATAGGAGATTCATTAAGGATTTTAGCAAAATTGCTAGACCTTTAACTCTTCTTCTGGCCAAGGATACGACCTTCCATTTTGACTCGGACTGTGAGATAGCTTTCGACTCACTTAAACACTCACTCACTTCAGCCCCCGTTCTATCATCTCCAAATTGGGACTACCCCTTTGAGCCGATGTGTGACGCATCCGACTTTGCAGTAGGTGCAGTCTTAGGACAGCACATTGAAAAGATGCCACGCGTGATCTACTATGCAAGTAAGACCCTGAACGATGCACAAATCAACTATACAACCACCGAGCAAGAACTTTTAGCGGTTGTATTTGCATTAGAAAAATTCTGGCCTTACTTAATTGGCTCTCCTATAGTTGTGTACACTGACCATTCCGCCCTAAAACATCTTCTGGCGAAGAAAGATGCAAAAGGTCGACTAATACGTTGGATCCTTCTGTTACAAGAATTTGATCTTGTTATCAAAGATAAGAAAGGATGTGAAAACGTTGTAGCCGACCATCTTTCACGCATCATTTCTTCCCCTGTGACCCTGCCAATCAATGACTCATTCCCTGATGAACAACTCTTGAACGTATCCAATGAATCATGGTTCAGGGATATTGTGAACTATCTTGTCACGGGACTTATACCGAGCGATTGGTCAAAACAGGACAAATACCGCTTTCTATCCCAAGTAAAACACTTTTACTGGGATGATCCATATTTGTTTAAATATTGTCCTGATCAGATCATTCGCCGGTGTGTCCCGAAAGAAGAATTCAAGAGTGTTCTTTCTTTTTGTCATGATCAGGCCTGTGGGGGTCACTTCGGTCCTAAAAAGACGGCGGAAAAGGTTTTGCAATGTGGATTTTATTGGCCGACCTTATTCAAGGACGCATTTGAGCATTGCAAAACCTGTACACAGTGTCAGTACATGGGTAGAATATCCCGGAGAAATGAAATGCCTCAGCAACCTATTCTGGTTGTTGAAATATTCGATGTTTGGGGCATTGATTTTATGGGTCCCTTTCCCAACTCCTTTGGGAATCTGTACATACTGCTGACGGTTGATTATGTCTCAAAGTGGGTAGAAGCCATTCCATGTCGCACTAATGACAAGAAAGTTGTCATTAAGTTCTTAAAAGAAAATATATTTTCGCGATTTGGACACCCACGCGCTATTATTAGCGATAATGGGACACATTTCTGCAACAGGTCCTTCGAGAGTCTGATGCGAAAATACTCAATCAACCACCGACTTTCTACACCCTATCATCCCCAAACAAGCGGGCAGGCTGAAATCTCAAACAGACAAATCAAACTTATCCTGGAGAAGACTGTTGCTAAGAATAGAAAAGACTGGTCGACCAAATTGACGGATGCTCTTTGGGCATTCAGAACTGCATTTAAAACCAACCTAGGAATGTCTCCATATAGGATAGTGTTTGGGAATGCATGTCATTTACCCGACGAGATAGAGCATAAAGCATTGTGGGCTATAAAGGAAATAAATTTTGATCTAAAAGAAGCCTGCAACTTTCGGAAGCTGCAACTAAATGAGCTAAGTGAACTCCGCGATGAAGCTTATGATAACGCTGTAATCATAAAGAATAGGACTAAGGTTTTTCACGTTAAAAACATTTTGAGGAAAACATTTTCACCTGGTCAACAAGTCCTTCTTTACGATTCACGATTACACCTTCACGCGGGTAAGCTTCGATCTCGGTGGAAGGGACCTTTTGTTGTGCGGTCTGTATACCCGCACGGGACAGTAGAAGTAGAAAATGTTAAAAACGGCACCTTTTTCAAAGTGAATGGACATAGACTAAAGCCGTATTTTTCCACTGACCCCACGGAGGAGCTCTTGTTCTTACAAGAGCCAGTTTATTTGGATTAAAATTCCTCCGTCTCACCTTCATATCCTGTATAACACTGCATCATGTTTTGAATGAAGGTGAGTGAAAAGAATAAGTTTGGGGGAAGTTCTTCGCTTATATATTTTGTCCCCACTAATAATTCCCCCCAGGCTTACACTTTTTTGTAGGTATAGCGGTTGGCAACAGTGAGGATACTATTGAAATCAAGTTTGGGGGAGGTTTGTGCTTATTTTTGCATCATTTGCATATCATCTGCATAAGCACAAAACATTTCTTTTAAAAATCTATTAAAATTTAAAATTTTCAAAACCCATAAAAATTTAAAAATTTTAAAATATAAAAATATTTAATATTTAAACCTTTTTTGTACATAAATAAGATAATAAAAGTTTAGATAATGAACAATTACATCCATGAGATTAGAAAAATTTAAGAAAACCAAGAAAATTAGAAGTTTTCTTATACGAACTAGTAATAAGTAGTTATGAGCCGTTGTCCCAAGGGTTAGTAAGATGAAGGACGTCACTAATCTGAGGATAAAAATAAGTCTGAAAAATAGTTTCTATTCTGGAAGCCAAACATTTTGAACGTTGATACCCTGCTATTCGCACTTACACACGTCTTGAAGCCTGGGATAGTAGAGAATACCTTGAAATGCTCTTGTCTTAAAGCCGATGTATGAAGGAAATTAAAAGAAAAAAAATGAATAAAAAAATATAAAGTGGTGAGAAAAATGGACACTGGTTTTGTTATTACCGAGGGCAATAAAAAATATATAGCGAGGGTGCCTCTTCACCTAGTGCCCTAAGGCCAACTGGTCTGGGAGTCACTGCTATGCCTGAGGTGGTGCAAGACGAGGAAAATACACCAAATAAGCCAGCACATGAGTAATCGGTCGGTTAGTACCTCAAGAAGTATTAACGGTCGTATGAAAGTATGTGAGCAATCTCATCTAAATATTCATTAAGTAAAAAGTACTGAGACTGACGGGCAAGAGTATGATAGCTTGAATTGAATTCTCTGGGTATAGGGATGTCTTTACACACACGCACGGTGATATGATCGATGTTTGGAAGAAAGATAGGAATGAAGAATAAGACGATGTTTTATTGAGGGAGGACGTGATTTCTAACATTTTTTCATGACCATTAAGATAGGGCTCATGACAACCGAAAAGCCAGCTTACTTGGAAACCCTAATTTTCAAGGCTTTTTCTTTTACAATTCTTTTCTTTAAATGTAATATTCATGATCTTCCTTTTATTATTGGATTATGTGGGTGCAATCCGCTGAAAACCCTCAGGAGACAACACTCCTCCTACTAGGGACACCTAGAGGTTTAAAGGCTTGTTGCACGTGCTCAATGCAATCGTGTTGCCTACGAAAGTGTGCTACTTAGTTTTTCTCTTTCTTTATTTTCTCCTTCTCTTTTTAATAAAAAGTTCGCTCGAGACGATCGAAATTAAGTTTGGGGGAATTTGATTAGTCGAAAATATTGCATCTTTTAGCCGGCAATTTCCTCATCATTTGCATTCATATAGAAGTGTTCGGCATTCATATTTCACATATTAGCAAAACAGTCGTAAAATATCAGATTGCATGTGTTAGAACTTAAAACCGGCATTTCTAGGGAAATTGACTGCATTTCATAGCATGACATCATTTCTATATATCGCAACCCGTGTTTCGAAGTCCGTGCAGGAAAATCAGAAGCTTGCTCAAATTTACACCGCTAAAAGATACGCCAACTCAAGGATTTGAAATCTGGTATTGATCTAAAAGGCATTCAGCAAATCAACATATCAGATACATACCCCAAAAGAGCTCCAGAGCAACACAGCAAAGTTGAAGCCATGAAGCTACAACTTAGCCGCGGAACCGCGGCGCAAGCCGGCTTAGGCCGCGGTTCCGCGGCAGTTATGCCACGTCAGCCCTAAATTTTTGGTGCACAATGCTTCTCTCAGGGCCCACACTTCATCAAGACATGTCAAATTCCAGAAGACCCCAGAACCTTCTGCCAGATCAGCAAACACTTGGATCTACACTAAACTAGCCTATCATTCTAGAAACTTCTCCCTAAACCCTAGCTTAAACCCTAAGCTAAGCCTAACTAACTACTTCTAGAAGTCTTTCAATAAACTTTTGGAGGGAACTTCTATTTTAAACTCAAGGCTTAGGGTTTGGGAGATCTATAAATAGGACCCTAGGCTCACTTGTAAAAGGAGATATGATTCATTGATTAGGATTCATTCATCCCTCCATTAGTTCATTTTAGTATTCATTCAATCTAGATCCACTCTCTTTCTTCATCTTCTTCCACAAGTCTAGTAAGAAGACTTGTGTGAAACCCTAACCCTAATTCCAATCAAAAGCCAAGATCCCGAGTACCCCATCAAGCAAGAAGCCTTGCAACCTTTTATGAGCGGAGCCGATCTTCAACAGAGCAAGTGGTCCAAGCCGATCCGCGACTCACGGAGCCGAGCGAAGCCAATTCGACAATTTAGTTCTTCCTCTTGTAGTTCTTGAGCGACTGTAATCAAATTGTTGATATAAATAAAAGGTGATATTCTTTTATCTTGTTTTCTTTAAATTCTTGCATCATGATATCTTTTCAATTCTTGAATACTTTCTGTGTGATGATGTTTGAATAAACTCCGCCCGTCGAGGAGTCGAGATGATCAATAGAATGATGATGTAATATATCTGAAAACGATTCTTGATTCCTACGAGTTTTGTAAACCCTAGCAAGTTCAAGAATCGACGACCCAATTCGTTGCGATGCTTTCTTGATTGATATCGCTCGAGATTGGGGAGTTACGATCGTTTCTTGAAATTGTTAGAGGCTAGAATGTGAATGATATCGACGAAAGAACAAGGGTTAAACGATGAAACCCTAGTTTCACGAGAAAACCCTAACTCTCGTCGATCATCATCGATCTAGTATCAATCCTTCGAAGGACAAGAACACGAAATCTTGAGATTACATCACGTCTATAGATCCGATCGATTCGTACGAGCCTCATTTAGATTCTTGACATTTGGTTGGAAAATATCATCGAAACCCGATTCTCGATTGTTTATCATTTCTTGATTCTTGATTAGATTAGTGACACCTGAATCAATCGATAAAATCTTGAATCATGTTTTCTTTTCTTTTCGATTAACTTTTCAATTCATACAAATCAAACATTGAAACGATCGCACAATCCCTGTGGACGATCCGCACTCGCTTACGATCTACAACTGACACCGTAATTGATTGCGGTCAAATATAATTCTTTGGTTGTGATTTCTTTATACAATTTTCTAAATACTGATACAAGATACTGTTATCGATCAAATGAAACCGTTATCGGGAAACAATTGATTCGATACTTTCTTTTACTACACAAACAAGAATTTCAAAAACAATCAATGATATTACACAATATTAATAAATATATATACATATGTTTCATATTGCGTATTTCTTAACATTGTATATAAACTTGGTCATGTTTAAGAAAAATTTCAGGATATTAAACGACACTAGTTTAAGATAGAGGATGAAGGAAATTGAGCTAAAACGATAACTCTATTGGAGGTTGGAGGATAATGAATTAGAGCTCCTCAAAATTCATTTTCAAGCTTCAAGAAGCTATGGAGCTAAAAGTCCAAGCTTAAAGCATTCAAGAATCGAAGAAATCGAAGAATTCAAGAGTTCGAGCTAAAAGTGATAATTTCTAGGAAATCATTGTAACTACTTCATGGCCTATGAGATTATCGAATAAGAGCTCAAGCACACACACAAAATCTTGCATAAAACATTTGGTTTATAGCTTACATGGTTTTATCATTCAAAACGTTTTTTGTCACAAATGGCAAATTTTTCCAGGTTTTTACACTTCAGACGTCTGCCCTCTATGCTTCAGACATCTGGCCTTTGTAGCCTTTGAAATATCAAAAAGTATGCAGGTTTCCAGAGATCTGAAGGTCATTTTTGGCAGACGTCTGAAGGTCTTTTAATACTACATATTTTTGAACGTCAGACGTCTGCCTATTGAACTTCAGACGTCTGGGATGCGCTCTGTTCTTTGGAAGCCCCTTTCCAGTTGTCTTAAGTTGATCGTGGTAGACGTCTGAAGCTTTATTTTGAGAAAAATCTTTTTTTTAGACATATGCCTATTTACTCTTCGAACGTCTGCCTCACAAAACTTTTCAACGAAAGTTACCGTTATTATGCATTAAATATTCCAATGGCTCTATTTTTTAAGGGAGCAAACGTCTGGCCCGTTGACCTTCAGACGTCTACCCCTTCTGTCAAAACTTCATTTAATTCTTTTTCCTTTGTTTTTGTGTGGGACTATAAAAGGGTGTTTTGGTGAGAATTTATAAGCATCTATTAACTGAGCATTTTATTAAAGTTTATCATCTGCCTCACCAAACAAAACACACAAAATCTTGAGCTCTTAATTGCAATTCTTATACTCATTGAAAGGAAAAAGAGTAGTTGCTATGTGAGAAATAATAGCATGGGTGCCATTATGGGATCTTGGCCACAGATCCTACGTGCAAAGCACGTAGGATGCATTGCACGTAGGATGCACCAATACCAAAGGCTTTATGTTTCACACAGATCTCGATTGTTCATTTCTATTTTGGATGGATTGGACCATTCGATATAATAACATATGTGCTATTATTTCCATAATAGCAGCCACTCCGAATCCCATTGAAGTATATCTAGAGTATTGATTTTAATACTCTTGAGATAGTGTTTTCGATTATAATTATCCTTCTTTAGTGCGAGGCCTCTTTAGTATAAGAGATCCTTTGTAATGAAGAAGAACTTGTTGATAAGTAAGTCACTCGTGTGTCGAGTGACATGGTATAAGTAGTTGCAAGTGTGTAACATGTTTGTCCCATCGGAGACATGAATTAGCGGAACGAGAGCTTAGGCCTAAAGAAAATGGAGTAGGGATCTCCCAAACCATTCTAAAATCTCTTGTGTTTGTAATTGCTTCTCTATCTTTCTCATTATTTTACCTGCTCTTTAAGTGTTTGTTTAATTGCTTGCAAGTAGATTTTTAATATATGGGTATTGTTAGCTTAATCTTATTCATCCCCCCTCTAGAATTATTTTATTTGTTAATTATCAAAACTAACTAATGATAGAACAGAAGCGGACCAATTGCCGTCATCCTTTACTAACATTAATCAATAATGATAATTAACTTGCATCCATCAAACAAGAAAAACCTTGGTTAAAACATCAAACAAGCTCATTACAGTTTCACACAAATACTAAAGCTAGAAAGTTGGGACATGTCCATAATCTCTCTCCAAACAACCTTTGCAAGTGGGCATTCGAACGAAATATGGAAAGTTGTTACATGGGGCGGATACTTTTGTGGTACCCGTTGCCTGAAGCTGACGGGAAACTCCAAAATTTTGATTGTTGCCTTTAAAGAAGTATCCGTCTTTTTTTAAGCGTTGAACTTTTCGTGTCAACATTATGCTCTCGCACGCTCTGAATAGTTGATGTATAAAATACCTATAAAAGAGGGGGAGGGAAAGGAAAGATTATAAAAAAGAAACTCTTAAATATCTTTTAGCTTTTAGACTTTCTTTGCTATTCTCGTCCCATTCTACAAACTTAAGCATGAACTCTTTATATAACAAGTGCATAAAATCAAATGCTATTCGAATCAAGACTTACAAAATTAATTGTATTTGCCACTTTACTTTTAAGATATTAGAATTCAAATTATCTTCAACAAACTATGTAAATTCACAATTTTACCTCTGGATTGGATTTGTTATTGATCATGGGATCTTTGAAAGCAGGTTTTACTAAATAAAAAAAAAAGTTTTGGAGATTTTCATGTGGGATGGTTATTATCATTTGCGGTTTTGAAAAGTGAGAAAAAATGATTTTGAAATGGATTTTCAAATTTTAATTTTTTTATTTACACTAAAAAATATATGCACATCATTTTAGTACTCACTTTGGCAAATCTATGCTCCTTCCGTTGGAATTAAAATAAGGGTAAATTTTAGTAAATCCCATCCATCTTTCGGGCATTTTGAAATAACCCTATTGAACTTTAAAAATGCTATAACACCTCACCGAATTATCAATATTGTAAGTTTGATTAACTCATGCAAGCCACAATTGGATTGAGTAACCCCAAAATGTCTTACGGATAGATTGAATACATTCAAAATGAACGAAATATAATATTTTTTTGACAAAAATAACTTTCAATTTTTTTACGGAAATACCCTTCAATGGGGTTTTATAGCGTTTTTAAAATTTAATGGAATTATCTCAAAAATCTTAAAAGTTGGATGGGATTTAATAAAATTTATCAAGAGAGCAACCGGCAAAAAAGAGTAACAGTATAAGCAATAAAAAGAATCACATAGACCAGTTCAAAAAAAAAATAAAAATAAAAAGAATCACCACTCATTTCAATTAGGAATTTCAATTAAAATTTACATATTATTTTCCATTTGAATAAATTCTGAGTTATTAGAAACTTTTCTATTTATATGTCTATGATATAAACACATGGATTGCACCAGTAAATACCGTTAAATTGAGTTGCAAAATAGCATATATATTTTTGAATATTACTTGTTTTCTTTGTAGATGTCATGTGAGATTATTTACAACGCCAAACCATTGTTGTAGAGAAGGAGACAATTTTCTTGTCTTTCAAAATTTATAGAACTTTAATAGAAATACTTTGTAAAAAATGAATCTATTAAATTCTTATTTGTCAAGTCAAACCAAATTAATAAAAATAAATAAAATAATATTTACAATTGTTTTAAAAAAGGGTAAATTTTTTAAAACCCCCAGCCCTTTACAAACTTGTGAGAAACTCTCTTGGCCTTTCCAACATGTAGAAAACCCCTTAAACCCATCAATTGTTTCCTGAAATACTCAAAATTTTAGGTGTGCCCTTGTGATCCATATGCGTAAGTACAATAGGACAGTTGCCATTTTGTCTGCAAAAAATTTGCAGTTGAGTTGCCTGTAACTTCTTAAGGCTTGCCTGTAACTTCTATCATGAGTTGATTTTTGCTTAAAGAACCGAGCATTAAATGCTCCAACCAATCCATTTTCTCTTCAAATTCACTATTTTTCCAACCAAATACCTTATTTGCCACACATACGAAGAATTATCACTTTCATTCTTCATTATCCATTATCTTCTCTTATTTACCCTACTTTCATTTACTACCCAATAAATTAAATCTTCATTTACTATCTTACTCATTGATGATGGCTCAAATTTGGACATTAATGCGTTTTGTGAGTGGGTCCAATAGTAAAAGTACAGTCTTGACCATCTCAGAGACACAACATGGTTTGAATTGAAATGAACCATCTTCTTTCAACTTGATTTACTGATTGATAAGTTGAACATTTCATATAAAATGAAGAAATATGATGATCATATGGTTATGATGATAAACGAAGATGACCATATAAATATGGTTTGTATCCATCAAGAGATGAATGAGAAGGTCATCCATATGCAAGGCTCTGTTGATTCTCAAATCATTATGAGTAAATTTAATCTTTATTTGACTTGATTTTTGATTGATATAATATACAACACGGTTGCCTGCAATGTCTAACCACTTGCATGCAACATCTAACCACTTACCTGAAACATCTAAACAGTTGCGTGTAACATCTAAAAACTTGTCTGTAACATCTAAATAGTTGCCAATAACATCTAAATACTTGCATGTAATTTCTAAGCAGATACATGTAACATCTAAACAGTTGCTTGTTACATCTTAGGTGTTGCATGCCTTAATATCTAAGAAGTGTTGTCTGTAATATCTAATAAGTTGCATGTAATATCTATATAAATTCAAGTAATAATATTAAAATAAGAGTTTTCTATGTAACAGTCAACACTTATCATCTTCTTCCGCTCTAGTAATTGCGTATGACCGAGAATATGACTTAGAGTCGACCTTACCAACGCTGATGCAAGATGTTCAATTAACGCGGAACAATATCCTAGTTGCTTGGCATGACGCAATTGAGAGCACATCTCTAATATTCAAGGTTCCTTACGAAATTAGGATGGCCCTTTGTCAATTTTCTATTGCGAAACAATTCAATTTCGACTGCATAAAGAACGATGGTTCTAGAGTAATAGTGGAATATTCCCAAAGGGATAAAAGATGTCTATGGAGATGGCTCTAGGATAACAGTGGAATTTTTGTACTAAAACATTTGACATTTGTTATAATTTTGCTGTAAAAATTGCTTTTGGTTAAGTATGTATCTGAATGAAATTTAGAAACTGTTTTATAAAAAACATTTGCAGTTTCCTATAATATCTAAGCAGTTGCCTGCAATTTTTAAGCACTTGCCTGTAATATCCAACCACTTGCCTGCAATATCTAAGCGATTGCCTGTAATATCTAATCACTTGCCGGTAACATCTAACCTGTAACAACTGTAAAATCCGTATACTTTCTTTATAATTTTCCTTCTTTAATAAATCCCTTTTCATTAAATTAAGTATATATAAATTAATTTTCTTTCTATTTAGATACATGGTCCATTCCTGTATCTATTGATTATCACTTTTTATTGCTATTCCAAGTCTTGAGTTCGAACCCCAACCTTATCAAATTATTTAATTCTTCATTTTAATTATATTGCATTATAAAATATTGTTTTTAAATGGAAAAAATCTTTTTTTATTTCATTTTATTAGATTTTTGAAAAGAAAATTATTATTAGAGAAAAGAAATTTCTTAAAAGAATAAAAATAGTAAGTAGTATTTTAAAGAGAGAAGGAATATATGCTGAGATATAATTTGGGATTTGGATAATCCAAAGGCTTTAAAATTTAAATATACTACAATATTTTAATATATTTTTATTGCTGGGATTTATGATAAAATATATGTGGTTATATCAAAAAAAAATTTATCAGGTGCAACAGTTTATTTTACTTGCATCTCCATCTTCATCTTTATATATATAATTCTTTATTTTAATTATATTGCATTATAAAATCTTGTTTTTAAATGGAAAAATTCTTTTTTTATTTCATTTTATTAGATTTTTTAAAAGAAAATTATTAGTAGAGAAAAGAAATTTTTTAAAAGAATAAAAATAGTAAGTAGTATTTTAAAGAGAGAAGGAATATATGCTGAGATATAATTTGGGATTTGGATAATCCAAAGGATTTAAAATTAAAATATACTGCAATATTTTAATATATTAGTATTGTTGAGATTTATGATAAGATATATGTGGTTATCTAAAAAAAATTATCAGGTGCAACAGTTTATTTTACTAGCACCTTCATATATATATATATATATATATATATATATATATAAAAAAGAACTCTTTTCTTTATAAACTCCTAAGCTTTTGGATATAGCCCAATTTAATTCTAGCCTTTGGGCCTATAAAACCCTTATCCTTACTTCTATATACAAACTATAGAACTATCAAACCCTAATTTTTGATTCATATTTCTCTGTCTCCTTTCTTCCTCTCCTTTATAATTTTTTATATATCTTCCATCTTTAAAACCCTAGCATAAAGAATCAAGCGAAAGAGAAGGAGCCATCGACCATCGTCGCAAGTCTCGAAATCGAATTTCAAGGCTATCTATACTACGTTGCGACTTGATATATATAAGAGATAAAGCTCGTTTTTTTGTAAGTTCCCTTTTTTCCTCTCTTCCTCTCTTGTTGCAAACTCCTCCATGAAATTTTTCTGTTAACATTCTTATATTATTTACTTTATGACATCTATCTATCTTTATTTCTGTTAATTTTTTTATATGTTCCGCTTTATTTGCTAATATTTACTCTCATTATTTTCTTAAATAATATTCTATCACACTTTATGCCTATTTGTGTACTGAAAATACATAGTATTATTAACTATCTTTTTTATATATGACCTTAATAACTTATATCACTTTTAATATCTCAATCAATATTTTCTACATAATTGTCTAGCATATTTGCTTGATCCTCTTGATACATCATTTCCCATTATATGCTAACACTAGACTCATGGTTATTCATATTAAAACAACATGTAATTTTTTTTATAAACATTATATATACTTTTTGTATTACATTTATTATATAACTTCACATACTCTATTCATTTCTATTATGCTATAAGTCATATTATGTTTTAATACCCTTTTATTATGTTTTAATACCCTTTTTACGTTTTTCAATATGTTACTAATAATAATAACTCATCTTGTCAGATTGTATTTATAATTAACCATTATTTTTTTATGACCTTTTAATATCTTCTGGTATAGATATCCTAATACTTACTGTTGTACTATTGAAAATATTACACTCTACTGGAATTATTTTACTACTATATTACTTCATATTGCACTCAATCTTTATTTGATCCCATTAGATCTTCTTTAACTGTCATTTTGACCTCACTAAGCAACTCATTCTTATTTCTTGTATGCTAAATATACATCACTACTAATTACTATACTTTACTGTGTAATTGTTTTATAATATGTTTTGTTATTCATAAATACTTAGTTACTGTGATGCTTAACCTAATCATATTATTTTGTGACATCTCTCTTACTTAATTGGTGTATTTATACTTGCATTATGTATCAAACTTCACTACACTTTTAATCTTCCTTATACACATTTGTATTATCATTATCTAGTTTATACATATTCTATTAATGGCTGAGTACTCAAATTGATATAATTAGTATTCGTCTATAAACTAATTGTTAAAGTTAGTTGCTATTTATTTTCTTTATATTTTCATACCCTATGCCACGGTTATACCCTATGCTTTTGTATAGGGGTCTTAATCGTAATTATAATTTCGTAATGATCTAACGACCGCACTGCCGTAGTTAACTAACATATGGTGCTTGACGTCTCCCCGTAGTCAGTACGAAATTCATAGTTTAAATTAAGTCGGATTGTACGTTATTTTTCTTTTAAGTTTGAAACTTGTTTTTCCTTTAAGTTTGAAACTTGTTTTTCCTCATTAGCAGAATCGGTTTTAGACCTGAACTAAAATGGTCATAACTCCTAACATAGGAACCCAAACGGTGTAACGTTTGATTTCTAATAATTTCAGGATGTTAGCTACTTATCTATCCTAGATTAATTTTATTGAAAATTGACAGAAACCATCTTAAAACACGTTTTAAAAATATATGTCGAATCTGTACAGCGGCAGGAATTATCTGTATAGCTGTCATAAAACATCCATAACTCCCTCTCTGGTTATCGTAACCCAAAATTTTTTAGGGGAATCTTTCGCAACTCACAGACGTTCACTTCTTGTTTAATATTTAAAACCATAAAATGAACAGAACCTACTCGAAAATGCAAAATACCACCAGCACATGCATTCTGAAATCTGCACTGGCCTACTTTGCGCAACGGTACGAAAACATCTACAGTTCCCTTCAATGAAACCTGATTGAAGAAAACTAAGTCTCGTAATTTACACGACTTCCTGAACTAGAATTTACCCTCTGGGCAATAACTTCTAATTCTAATCCAAAACTGTTCATTTTTGCATGTGAATGTTTAGTTGATTTTTAGCTTGGATTTAATTATTGTGATCGAAATCTTATGTTACATGTGCATAGATATTTCATATTATGGCTTGATTTGGCCCGACTCCTTAAATACATCCCATGACTACATGAATTCTCGAATCCATTAATCTGATATGAAATTGAAAGTACATCATGAACTTAAATACATGGAATATTGACATGCACTTGAATATTAGTCGACCCAAGTATCGTGATGTGGAACAAAGTGTCGCGTGGAACAAAGTGTCGCATGGGGTTCCACCTCTTAAATCCATGAGGCAAAGTGCACGCCATAACAATGATGGGGTTCACCTCTTGAATCCATGAGGCCACCTCTTAAATCTGCATACAAGTGGAATCCACCGGGTGACGTCTGTAGGTACCACACAAGTTTGAAAGTGCATGTATCCATGAACCACCATTAATGTTTATGAATAGTTTTGACCAATATTTGCCGGGGGTGTTGGGATAGTTAAGGATGAGTAGTTTAACTGCTTCAAAGTCTCTTACATATAATCTTATACTTCTGTACTCCTATAATTTTGTATAAAACCTCATGAAGTGGTTGAACACAATACCTTAATTTACGTTAGAAATGGTCATGACCGATATTTACGGGGGGTGTTAGGAGTTGAGGATGTGTTATCTAATTGCTTCAGAGTCCCCGTATTCTTGTACTCTACCATCATATATAAAAAAAACCTTATGAAGCGGTCGGATGCCATTCTTTGATTTGCGTTCGGACTGAAAACCTATACATTAACGATACTTCTATCTTCCTGTATTCATGACATGTTGACTCCATACATGCATATAAATTTCCGGATCTCTAGTATTATGGTTTATATGTACCATCATCATGCCTTTTCTTATTTTTTATGATCTGTTTTCCTTTCCATGATAATATGTTAAATTCCTTACATGTACTATCTTGTTTATATTAATATCATATGTTTGACTACTATGCATTCCCCGTACCATGTGCTTGTATTAAATGTTCCTCTTGTATATATCACGTGATTTTCATGTCTTTTGTTATTAATCTGATGCACTGGTAGTTTGCATATACTTGACTGCTGTTTTCTAAAATGTTTTACTTATTATTCATTTTTTAAAAAACAAAATGCTTTATAATAAGGAACTTACCGGACGCAAGTTCGCTGACAGACATTCCTTTTTGTTGTTTCTTTTTTCTTGCGGATGTCTGTCAGGAGTAAAGATGATAAGGCTCAGTACATGATCGAGCCGAGTGAGAGGAGTTCGTTCAATTAATTACACAGTCAATTCTTGGTCCCCTTCAAGTATACTTCATTTTGAGAATTGTAACACCCTAGCACTCTTATACTATTTATTTAGGGTATTTCAAATCTTGCGGCAAAATTCTTGATTATTGTTGATTTTGGGCTGCGGATAGCGCATTTGGTAGCTGTGCTTATTATCCAACCCGACCCGTATGGTTGAAATTCATCATGATTCGAGATTACATCAAATATTTGCTAGTACAGAGTATCCATGCAAATCTAGATTTTATACACATATAAGATATATTTTAGAATCCACACATCTTTTTAAAATACAGTATAAAACCATATAATATATTTTCTTATCTAGTCTTGCATGTCATAGTACCCCATATCATGTGGTTGCACTCATATATCATATTCATATCCTAATTGTTAAACCGACAAAATATTTGATCGCTATGTATATTTATGTAGATCCATACTTCGGGGTATATATTTTTATTTACTGGATATCATATTATAGTTTAAACTTTTACGTATATTCTCCATATTGAAAAACTAGTTTTTTGAACGGTTACGGGTAATATTCAGACCAATCTTGTATTATCTGTAAAATCCTATAATATATATTATAATATTATAACTAATAATATATATAATACTGTTATAAATATATATAATATATTAATTTATATTAATTAATAACTCTTTCTCTCGCCTCTCTCTCTCTCTTTATGTCTCTCTCTCATCTCTTTCTCTCTCTAACCCCATTCTCTCTCTCTCATTATATATATATATATATATAATAAACCTATTATTATAAAAACCTTACTCTCTCTCCACCTCATTTCCTCACGTCCTCACCAGTGAACCCTAACCCACGTTCGTCCCCCGTTGTTGCCACCCCGTCACCATCACCGTCCCCATCACCTCGCCTTTTATCCTCGCTATCCTCCTCTCCTCTTCTCCTCTTCCCGATGACACCTGAGCTCCTAACCCGGCCTTCCCCGACGCCAAGAACCCAACACCCATCGCCGGTAACCCCTCGTCCCCGGAAAACCTACTAACACCGACCACCCTCTTCATCCACTTCTTATCCTGGCAACCCCATGTTAGGAATATGTATGCCCTAGAGGCCATTATAGTGGATGCTTGGACATATATATAGAGAACTTTCTTGCTCGACATGATAGTATACTATCTGGTTGCTCTTTATCTAAACATGTGCACTTGTTTTAGTTTACTATCTCATTGATACATGTTGATAAAACCCTTAGGATATTGGCTTGACTACCAGGACTATGATGCAGATCATACTAGTGGGGCTTGTGTAATCTGCAAGTACATCCTTTAACAGTTCCTAGTAGAGAGATTATCGAGATAGGGCATCGATATTCTAGAGTAGACTAGTGTGTACGTTTCTTTATCCTGTATGGGGCGATAGTTGATTCCATAACCATTGGTGTTTGACATCAAAGATTGTACACAGGTGCTCATTTGAGAATGGGCACACAGAACATGACTTGCCGAGAACTCCTAGATGGTACCATACCAATCATCAGATAGCAGTTCGCCGGTGACACTTGTACAGGTTAGTCTGTAGACCCGAGATCGCCATAGTGTCTTGTGTGGTTCCCACTGTGTTTTGATTTCCTCCCTACCACGGCTCAAAGGAGTCATGCAAACAGGTGGATTTTGGGTACAGTCCTGAGTCACATGGAGGCAGTGAGCGATAAGATGGGTTTCGTCTCTCCCAGTATTAGAAGTTGATGTTGCGCTATACTCGATTGGCTATAACAGTAAGTACGTGGCCAGGGCTGATGAGATTTACTGGTAAGTGTTATCAGTAGTTTCTCGAAAGGTTATACGCCGCACATCGGCATGACTTATCAAGTTAGTGGGGTCTGACGATTCCACCCCCTAGACTCGATATGCGACATATCAGACGTGAAAGTGTGTATTAGCACTACCACTAGGTTTAGACAAGCATCAATTATACAATTTTAAAAAATCTAGAGTGCTAAGCTAACTAATCTAGAATCAAACTAGAGAATTAGGGTTTGTATACAAGTAAAGACAATCTAAACGAAGTGAAGAGGGTTACAACCTTTGTAGACTAAGTCCTTCACTTCAATAGCTCTAAATAGTAGTCTCTAAGCTCCAAGTAGTGGTCATTAGAACTCTTCTTAGCTCCACTTATCGAAAGGAACGAACTTGCTATGCGATCTTCGAAACCGAAGATGATCCACCTTGAAGCCTCTCTAGGTCAAGCTAACTCTTCACTAATCAAGGAATTAGTGAAGTAAACAACCTATACTAAAATTCTAGGATAGTGTAGGTTGATGAAGTAGAATATTTAGCTCACTTATATATATTTTCCTCTCATTTTTACCAACTCAAGAAAAACCCTAGAATGGTTTCAAGAGGAAGAAGAAGAACTTGGGTGAATGAGAAAATATCTTGTGTACTTATGAGATAATAAACCATGAGCTAAAGATAAATATGAGATGAATAAATATCTAAGGAAAAAACAAAACATAAAAGATGAGTCATAGCTTCTCAATGCTTCTCCAAACATCCAAAACCATGACTAATTTCTAGTGTTTATATTTTTCTCTTTAATTTAATTCATCCCAATTATCTTAACCCTAGTGTGAGTCTCATACACCCATGTTCTATGTGTCATCTAGCACGACACAATAGTGTATTATATATTAATAATATATATATATATATATCATATATATGACATTATATATATAATCAAGAGAAGAAAATCATTAGTGAGCTAGTATTAATTGATATATATATATATATATATATATATATATATATATCAAATTATTAAATCAACACTTGATTCAATAATCCGGATTTATCATATATAACCGACTAATATCATTTATATGTATATCATATTATCAAATCAACACTTGATTCAATAACCCGGTCATATCATATATAATCGGCCAATATCAAATATATATACATATAACATATCATTAAATCAACACTTGATTGAACAATCCGGTTATATCACATATAACCTAACCAATATCAAATAACTTCCGATTAGAATACGGTATCACATACTCGTATTTAATCAAGCACCCGTACATATCACCATACGTGCCCTACTTCATTTCGCTTGAGCTAGGAAACCTCTGTGTGGGACTCTAAAAACTCGTCAATACGCCAGCAGTAGGTAATGATCATATTAGATACCCACAAACCATCAGCGGTACTAGTTGGACGTAACGGGTACCCAGCTATTGAGCGAATAGAAGATCAACAAGCAAGCTTGTCCAAACTCCCGCAAAGCCTATAAGAAACACTTACCATACAGTCCGGTCTCATCGTCTGATATGTCGCATATCAATTCTATGGGTGGAATCGTCAGACCCCAGTAACTTGATAAGTCATGCCAATGTGTGGCCTATAACCTTTCGAGAAACTAATGATAACACTTACCAGTAAATCTCATCAGCCCTGGCTAGGAACTTGCTATTATAGCCAATCAAGCATAGCGCAACATCAACTCCCAATACCAGGAGAGACGAAACCCCTCCTATCGCTCATTGCCTTCATGTGACTCGGGACTGTACCCAAAATCCACCTGTTTGCACGGATCCTTTGAGCCATGGTAAGGAGGAAATCAAAGCACGGTGGGAACCACATAAGACTCAATGACGATCTCGGGTTTACAGACTAACATGTACAACTGTCACCTGAGAAATGCTATCTAATGATAGGTATGGTACCATCTAGGAGTTCTCGGCGAATCCTGTACGGTGTACCCATTCTTTAATGAGCACCTGTGTACAATCTATGATGTCAAACACCAATGATTGTGGGATCAACCATCGCCCAATACAGGGTCAAGAAACGTATAGACTAGTCTACTATGGAATATCGATGCCCTGTCTCGATATCCTCTTGACTAGGAACTGTTAAAGGATGTGCTTGTAGACTACACAAGCTCCACTAGTATGATCTGCATCATAATCCTGGTAGTCAAGCTAATATCCTAAGAGCTTTATCAACATGTATCAGAAATACAGTATAATAATACTAGTGTACATGTTAAGATAAAGAGCAACCAGATAGCATACTATCATGTCGAGCAAGAAAGTTATATATATATATATATATATATATATATATATATATGTTCAAGCATCCACTATAATATACAATAATGTCTTCTAGGGCATACATATCACTAACAATCTCCTACTTGCACTAAAGTCAGTTATTGTAGTATCTCATACCCAACATCCCAAAATGTCACTCAAATTGCGTTTGGGGGAGGGCATTCATGAGTGGATCCGCTGTATTGTCCTTTATGTCAACTCTCCTGACCTCGATCTCCCGGCGATCTACCATCTTCCGGATCAGGTGATACCGCCTAAGAATATGTCTGGATTGTTGATATGACCGGAGTTCGTTGGCCAAAGCCACAGCTCCATTGTTATCACAATACAAGGGTATTGGATGCTCAATGGATGGAACCACACCAAGTTCAGCAATGAACTTCTTCATCCAGACAGCTTCTTTGGCAGCATCATTGGCTGCGATGTATTCAGCCTCCATCGTCGAGTCTGCCACGGTATCTTGCTTAGAACTCTTCCAACATACCGCCCCTCCATTGAGGGTAAAGACAAAACCCGAGACCGACTTACTGTCGTCCTTATCACTCTGTAAGCTTGAATCGGTAAAGGACTCCACCTGGAGTTCTCCGTTACCATACACCAAGAACATTTCTTTAGTTCTTCTCAAGTACTTAAGAATGTACTTCACAGCTGTCCAGTGCTTCTCCCCGGAATCTGATTGATACCAACTTACCACACAAAGTGCGTAAGCTACATCCGGTCTGGTACATAATATCGCGTACATGATTGACCCAACTGCAGAATCATAGGGTATTCCTTGCATGCGAGCCTTCTCTAAATCAGTGTTTGGAGACATCTCTTTGGAGAGAGTGATTCCTGAGCAAGCGGGTAAATTACCATGCTTAGAATCTTCCATACTAAACCTCTTTAGTATGGTGTCAATGTACCTGGATTGGGACAATTCCAACATCCTTTTAGATCTATCTGTATAGATCTTAATCCCCAAGATGTAGGAGGCATCACCTAGATCTTTCATGGAGAACTTTTATGATAAAAAGACCTTGACCGAGTGTAGCATAGGAATATCATTTCCTATCAAGAGTATGTCATCCATGTACAATACAAGAAAAACGATCTTACTCTCTACAACCTTCTTGTATATACAAGGTTCATTTACGTTTTTGATGAAGTCGAACTCTTTGACCGCTACATCAAAATAGATGTTCCAGCTCCGCGATGCCTGCTTTAAAACATAGATTGATTTAAGTAGCTTGCACACTTTTCCACTGCTCCCACTATCTACGAATCCCTCTGGCTGTGTCATGTACATGCTCTCTTCTAAATCACCAATTAGAAAAGCGGTCTTGACGTCCATCTGCCAGATTTCATAGTTATGTGTTCATATCATAATTTTGTATTATTATATTCCCAATTTTTATTCATTTTACAAATAAACAGGTGCTTTTGATCCATGTCTGCTACATAGTTGCAGGTTATAGGTTCTCGGAACAAAATAGTGAAAATGATGAAAAGACGATACAAAAGTGAGACTACGACCAACAAATGAAAGAATCTTGATCATACCTACAGTTTAAAGATAAAACGAAGATCAATGGACGATTTCACAAAGCACAAAGGCAGCGTAAGGTTCAAGACTTCGACATGAAGCAAAGGGTAAAAGTCCACGACATTATGCACTGTGGAAATCTGAAAGAGAACTAGACGACAATCTGAGAAACCAAGTGAAGAAACAAGAAGACAAAAGCAACAGAAAGAATCCCAGAAAAACCCAGCCAGAGACCCCACTAGATGGTCGCGGATCCACGGCCAAACGTGGCTTTTGGCCGCGGTTCTGCGGCCATGGTAAGCCCTTGTCGGTGCGTCGTTTGATGGTTTGGCGGTGCGTTGACTAGGCGTCTTAGGGGCAAGTTTGTAAATGCAGATATATATCGAATGTAACCCTAGGGTTTCTATGATCTATAAATAAAAACCCTAAACCTCTTTTTGAGGTATGCCTCTTCTTGTGCCTCATTTTTATTTATCAAATTCAGATTTCAATTCCTGTAATGTATGAATAGTGCATCAAATAAAAAGTAGGAAGTAAGTTTTCTTTACCTTGCCCTATTTAATTTTCCTTTCTGCCCTAGTATAACTTTATTTATCTGACCTAGTTTAGATTTTATTTATCTGCCGTAAATTAGATAATTAGGTTATTAAAAACAATCATAAAAATATGAAATCTTTTAATTCCCTAATGAGTGAGTAGTTCCTCACTTATTAGGGTTAGGTTTGGGGAAGGTTTAAGAGATGAAAATCACTCACCCCTTTCTTGCCCATCATATATTTTTATAGGACTCCATGCATGCATACATACACCGCTCATTACGGCATCCTATCCCACGAGGTAGAGGTGATACCGTAGTTTAAAAAGACCGGTTGTATATGTTTTCCATGGAGGTTAGGGTAATAATTAAGAAAGGAAAGACAAGAACCTAGAGGAAGAAACCTAGTTTCTTTCCGATGGTACTAATACACTTTATTAATTATTACCATAACACCTAATAGATCTAAATTAGGGAATTGAAAGCGGTGAGGAATATTGACTTTCTAAATTTAACCTAAACCTAACCCTAGCAAGATTTTAATCTTAATCAACTCATTTCAGTTTTTAGCGATAATCAATCCAACACCAATCGGAATTAACTCGTTAGAACAAATTGAGAATACACAAAATCCCAGTGGACCGACCCGTACTCACCGGCTAGCTACCAAGCGGCGTCGTTCTTGATTGCGGTAATTAATTCTTTGATCACAAAACATCATACAAATCAAATGGAAGTCCTTAGTATGAAGGAAAATAAAATAAAAATACAAGTGTGAATAAAGAGATAAAAAAATGAACACGGGTTTTTGTAATTACTTAAGGCTGCATAAATAAGAAAAAAATATTTAGCGAGGGTGCTTTATCACCTAGTGCCTTAGACCAACTGGTTTGGGAGTCACTGCTAAAGCCTTAGGTTTTACAAGACTAGGAATTACACCTTAATGTGCAAACACATTTTGCAATCGGTCATTAGTACCTCAATAAGTATTAACGGTCGCATAAAGAATGTGAGAGCAATTTCATCTAAAAATTCACCAATTGAAAAGTATTTTGGACGATGGACAAGATTATAATAGCTTGATTTGAATTTCCAAGTGTAGGGGTGATATATACACACACGTAGGGGTATGTGATTGGGTTTAGATAAGAGATAGGAATGAAAAATAAGACTTATATTTTTAGTAGAGATGATAAAAATTCCTAAGTTGAGATGGAACCCTAGAAGAAAAACTCAAAAGATGCTAAAAGCTAAGTAAATCTACGAAACATATATAATCTTAAGTTAGATGATAAGGAAGAGTGAAAAATACGGGTTGATAAATTCTGAGTTGAAGATAATAGAGTTCTTGTTAGAAAACCGAATTGGAGAATAAAAGTCAATATGTCGAATTGATAGGATTTTGTGGGTAGTATCCGCTGAAAACCCTTAGGAGACAACACTCCTCCTACTAAGGACACCTAGAAATTTAACGGCTTATTGCACGAGCTCAGTGCAATCTCGTTTCCTTGCGAAAGTGAGGGTAGGTCTTTTTCGAGAATAAAACTAGTTTTGCTCGAAGACGAGCAAAAGATAAGTTTGGGGGTATTTGTTCATATCATAATTTTGCATTATTATATTCCCTATTCTTATTCATTTTACAAATAAACATGTGCTTTTGATCCATGTCTGCTACATAGTTGCAGGTTACAGGTTCTCGGAATAAAACAGTGAAAATGATGAAAAGACGATACAAAAGTGAGACTACGACCAACAAATGAAAGAATCTTGATCATGCCTACAGTTTGAAGAATAAACGAAGATCAATGGACGATTTCACAAAGCACAAAGGCAGTGCAAGGTTCAAGACTTCGACACGAAGTAAAGGGTAAAAGTCCACGACATTATGCACTGTGGAAATCTGGAAGAGAACTAGATGACAATCTGAGAAACCAAGTGAAGAAACAAGAAGACAAAAGCAACAGAAAGAACCCCAAAAAAACCCAGCCAGAGACCCCACTTGATGGCCGCGGATCCGTGGCCAAACGTGGCTTTTGGCCGCGGTTCCGCGGCCATGGTAAGCCCTTGTCGGTGCGTCATTTGACGATTTGGCGGTGCGTTGACTGGGCTTCTTAGGGGAAAGTTTGTAAATGCAGATATGTATCGAATATAACCCTAAGGATTCTATGATCTATAAATAGAAACCCTAAACCTCTTTTAGAGGTATGCCACTTCTTGTGCCTCATTTTTATTTATCAAATTCAGATTTCAATTCCTGTAATGTATGAAGAGTGCATCAAATAAAAAGTAGGAAGTAAGTTTTCTTTACCTTGCCCTAGTTAATTTTCCTTTCTGCCCTAGTATAACTTTATTTATCTGCCCTAATTTAGATTTTATTTATCTGCCGTGGATTATAGGACTCCATGCATACATACACACACCGCTCACCACGGCACCCTATCCCACGAGGTAGCGGTGATACCATAGTTTAAAAAGACCGGTTGTATATGTTTTCTATGGAAGTTAGGGTAAGAATTAAGAAGAGAAGGACAAGAACCTAGAGGAAGAAACTTAGTTTCTTCCCGATGGTACTAATCCACTTTATTAATTATTACCATAACACCTAATAGATCTAAATTAGGGCATTGAATGCGGTGAGGAATATTGACTTTCCAAATTTAATCTAAACCTAACCCTAGCAAGATTTTAATCTTAATCAACTCATTTCAGTTTTTAGCGATAATCAATCCAACACCAATCGGAATTAACTCATTAGAACAAATTGAGAATACACAAAATCCCTGTGGACCGACCCGTACTTACCGGCTAGCTACCAAGCGACGCCGTTCTTGATTGCGGTTAACAATTCTTTGATTCATCTTTCGAAAGCGAAAGCGCATAAAATCTCTCAAACAATCAAATAGAGTCGTTGCCGGGGATAGCGTAGTTATTCTCTTTTTGTAATTTCGGGTTAATATAAAATTATAAAATCATAAAAACTGAAAAATTAAAAAATATAAAAATTTTATCATCTTGTTATTTCTTAAAAGGTGTTTCGTTTGTATTGTGCAGGATCGACGAACGAATTCAGATCTGAAAAAATCTAGAGAGCAAAACAGAAAACAGAAGATCTGAACAACAGAGGAGTACCACAATAGAGCAACCGAAGAAGTTTGGAGGCCTGATCTTTTTCTTTGACCGCGTAACCGCCGCCAGAACCTACCTTGTGCCGCGGATCCGCCGCTCTCTGCTTACGTCAGCACGTGGAAAAATCGCTGTAAGTTTTCTCTTCTTCCCTGTAACCCCCTGATATCTCCTCTATAAAATTTTCCTGCAGGGTTCTTTGCGCAAAAACTTCTCCTCTTCTCCAATAACTTGATCTTGTGCAGGATTCTTTGCGCCGCAATAAAAAATTGTTTGCAAGTGTTTGATTGTGTTTACTGCTTTGCATATCTAAATTGACTTTAAGGGGCTTGAACACCAATCCAGATTGGGTGGAGATTTCATTACCCTTCCTAGGACCCCAAAAATCACAAAAAGCATATTGCATTAACCATCGAGTTAATTAAAAAAGATTAGACTCAGCCTATAAGGACTGTCGTGCTCAATAGGACAAAGGAATAGTTGTAGGCATCGATCATTTATCTAAAGCAGACTTTGTGGTGCCTAGGCTAGACAAGTGGGGAAATGTAATTTTAAAAGGCCCGTCTCATGGTGATTCATGAGCGGATCCCTTATTTCTTTACTTGTGCTTACCTGGCAACAATTGGTGGTGAAGAGACGATTTGAGGACCTCACAACTTGCCCTTTAAAACAGTTAGGAGCAGTCTAGTTAACCTAGGAGACCCTAGATCCAGGCTTGATTGTGCATATTATGATTGCTTGAACGTATGTCTAGCTTCTTATAAAATCTTTTTGCAAAAAGCGCCTTATATATATAAAAAAAAAACACAAAACAGAATTTTTTTACAAAGACTTGCCAATTTTGTCGCTAGAAATCCATTGCACCCCACTTGCACCCACATTCTTTTTCTTCTCCTTTCTTACATCATGGGTACCCCACCTCACAAAACTCTTACCGAACTTTGGTACCCTCATCCAAACATTGCTTCCTACGCGAATTGTTTTGGTCGAATTACGGACGACCCCTCCATGCCTAAAATTTCTTTGAAAGATCGAATAGAAGCGTCTAGGAGAAACAGTTCGACTCCGCAATCCACTTTGTATCAACCATTTCAACCTTCACCACGTTCTTACGTTGATACTCCTTTTTCGAGTTCTGTTGTAACTCCGAAACCCATGTCTATTGCTGAACATATTGAACAATCTCGTAACCGATCTTTCACTCCTTTCAACACTTCCAGTTCTTGGGATCAACAAGTCCATTCACCTTTTTATCCAAATGTTGATTCTACTCCTGTCCAACCATTCAATTCCTACCAGTCCTACCCGACTTTCGCACCTTCCCTAGACATTGCTTCTACACAACCATTTGGGAGTTTCACGTATCCAAACAACCTTGAATCTTTTACTGAAACCCCTTCACAACCCATGTCTAGTCTAGAACAATCGTTGGAAGCTTATATTGTAGTGACAAACCAACAGATGAGGAATTTGGATGCGTCCATTGCCGCCCTTATGCAACCTAGTGACCCGGTAGCTAGTTTACAACTAGCTCCAAAAATTCCAATGTATGATGAGGCGGTTGGACAGATTGAGAATTTGAGTGGAGAGAGTGAGCTGTGCACCCTTCCAAATCAAACCTACCCATTACCAATGGAATCTCACAACTCCGGTTTTGAATGTCTATCTCGTGTCCCAAATGATTCACCAGTTGAAAATAAAACTTTTAATGAGTTGTGCGACTTTGTAGTGCTTGATTTGCCAGATTGTGAAGGGCCCCTTTCGAGTGAAACCATCACCAATCCTTTCGACCTCTATACCTCCAATCTAGAACCTAAATTGATAAATATCCATGCTTTTGATGAGGTGTCCAAAAAAATTGATTTTCACTTGATTGGGGATATTGACGTAGGGAATATTTTAGATGATGAATGATTATGGTGGAAATTTAGATCAAAAATATTTGTTACCGCAATCAAGAACGGCGTCGCTTAGTAGCTAGCCGGTGGATACGGGTCGGTCCACAGGGATGTTGTGTCTTTTCTAATTTGCTCAAACGAGTTAATTCCAAACGTTGTTAATGGATTATCTCTAAAACCTAAATTGATTTATATTAAGACTAGAATCTTGCTAGGGTTAGGTTTAGGGTAAGTTGGGAAATTGAATGTTTCCTCACCGCTTTCAATGCTCTATTTTAGATCTATTAGGTGTTATGGTAATAATTAATAAAGGGGATTAGTACCATCGGGAAGAAACGGTGTTTCTTCCTCTAGGTTCTTGTCCTTCCTTTCTCAATTATTACCCTAACCTTCATAGAAAGCATAAACAACCGGTCCTTTATACTACGGTATCACTGTTACCTCGAGGGGTAAGGTGCCGCAGGGAACGGTGTGTGTATGTATGCATGGAGTCCTAATTATTATGTGTGCTGGGGCAAGAAAGGGATGAGAGATTTCATCTCTCAAGCCTTCCCCTAAAGCTAACCCTAACAAGCGAGGAGACTACTCGCTTATTAGGGAATTGAAAAACATTCTAACTATCTAACTAGGGTAAATAATTAAAAGTAAACTAAGGCAATGAAATAGAAAACTTACTAATTTTATTGATGGCTCTCTCCAAACATCAATACAGGAATTACAGATCTGAATTTATGAAATGAAAAGAGGCATGACCTAATACAAGATTTAGGGTTCCTATTTATAGATTCATAGAAACCCTAGGTTACAATCGCATCACATCTGCTTTTACAAAAATACCCCCTAAGAAAAAGACCTAGTCAACGCACCGCCAGAGCCTCAAACTTTCTGCACCGACACGGGCATTAGACGGCCGCGGAACCGCGGCCAAACCCTATGCTTGGCCGTGGATCCGCGGCCGTATGGAGGCTTCATAGGTTTGAATTTCTAGGGTTTGGTCTGGTTTCTGGTGTCTTCTATTTTCTTCAGTTTGTTCTTCAGGTTGGCTTCTAGTTCTCTTCCAGATCTCCACAGCGAATAATTGTAGTAGACTTTTACCGTTGTTTTGTGACGAAGTCTTGAACCTTGCACTGCCTTTGTGCTCTGTGAACTTATTTATTGATCTTCGTTTAGTCTTCAAACTGTAGGCAAGATAAAGATCCACTGTATGTTGGTCGAAGTCTCACTTTGTATCATCTTTTGTCTTTTTCACTGTTTTTGTTCCGAGAACCTGTAACCTGTAACTATGTAGCAGACATGGGTCAAAAGCATCTGTTTATTTGTAAAATGCATAAGAATGAGGAATATAATAATGCAAAATTATGATATGAACAAATACCTCCAAACTTATCTTTTGCTCGTCCTCGAGCAAACCTAATTTTATTCTCGACAAAATCCTAACCTCACTTTCGCAGGGAATCGCGATTGCACTGAGCTCGTGCAACAAGCTGTTAAACCTCTAGGTGTCCCTAGTAGGAGGAGTGTTGTCTCCTGAGGGTTTTCAGCGGATACTACCCATAAAATCCTATCAATCAGGCCCATTGACTTTTATTCTCCAATTAGGTTTTCTAACAAGAAATTCTATTATCTTCGACTCGTAAATTATCCACCCATATTCTTCATGCTTCCTTATCATTCAACTTAAGATTATATATGGTCTGTAGACCTATTTAGCTTTTGGCATCTTTTAAGTTTTTCTTCTAGGGTTCCATCTCAACTTAGGAAGTTTTATCATCTCTATTAAAGATATAAATCCTATTCTTCATTCCTATCTCTTATCTAAACCCCAATCACATACCCCTATGTGTGTGTGTATATCACCCCTACACTTGGAAATTCAAATCAAGCAATCATACTCTTGTCCGTTGTCCAAAGCACTTCTTAATTGGTGAATTTTTAGATAAATTTTTGCTCACACGTCCTTCATGCGACCGCTAATACTTCTTGAGATACCAACAACCGATTACAAGATGTGTTTGCACATTAAAGCGTAATTCCTAGTCTTGTAACACCTAAGGCTTTAGCAGTGACTCCCAAACCAGTTGGTCTAAGGCACTAGGTGATGAAGCACCCTCGCTAAATATTTTTCTATTTTTGCAGCCTTAAGTAATTACAAAAACCAGTGTTCATTTTTTTATTATCTCTTTATTCACACTTGTATTTTTATTTTATTTTTTTTCTTCGTACTAAGGACTTTAGACGAGCATTTCAAGGTCTCCTTTACTATTCCAAGTTTCAAGGTGCGTGTTTATGCAATTTGTAGGGTATATATTTTCAGAATTTAGACTTAAGCTAGGAATTATTTTTCAAACTTATACTTTAATAAAGATATCAATATTTTTCCCTTGTTTTAACTTAGCCCAAGAAGTGAACTCAAAATTTGCCTATTTCTAAATAAACTACAAAGACATATATTTTCTACCGTTAAACTTTAAGAAAAGTTATTCTTAGGGTTTTTAACTCACTAAGTTTAAGATCTAGTTGTTCCTAACTAGTTAACCTTTTTGTCAAACTCAAGTCAAATAAGGCCAAAATTGAATACTTTAATTTTTATAAAATTTTCAAATTTTCAGTTTTTATGGGTTTTTCTTTTTCTATATATATTTTTTTATTTTTCAAAATTTTCAATTTTTATGATTTTTATATAAGGATGTAAATGCAAAAATATACATATGAATGCGAAGGAAGAAAACTTACCGAGCATATTCCCAAACTTAAACTGGATAGTGTTCTCACTGTCAGGCTGCACCAAGTAGGTCGAAAATGTCGGCAATTTCCTGCTTATTTTTTTATATTGTAATCATATTTACAAATGATACACACCCCCAAACTTATTTGAAATAAAGTTTTGGAAAAAAAATGATCAAAAATTTGGGGGTAAAATGGAGGAAAATCAATCGGTGTAAATCGGCTCCTGTAAAAACAGGAGCTCCTTCGACGGGTCCGCTGTGAGGAACGGTTTCAATCGATGTCCGTTTACTTTAAATAAAGTACCGTTCTCTGGATTTTCAAGATCTACCGCACCATGCGGATATACGGTGCGTACTAAAAATGGCCCTTTCCATCTAGATCGGAGCTTTCCCGGGTGATAATGTAACTGAGTATCATAGAGTAAAACCTGTTGACCAGATTTAAACGTTTTGTGCATAAGGTGTTTGTCATGGAACACCTTAGTTTGATTTTTAACAATGACATCATTATCATATGCTTCATCCTGCAGCTCTTCTAATTCGTTTAATTGCAGCTTTCGATTGCTGCCCACATCTCCCATTGATAAATTCAGCTCCTTGATTGCCCAAAATACCTTGTGCTCAATCTCAACTGGAAGGTGGCAAGCCTTCCCATAAATAAGCCGGTATGGAGACATACCAAGATCGGTCTTGTATACAGTACGGAAAGCCCATAGTGCATCGATCAGTTTGAGTGACCAATCTTTACGGTTTTTAGAAACCGTTTTCTCCAAGATTTGCTTAATTTGCCGATTCGAAACCTCGGCTTGCCCACATGTTTGGGGATGGTATGGCGTTGACAACTTGTGAGTATTGGAATATTTGCGCATTAAGAACTCAAAAGTCCTATTGCAAAAGTGAGATCAATTATCACTTATAATCGCTCGAGGGTGCCCAAACTGAGAAAAGATGTGTTCTTTAAGAAATCGAACGACAACCTTATTATCGTTCATTCGGCTAGGCACAGCTTTGACCCATTTCGACACGTAGTCAACAGCCAAAATAATATATACATTCCCAAAGAAATTGGGAAATGGTCCCATGAAGTCAATTCCGCAAACATCAAAAATATCCATAACCAAAATTGGTTGGAGCGGCATTTCGTTTCTCCGCGATATCCGGCCCAAGTGTTAGCACTGGGAGCATGTCTTGCAGTATTCATATGCATCCTTAAAGAGTCATGGCCAATAGAAACAACACTGCAAGATTTTCTCGGCTGTCTTCTTTGGGCCAAAGTGCCCGCCACACGCTTGATCATGGCAAAAAGACAGCACACTCTTAAACTCATTTTCAGGTACACACCGACGAATGATTTGGTTGGAACAGTATTTAAAAAGATACGGTTCATCCTAGTAAAAATGCTTTACTTGGGACAAGAATCGGAGTTTATCCTGTTTCGACCAATCTTTAGGTATCAAGCCGGTGGCCAAGTAGTTTACTATATCGGAGAACCAAGGTTCGCAAGACCCGGTTAAGAGTTGCTCATCGGGAAAAACATCATTGATTGGAATTTCAAGTGTAGGCGAAGAAGGAAGTCGTGAAAGGTGATCGGCGGCTACGTTTTCACATCCTCTTTTGTCTCTTATGACAAGGTCAAACTCTTGTAGAAAGAGGATTCAACGTATTAGCCTCGATTTAGCATCCTTCTTCGCAAAAAGGTGGCGAAGAGCTGAATGGTCCGTATACACAATAACTGGAGAGCCGATTAAATAAGGCCGGAATTTTTCAAGTGCAAACATAACGGCTAAAAATTCTTTTTCTGTTGTTGTGTAGTTCAGTTGGGCCTCATTTAGTGTACGGCTAGCGTAATAAATTACGTGCGGCATCTTATTAATGTGCTGTCCAAGAACAGCACCAATGGCGAAATCTGATGCATCGCACATAATTTTGAATGGATGCGTCCAGTCTGGAGATGAAAGAATGGGCGCAGAAATGAGAGAGTGTTTCAATGACTCGAACGCTTCCATGCAAGTTGAGTCAAAATCAAATGTTGTGTCCTTGGCCAATAAAAGAGTCAAGGGTCTAGCAATCTTGCTAAAATCCTTGATGAACCGTCTATAAAAACCGGCATGGCCAAGGAAAGCTCGGATGTCTTTGACGCATTTAGGAGGAGGAAGATTAGAAATGACCTCAATTTTGGCTTTATCAACCTCTATGCCATTTTGCGAGATGACATATCCTAAGACAATGCCTTCTCGTACCATAAAGTGGCACTTCTCCCAATTCAAAGTGAGGTTCTTATCCCTACAGCGGGTAAGAACTGTGTCAAGGTGTAGTAAACACTCGTCGAAGGAGTCACCAAAAATGGAGAAATCATCCATAAGGATCTCCAAAAACTTTTCAACCATGTCTGAAAAGATCCCCATCATAGACCGCTGAAATGTAGCGGGTGCATTGCATAACCCAAAGGGCATGCGACGATAAGCAAAAGTGCCAAAAGGATAAGTAAATGTGGTCTTGTCTTGATCCTCTTTGGCGATGGGGACTTGGTTATAGCCGGAATAGCCATCCAAAAAGCAATAGAACTCGTGCCCAGCCAATCGTTCTAGCATTTGGTCAATAAAAGGTAAAGGAAAGTGGTCTTTCCTTGTCGCGGCATTGAGTTTTCTATAGTCGATGCAAACTCGCCACCCAGTTTGGGTGCGAGTGGGTATTAACTCATTTGCCTCATTGGTAGTGACCATGATGCCCGATTTCTTTGGCACAATATGAATGGGGCTAACCCACTGGCTATCCGAGATAGGGTAAATGATACCACTATTAAGACATTTAACAATCTCCTTCTTGACAGCCTCTTTCATTATGGGGTTGAGACGTCTTTGTGGATCCTTTACCGGCTTGGCATCATCCATCAAGTGTATATGATGTTCAACTATTAGGGGACTAATCCCCTTGATGTCTGCCATAGACCAGCCAAAAGCTTGCCGATTATTTTGTAAGACCATTAAAAGGGCCTTCTCTTGCTCGAGAGCTAGAGAGTCCGATATGATGACGGGAAGGGTTTCATTCTCACCTAAATAAGCATATTTAAGGTGCGACGGCAAAAGCTTTAATTCGAGTTTAGGAGGTGAAACAATTGAGGGTAACAATGGTGTAACTGTTTCAAACTCGAAGGATTCCATCAACGGTTCAAATCGAGTGTACGCAATCGAGTCGGATGGTTCAACTAACTCATCCGAAAAAGCAAAAGACTCAAACTTAGGTGGTGAGTCTTCAAAATCGTCTACAAAAGTGAAACACTCATAATCGTTGTCCGGCGTGAAAGCTGTGTCGGATTCTAGGAGGAACGCACTAGAGGTGTCAACACTGCTGTGGTCGAACATAAAATTTTCGAACTCACAGTCCTCCTCTGCGATCTCATTGATCGAGCAAACATCAAGTATGCTAGAATTAGGCTCGGAAGGCTGATTTCCCAACTTAAAAATGTTGAGTTCAATTGTCATATTGCCAAAAGATAGATTCATTGAACCATTACGACAATTGATCACCGCATTAGAAGTCGCAAGGAATGGTCGACCAAGTATCACCGGAATTTGACTCCGGGGGTTAGCTACAGGTTGTGTATCCATAACAATAAAGTCAACGGGGACAATGAAATCCCTTACTCTAATTAACACATCCTCCAACTCTCCCCTAGGATGGGTGATGGATCGGTCGGCCATTTGGAGAGTACAATGAGTGGGTTTAAACTCTCCAACGCCTAATTGCTCGTACACAGAATAAGATAGCAAATTGACACTAGCACTAAGATCTAATAGTGCTCTATTGATGTTCTTGTCCCCAATTGTTATTGAAATGGTAGGACAACTGGGGTCCTTTTGCTTTTGGGGTAAAGATTGGACAAGAGCATCACTAACAGCACTAGCCACGAAAACTTTCTTTGGTACTTATGACTTTCTCTTCTTGGTGCATAAGTCCTTTAAGATTTTTGCGTATGAAGGAACTTGTTGGATTGCATCCAAGAGAGGGATATTTATGCTAACCTGTTTGAACAACTCTACAGTCTTCTCCATTAGTGGAGTTGGTTTATTGGATCTCAACCTGTTTGGAAAAGGAACATTTTGAAAAGTTGTTGAGTCCAATTTTTGTGGATCAGATTGTGGAGTTGGAACGGATCCCCGTGTAGATGTGTTCGTGTTGTGAGAAGTAGGTCCGTTCGAGCTAGAATAAGTAGAGCCCTGTGAAGGATGGAGAATAGGCTCTAACGAAGAAGAAGAAGAAGAAGAAGAAGGTGAAGAAGATGAAGAAGGACCACCGAAAGGGGTGTCATTGTTAATACCCACATTATTGTGCAACACTTTTTCGAATCTCAACGTGGTCACAGCATTTACGTTATGATTCTGCTGTTCATATGCAACATGTGCGTGACCGGGATTTGGCAGCGGTTGAGATGGAAGCTTTCCTTTTTCTCGCTCGCTCAACGCAGCATTGAGTTGTGCAATTTGTGCCTCAATAGATTTGATGCTTTGATCGTGTGAGGCACTGTTTTGCACCAAAAATTGAATAGAAGTCTCCAACCTTACTGCGGATTATGTAGATTGCTTTAGGAACACATCTAGACTTCTTTCTAGCGAGCTTACCTTATCATTATGAGGTTGAACAAAGTTGTTTTGAGGGTAAGAATTGTTGAGCACAAAATTGTTCGTTTGATTAGGGTAAGGTTGCTGTTGGAAAGGTTGCTGGAATTGAGTTTGTGGAGGTGCTTGTTGTTGTGGAGGAGGAGGCCTTTGGAAGTTGTTGTTTCCTTGGAATTGTTGATTTTGATTCCAAGTGAAATTTGAGTGACTCCTCCAACCTGGATTGTATGTCGAAGAGTATGGATCATTTCTCTGTCGTTGCTGAAAGGCAGCATTGAATTGATCATATCCTTGAGCAGATGGATTGTAAGGACACTCTTCCGTGAGATGTGATGGATCCGAACAACAATCACAAACAGTTCATGGGGGCACAACAGGGGCAGGAGAAGGCGATGAGATTTTGGTCTCAATCGCTTCTAGCTTTTTCATAAGTGCGGCCATCTTGGCCTTCATAGCAATCGACATATCTAATTGATGTATGCCTGCCCTAAACTAAGCAATAGAAGAAGATGAGGTGGTCTTGGTGCTCTCCCACTGAAGTATTTGTTCAGCGAGATCCTCGAGAAACTGCCACGCTTCCTCACTAGATTTGGTTAGAAAGTGACCTTGACAAATGGTTTCTAGCAACTGCTTCATTGCCGGGTTCAATCCCTCGTATAATGTTTGGCAAAGATGCCAATTTTCTATCCCATGGTGAGGGCATTGGACAAGTGGGTCTTTGAATCTTTCAAAACACTTCCAAAATGGTTCAGAAGGAAGCTGGGAAAATTGTATAATCTCATTGCGAATTCTCGCGGTCTTGTGATGAGGATAAAACTTTTTAAGAAAAGCTTTAACAAACTCGTCCCAATTTCTAATTGAATGTGATGCTGTGCTGTATAACCACTTCTCGGCTAAGTCATATAAGGTGAAAGGAATGACCCTTAGCCTTATAGCATCATCTGATAATTGGGTTGTTTTCATCATGGCGCAAACGTTTTGGAATTTGTTTATGAAGATATAGGCATCTTCAGATTCCAATCCGTGAAATTTTGGCAGCATATTGATGGAGTGGGGGTTTATTTCAAAATTGTCCCCATTTGCCGGTGGGGGTGAAAGACAGGTAGGTAAGACGGTGTGGACATGGTAGAAGAGATCCAGGAGCGCGATTCGTTGGGGTGCTTCAACAGGCGGGTGTTGCAGGTTATTCGCACCTAACAGAGGTGGAATCAGTCCCGTGGGTAAGGTGTTGTAGGGATTATATCCCGACATACCTTCGGAAGAAGAATTTGAGGGTGAAGGTGAGAAAGTGGAAAGAATTTCGACTTCGGAGTCGAAAGGTTCGTCGGTCGGTACCAACGAAAGACGGACTAATCTGGCGCTAGTGCCCTAGTCCAACCGGACATACACTAAAGAGGTAGTGTAGTCAAAAAGGTGAAAGACAGAATGTGGAGGTAAGAAAACGTTAATGAGAAGAAAGTGGTGTAAGTGGGGTGCAAGAATTTCTTTAGCGACAAGTTGCAAGTTTTCGTAAAAAAATTTTTCCTTTTTTTTACCCTTTTTTATGTGGAGCATTTTGCAAAAAGATTTTCGATAAGAGACTTTGACACACTTTCAATCAACCACAAATTCATAATCAGGCCTAGATCTAGGGTCACCTAGGTCAACTAGACAGCTCCTAACTGTTCTAAAGGGCTAGAAATAGGACCTCAAACCTTTTTTTCACCACCAATTGCGGCCAGGTAAGTGCCAGGTGAGTGGGAGGCTTTCCACTACAAGTAGTGGCCCTAATTAAGTAACCACTCGCCTTAGACACACTTGCCTAGACACCGCAAAATCAGGTTAGGATCAAAGGCCGTGCCTACAACTAGTCCTCTGTCCTATTGAGCGCGGCGTCCTTAGGGCTGAATCTAGTATTTTTTAATTAAATATTGGTTAATGCATATGCCTTATGTGATTTCTGGGGTCCTGAGAAGGGTGATGAAATCCCCACCCAATCTGAATTGGTCTCAAGCCCTTTAAAGTCCGATTAAAAATATGCAAAGCAGTAAAAATCACTTGCAATCAAGTTTTTTAGCGCAGCGCAAAGAATCCTGCACAAGATCAATTATTGGAAAGGGGAGAGATTTTTTAAGTGCAAAGAATCCTGCAGAAGATTTGACAGAGAAGATATTAGGATTTGCAGAGGAGAGAGAAAGAAATCTTACAGTGCAAATTTCACGCGCTGACGTCACAGGCCCGCCGCGTTTCCGCCGCCAGATGACCTTCCCGACCGCGGTTCCGCGGTCTGTTGTGAGGCTCGGTTCCCTAAAAAAAATCTTCTCCTCTGGTTTCACTTTTCTCTGTTGTTCAGATCTTTATCTTTCTGTTTCGCTCTCTGGATTTTTCCAGATCCGAACTTGTACGTCGATCCTGCAAAGATTCACACAAGAAACCCTTCAAACAATAAAAGAAAATAGAATTTTTATATTTTTTTTCCAGTTTTTTTATGATTTTTATAATTTTAGATTAACCCGAAATTGCAAAAAGGAAATATTACGCCATCCCCGGCAACGGCGCCATTTGATTATGGTGGAAATTTAGATCAAAAATATTTGTTACCGCAATCAAGAACGACGTCACTTGGTAGCTAGCCGGTGAGTACGGGTTGGTCTACATGGATGTTGTGTCTTTTGTAATTTGCTTAAACGAGTTAATTCCAAACGTTGTGAATGGATTATCTCTAAAACCTAAATTGATTTATACTAAGACTAGAATCTTGCTAGGGTTAGGTTTAGGGTAAGTTGGGAAATTGAATGTTTCCTCACCGCTTTCAATGCCCTATTTTAGATCTATTAGGTATTATGGTAATAATTAATAAAGAGGATTAGTACCATCGGGAAGAAACAGTGTTTCTTCCTCTAGGTTCTTGTCCTTCCTTTCTCAATTATTACCCTAACCTCCATGGAAAACATACACAACCGGTCCTTTATACTACGGTATCACCGTTACCTCGAGGGGTAAGGTGCCGCAGGGAACGGTGTGTGTATGTATGCATGGAGTCCTAATTATTATGTGTGATGGGGCAAGAAAGAGATGAGAGATTTTATCTCTCAAGCCTTCCCCTAAAGCTAACCCTAACAAGCGAGGAGACTACTCGCTCATTAGGGAATTGAAAAACATTTTAACTATCTAACCAGGGCAAATAATTAAAAGTAAACTAAGGCAATGAAATAGAAAACTTACTAATTTTATTGATAGCTCTCTCCAAACATCAATACAGGAATTACAGATCTAAATTTATGAAATGAAAAGAAGCATGACCTAATACAAGATTTAGGGTTCCTACTTATAGATTCATAGAAACCCTAGGTTACAATCGCGTCACGTCTGCTTTTACAAAAATACCCCCTAAGAAAAAGACCTAGTCAACGCACCGCCAGAGCCTCAAACTTTCTGCACCGACACGGGCATTAGACGGCCGCGGAACCGCGGCCAAACCCCATGCTTGGCCACGGATCCGCAGCCATATGGAGGTTTCATGGGTTGGAATTTCTAGGGTTTGGTCTGGTTTCTGGTGTCTTCTATTTTTTTCAGTTTGTTCTTCAGGTTGGCTTCTAGTTCTTTTCCAGATCTCCACAGTGAATAATTGTAGCAGACTTTTACTGTTGCTTCGTGACGAAGTCTTGAACCTTGCGCTGCCTTTGTACTCTGTGAACTTATTTATTGATCTTCGTTTAGTCTTCAAACTGTAGGCAAGATAAAGATTCTTTGTTTGTTGGTCGAAGTCTCACTTTTGTATCATCTTTTGTCTTTTTCACTGTTTTTGTTCCGAGAACCTGTAACCTGTAACTATGTAGCAGATTTGACTGAATTTTTCTCTCCAATTCATCATCCCGATTCATTAAATGTTTCTCCCGAACTTCATATGCGTCTTGATTTTGATGATAATTGCATGGATGGGATAACTTTTGAGGAGAATTATGAGGATAGTATTGAGGATGAACCAGTTTTGTTTGATGCGTCGGATTTTCCAATTCATCCTTCTGAATCTTTAACTGTTATACTTCCTCAATCACCCCGCTTCATCCGTTCCATCGTTCCGACCACGCAAGAGACCACGCAGGAGGACTGTAAGCTTGAAAAATTTCTGTTCGATCACAGCAGTTTTGACGCCACCAGTGCGTTCCTCCTTGAATCTGACACAGTTCTCACAACCGATAACGATTACGGGTGTTTCACCTTTTCGGACGATTTTGAAGACTCTCCGCCCGAGTTTGAGTCCTTTGAATTTTCAGATGAGTTAGTTGAACCATCAGACTCGGTTGCTTACAGTCATTTCAAACCATTAATGGAATCTTTCGAGTTCGAGACAGTTTCACCAATTTCACCTTCAATTGTTTCACCTTTGAAACTCGAACTTAAACTTTTGCCGTCTCACCTTACATATGCTTACTTAGGTGAGAATGAGACCTATCCTAAATCACTCCCCTTCGTCCTTTCGATTGTTTCGACCGCGCAAGAATCCGTCACGCTTCCATTTTCAATGGCTGGTTTACCAAGTTCAACATACCCATGTTTTCTCGCGAATCTTGAAGGATTTGACCCCATTTCTCGATGGATTGATAGATTAGCACAATCACTTTTAACACATCGGTCATCACAATTTGTGCTAATTTATTCACTCGATTTACACCCTCAAGTTCGTACTACACTTCTTTCTCTCTTCTGCCATTCTTCTCCTAATATACCGAGACCATATTCCACCTTTCTTTCCACACGGTCTCGTGTGCTTCTCATCTTTTTTCTCTATACTCCATTCTTTCACCAACCCTACCATTATAACGATAAAATTTTTGAATGGTTCGTGCTAACCTTTGGCCTGTGTAAGGCCTTGTATAGTTGATTTTTCTCCTCCTTAACTCTGAACTTTAACGTTTAAACAGTGGAAACACTGTTTCACTTAAGTTTGGGGGGGACCTTTTTGCATATATATTTTGTTTTGTTTTTCTGTTAATAATAAAAATAAAATAAAAAATAAACAGGGGAGTGCCGACCATTTTGACCCTCTTGGTGTAGCCTGATAGTGAGGACACTGTCAAGTTTAAATTTGGGGGTGTGCTCGGTAAGCTTTCTTCCTTCGCATTCATATGTATATTTTTTTGCATTTGCATACTTATTTTAAAACCCATAAAAATTGAAATTTTTTAAAAATTATAAAAATTGGAAAATTCAATTTTGGCCATAATTGACTTAAGTTCGACAGGACGGTTAACCACCTAGGAAAAACTAGATCCTAGATTTAGTAAATTAAAAACCCTAAAATTAACTTTTCTTAAAATTTAACGGTAGAAAAATATATGTCTTTGTAGTTTACTTAGAAATAGGCAAATTTTGATTTCACTTCTTGGGCTAAGTTAAAATAAAGGAAAAGTATTGATATTTTTATTAAAATATAAGTTTAAAAAATAATTCCTAAGCTTAAGTCTAAATGCTGAAAATATATACCCTACAATTTGCACAAACACGAACCTTGAAACTTGGAATAGTAGAAGAGACCTTGAAATGCTCTTATCTAAAGTCCTTAGTATGAAGGAAAATAAAATAAAAATACAAGTGTGAATAAAGAGATAAAAAAATGAACACTGGTTTTTGTAATTACTTAAGGCTGCATAATTAGAAAAAAAATATTTAGCGAGGGTGCTTTATCACCTAGTGCCTTAGACCAACTGGTTTGGGAGTCACTGCTAAAGCCTTAGGCGTTACAAGACTAGGAATTACGTCTTAATGTGCAAACATATTCTGTAATCGGTCATTAGTACCTCAAGAAATATTAACGGTCGCATGAAAAATGTGTGAGCAATTTCATCTAAAAATTCACTAATTTAAAAGTACTTTGGATAATGGACAAGAGTATAATAGCTTGATTTGAATTTTCAAGTGTAGGGGTGATATATACACATATGTAGGGGTATGTGATTGGGGTTTAGATAAGAGATAGGAATGAAAAATAGGACTTATATCTTTAGTAGAGATGATAAAAATTCCTAAGTTGAGATGGAACCCTAGAAGGAAAACTCAAAAGATGCTAAAAGCTAAGTAAATCTACAAAACATATATAATCTTAAGTTAGATGATAAGGAAGCGTGAAAAATACGGGTTGATAAATTCTGAGTTGAAGATAATAGAGTTCTTGTTAGAAAACCGAATTGGAGAATAAAAGTCAATATGCCGAATTGATAGGATTTTGTAGGTAGTATCCGCTGAAAACCCCCAGGAGACAACACTCCTCCTACTAGGGACACCTAGAGGTTTAACGGCTTGTTACACGAGCTTAGTGCAATCGCGTTTCCCTGTGAAAGTGAGGGTAGGTCTTTTTCGAGAATAAAACTAGTTTTGCTCGAGGACGAGCAAAAGATAAGTTTGGGGGTATTTGTTCATATCATAATTTTGCATTATTATATTCCCTATTCTTATTCATTTTACAAATAAACAGGTGCTTTTGATCCATGTCTGCTACATAGTTGCAGGTTACAGGTTCTCGGAACAAAACAGTGAAAATGATGAAAAGACGATACAAAAGTGAGACTACGACCAACAAATGAAAGAATCTTGATCATGCCTACAGTTTGAAGAATAAACGAAGATCAATGGACGATTTCACAAAGCACAAAGGCAGCGCAAGGTTCAAGACTTCGACACGAAGCAAAGGGTAAAAGTCCACGACATTATACACTGTGGAAATCTGGAAGAGAACTAGATGACAATCTGAGAAACCAAGTGAAGAAACAAGAAGACAAAAGCAACAGGAAGAACCCTAGAAAAACCCAGCCAGAGACCCCACTAGATGGCCGCGGATCCGCAGCCAAACATGGCTTTTGGCCGCGGTTCCACGGCCGTGGTAAGCCCTTGTCGGTGCGTCATTTGACGGTTTGGCGGTGCGTTGACTAGGCTTCTTAGGGGAAAGTTTGTAAATGCAAATATGTATCGAATGTAATCCTAGGGTTTCTATGATCTATAAATAGAAACCCTAAACCTCTTTTTGAGGTATGCCTCTTCTTGTGCCTCATTTTTATTTATCAAATTCAGATTTCAATTCCTGTAATGTATGAAGAGTGCATCAAATAAAAAGTAAGAAGTAAGTTTTCTTTACCTTGCCCTAGTTAATTTTCCTTTCTACCCTAGTATAACTTTATTTATCTGACCTAATTTATATTTTATTTATCTGCCGTAGATTAGATAATTAGGTTATTAAAAACAATCATAAAAGAATGAAATCTTTTTATTCCCTAATGAGTGAGTAGTTCCTCACTTGTTAGGGTTCGGTTTGGGGAAGGTTTGAGAGATGAAAATCTCTCACCCCTTTCTTGCCTATCATATATTTTTATAGGACTCCATGCATACATACACACACCGCTCACTACGGCACCCTATCCCACGAGATAGCGGTGATACCGTAGTTTAAAAAGACCGGTTGTTTATGTTTTCCATGGAGGTTAGGGTAAGAATTAAGAAAGGAAGGACAAGAACCTAGAGAAAGAAACTTAGTTTCTTCCCGATGGTACTAATCCACTTTATTAATTATTACTATAACACCTAATAGATCTAAATTAGGGTATTGAAAGCGGTGAGGAATATTGACTTTCCAAATTTAACCTAAACCTAACCCTAGCAAGATTTTAATCTTAATCAACTCATTTCAGTTTTTAGCGATAATCAATCCAACACCAATCGGAATTAACTCGTTAGAACAACTTGAGAATACACAAAATCCCTGTGGATTGACCCGTACTCACTGGCTAGCTATCAAGCGACGCCGTTCTTGATTGCGGTTAACAATTCTTTGATTCATCTTTCGTAAGCGAAAGCGCATAAAATCTCTCAAACAATCATCATGGTATGCAGCAACGGTAAGTAAGATCCTGATGGACTTAAGTATAGCCACTGGATAAAAGGTTTCATCATAATTGACACCTGGTCGTTGACGAAAACCTTTTGCAACAAGTCTAGCTTTAAAGGTCTCAACCTTTCCATCTACACCAAGTTTCTTCTTAAAGATCCACTTGCTCCCGATGGGTTTTACCCCTTCAGGAGCAACTTTTAAAGTCCATACTTTGTTGGTGTACATGGATTCCGTCTCAGATCGGATAGCATCCAGCCATTTCACAGAGTCTCCACTCGTAATAGCCTACTCGAAACTAGTTGGGTCATCATCTTCCATGATGCAATTCTCACTCCCACCGTCTATAAGAAAACCATAGTATCTCTCATGTGGATGAGGAACCCTACTAGATCTGCGGAATGGCTGAGGTTCGTCGGGGACTATTGAATCCTCTGGTTCTACCAAATCATCAGTTATAGTTTGTGCAGCTAGAACTCCTTCCAGTTCTACCTCATTACAACTAATATCTTTCACAAGAAATTTCTTTTCTAAAAAGGTGGCATGTTGAGAAACAAACACCTTTTGTTCCTCAGTATGGTAGAAGATATATCCATATGAATCTTTTGGATATCCCACAAACTTGCACAAAACAGATCTTGCCTCAAGCTTGTCCATATTTTTCCTTTTAACATAGGCCGGACAACCCCATATCTTAACTTGTTTAAGAGATGGTCTCTTCCTATTCCATATCTCAATAAAGTGGTAGGCATCCATTTGGTTGGAACCCTATTCAATAGATATGCGACTGTCTCAAGTGCATAACCTCAAAAGAAAATAGGTAACTCAGCAAGACTCATCATATAGCGCACCATATCTAATAAGGTGTGATTTCTCCGCTCCGAAACTCCATTATGCTGTGGTGCATACGGAGGAATAAGCTGAGAGAGAATCTAATTCTCTTTTAAGTAATCTCGGAATTCCGTGCTCAAGTATTCTCCTCCTCGATCAGATCGAAGGACTTTAATAGTTTTACCCGTTTGGTTCTCAACTTCGTGCTTATATTCCTTGAATTTCTCAAAAGCTTCATATTTGTGTTTCAACAAGAACACATGTCCGAATCTTAAGAGATCATCGGTGAATGTAATAAAGTACGAGAAACCATTCCTGACATATGTAGACATAGGACCGCATACATCACTATGTATCAGTCTCAAGAGTTCAGTAGCTCTTTCTCCGTGTCCAGTAAACGGAGTTTTGGTCATTTTACCTGTGAGACATGACTCGCAAGTTTCATAAGATGTAAATTCAGACTGATTTAAATATCCATCTTTATGCAACTTAGTTAGTCTTTTCGCATTGATATGACCTAGTCTACAATATCACAAGAAGGCTTCGTTCATTTCTGAACTTTTCCTCTTGTGTGTGTTCTGTATATTTAGAACTGTAGTTTAATTTAGAACGTATATACCGTTATACAACGTACCAAACCCAATCAACACTTGATTTAAGAAAATGTTCATAACATTTTTTCTCTAGTACAAAATTATATCCTTCTTTATCTAATAAAGAAATTGATATTATATTGCACATCATTTTTGGTACAAAATAACAGTCGTTCAGAATCAATGCATTACCATTTGATAATACAAGGTGATATTCGCCAATTGCTTTGGCTACAAAAATTGCACCATTCCCTACTACTAGAGTTTTATCACCCTTTCCTAGTTCTCTACTTCTTCTTAACCCATGTAACATATTACATACGTGGAATCCTGATCCGGTATCCAATACCCAGGACACAGAGCATACTAAGAAATAGTTATCAGCTATGAACACATCCGAAGAAGATGCATCATCATACTCTTTCTTCGTTTGGCTTGCGTGGGAATCCTGATATTCCCCTATTCCTTACTCAGACTTATGACAATTATAAAAAACCGTAACCAACATTCCCCGTCTCAGTATAATAAGCGGGTTCGGTCAATACATCTATATTATTATCTTGATTAAGGCGTGTCATGGTCGCTACCTGGAGAGAGAGAGAGAGAGAGAGAAGAAAACACTTTAGCATGCGCTCTTGGAAGATTAGATTGGTTATTATCTTATCTAATCAGGATGGCTCCCACCGTTTTTATCAAATCTTCCTTCAAACCCTAAAAGGTAAGATTGGCCGGGATTAATTACACCCTCGAAGTTCGCCAATCGGTTAGCTAGGCAGGTATTAGTACTCCGAGGGAGTCTCCCATAGTTTCAAATGGAACTAATTAAATAACCTCATTTCCACAGGGGCGTAACCCCGTTAAGTGCAAAACCTTTCTTAGACACCTACTGGATTAGCTAATTGTAAAGTGCAAAACTCTCTCAGGAGTAACTCTTACTCGCAGTGGGTATTGGGATTCAACTATCTCATAGAAGGTATGCAATCTCACTGCAAATTTCAACACTTGAAATTCCCAATAACTATTTTTACCCCTAGCAACTTATGACCTTGGCTATGGTCAACAAATCATAAGCACTAGCCAAGTTCAACCCGTCATTACCTGATTGAATTAAACCCACCCGTACGACCCTTGGCTATGGTCAAAAAAGCCATACGACTACCCTAATCCAATCGCATCATATGCGGAAGATAAGCACTAATCAGCTACCGTACACTACGCCTTGACTATGGTCAACAAATGCAGCACGAATAGTAAATAGTACTTATCTGAAATGATGGAGGGCTACGACTGGTTTTTAATAAAACCTTTAGCGTAATGAACTTGATATCGTTGTAGAATCGAGTGATTTGAAAAGGAGTGGTTTAAGCTCCGCTTTTAAAATCGAGTAGTTTTCAAAACAAACTGAGTGGGTCATAGTATTTGCTATCTTTTGCTAAAGTGGTCATTCCCGGTGAAGGGATCTCGGCTCTTTCCTCATCGAATGAGGTGCTAGATATCCATCAAGGAATACCACTATGCAAAACAATAACTAGAGCTACCTTTTTGAAAAATTTGATTCTACAATATCTTTAGGTTTCTTTTCTTTTCATTAATCTCATTAATGAAGTCCCATCATTTATGTTTCCTAAATATAACAGAAGAAACGAAAATAGAACGTGCGCTTATGCTATCCGCATTCGTCACAGGGCCCCGTCATGCACCGTTTGGTTACTTAACTAACGGCAGAGCGGGGGCTGGACTACTGTGGGTGCAAAACATAAGCAATGTTTATTATATATATCATATATATATAGTATTCGTCTCAGGAAGTTATATGATCACATCACAAAACTCAGGCAGCAGAAACAAACATATAAAATATTGGATATACTAGGAGGTCCGTGTTTTAAATTCAGCTAGTAATGAAAAACACGGATTTCACGGTCGTGATGAATATCCAAACCCATATCCCTAGACCCCTACGAGAGCGGCAAGCAACCCTGCCAATTCTAGAGTTAGGAGACCCGGTCTCGACTCCTCGAGATGGTCTCCAACTGGACTCTATAACCCGGTTACTTGTGCTCCCCGCCTTGGGTCTATCCTAATGCGGAAAAATAAATAATATACATCAATGGTGACATCATCCTCAACACTAAAGTGTCCCAATAAAAGAATATTACATACAGTTTTTATATGAATGAAAATAGAAAAACTCTCATCTCACGCAAAAAAAACCCGGCAATTCAATCACGACGATCCAATATAACATATCACAGCAACACATAACATCACATGTCATCAATGTAACTAAATATGCGTATCCCGAATGACGTTGACATATAGCAAAGATTGGGGATGCACCACAAATTACACTTACGGTCGCAGAAAAGAAATGAAAACTACAATAATTAGAATCCGTATAAACCTTAGACATCATAAACCCGGAATATCTCATATTTCGGATTTCATGCCTAACACTTTAAATCTTGCATTTACGTCTCGTATTGAAAACACTTTTCAATAGCGGTCGAGTAATTCAACAGGATTCCCGATTAAATGATCGAATGCTTGTGGGGAACTTTAGTAGATTGCTGCATCCCCGATACCGTTAACGAAGTGCACTTAGACGGAACACCGTGGTCGCGAGCACCCAACTAGATGCTTTTGGCCTCGAGGTTCTCCTATAGTCACTTGGTCGGGGCTATGAGGCATGGCTATCTAGTAGCGTTTCCCGGAGACTATCGGCGTATAATACGAGATTGCGACGGAGTTTTGATCCGAATCGAAACGTCGTAGCAATCGATCAAAAGAGACTAAAACGCGAGATTTACAAAACTCAAACTAGTTTTCACAAAACTAATTAATGTGGATTACAAATATTGTATCACATATCATATATTTCTAGACGATGTTAAACATTTCGATCGATATATCAAACACCCACAAATCACAGAGAGCTCAACAACTTGAGTCTTATTAAAAACACCCAGAAAGTGCAAAATCACACTACGGAGCAGCACAAGAAAATGGAGTCTCAAACTCACTTAGCATGCTGTGGAACTGCGGCTAAACCCATAGTTATGCCGCGGTTGCGCGGCCAATTGGTCGAGTTAGGCTCTCGTTTTTGTTGGGGCTCCATAAAAAATCCAGCATGATTTTCTGAATATTTTTAATCTGGAAAAATTCAAATTTTGAAAAATTGGACAGAAACATGGAAAAATTGGGGTTTTGAAATTCGATCGAACACTTTAACGTCATTTAGACCAAACCTAATGCTTTAGTTTGGCTCTGATACCATGAAAGTGTGTCTTAGCACTACCACTGGGTTTAGACAAGTATCAAGTATGCAATTTTAAAAAAACTAGAGTGCTAAGCTACACTAACCTAGAATCGAACTAGAGAATTAGGATTTGTATGCAAGTAAAGATAATCTAAACTAAGTGAAGAGGGTTATAACTTTTGTAGACCAAGTCCTTCACTTCAATAGCTCCAAGTAGTAGTCCCTAAGCTCCAAATAGTGGTCCCTAGAACTCTTTTTGGCTCCACTTGTCGAAAGGAACAAACTTGCTATGCGATCTTCAAAGCCAAAGATGATCCACCTTGAAACCTCTCTAGGTCAAGCTAACTCTTCACTAATCAAGGAATTAGTGAAGCAAACAACCTATACTAAAGTACTAGGATAGTGTAGGTTGATGAAATATGATATTTGGCTCACTTAGATATATTTTCCTCTCACTTTTACCAACTCAAGAAAAACCCTAGAATGGTTTTAAGAGGAAGAAAAAGAACTTGGGTGAATGAGAAAATATCTTGTATACTTATGAGATAATAAACCATGAGCTAAAGATAAATATGAGATAAATAAATATCTATAGAAAAAAACAAAACATAAGAGATGAGTCATGGCTTCTCAATGCTTCTCCAAGCATCCAAAGCCATGGCTCATTTCTAGTGTTTATATTTTTCTCTTTAATTTAATTCATCCCAATTATCTTAACCCTAGTGTGAGTCTCATACACCCATGTTCTATATATCGTCTAGCATGACACAATAGTGTATTATATATTAAATAATATATATCATATATATATCATTATATTTATAATCAAGAGAAGAAAATCATTAGTGAGCTAATATTAGTTGATATATATTAATATATCAAATATATATATATATCAAATTATTAAATCAACACTTGATTCAATAATCCGGCTATATCATATATAACCGAATAATATCATTTATATATATATCATATTATCAAATCAACACTTGATTCAATAACCCGGTCATATCATATATAACCGGCCAATATCAAATATATATACATATAACATATCGTTGAATCAACACTTGATTTAACAATCCGGTTATATCACATATAACCAAACCGATATCAAATATAGCTCGATTAGAATACGTTATCACATACTCGTATTTAATCAAGCACCCGCACATATCACCATATGTGTCCTACTTCGTTTTGCTTGAGGTAGGAAACCTCTGTGTGGGACTATAAAGACTCGTCAATACGCCAGCAGTAGGTAATGATCATATCAGATACCCACAAGCCGTCAGCGGTACTAGCTGGATGTAATGGCTACCCAGGTATTGAGCGAATAGAAGATCAACAAGTAAGCTTGTCTAAACTCCTACAAAGCCTATAAGCAATACTTACCGTACAGTCCGGTCTCTTCGTCTGATATGTCGCATATCAAGTCTAGGGGTGGAATCGTCAGACCCCGGTAACTTGATAATTCATGCCGATGTGTGGCCTATAACCTTTCGAGAAACTACTGATAACACTTACCAGTAAATTTCATCATCCCTGGCTAGGGACTTGCTGTTATAGCCATTCGAGCATAGCGCAACATCAACTCCTAATACCGGGAGAGACGAAACCCCTCCTATCGCTCATTTCCTTCATGTGACTCAGGACTGTACCCAAAATCCACCTGTTTGCACACTCTTTTGAGCCGTGGTAGGGAGGAAATCAAAGCACAGTAGGAACCACACAAGACTCTATGACGATCTCGGGTCTACAAACTAACATGTTCAAGTGTCACCTGAGAACTGCTATCTGACGATAGGTATGGTACCATCTAGGAGTTCTCGGTGAGTCCTATTCGGTGTACCCATTCTCTTATGAGCACCTGCGTACAATCTATGATGTCAAACAACAATGATTGTGGGATCAACCATCACCCCATACAGGGTCAAGAAACGTACATACTAGTTTATTCTGAAATATCGATACCCAGTCTTGATATCCCCTCGACTAGGAACTGTTGAAGGATGTGCTTGTGGACTACACAAGCACCACTAGTATGATTTGCATCACATTCCTGGCAATCAAGCTAACATCCTAAGGGCTTTATCAACATGTATCAGAGAGACAATATAAAAATACTAGTGTACATGTTAAGATAAAGAGCAACTAGATAGCATGCTATCATGTCGAGTAAGAAAGTCCTCTATATATATGTCCAATTTTCCATTATAATATACAATAATGGACTCTAGGGTATACATATCACTAACAATACGAAGTGACCGGACTGTACGGTAAGTGTTGCTTATAGGCTTTACGGGAGTTTGGACAAGTTTTCTTGTTGATTTTCTATTCATTCAATACCTGGGTAGCCGTTACGTCCAGCTAATAACGCTGACGGCTTATAGGTATCTGATGTGATCATTAACAACTGCTGGCGTATTGACGAGATTTTAGAGTCCCACATAGAGCTTTCCTAGCTCAAACGAAATGATGTAGGGCGCATATGGAGATATGTGCGGGAGCTTGATTGAATATGAGTATATGATACCGTATTCTAATCTAGCGATATTTGATATCAGCCAGGTTATATATTATATAACCGGATTATTGAATCAGGTGTTGATACAATGATTTGATTAATATATATATATATATATGTATGTATGTATGTATGTATGTATGTATGTATGTATGTTTATATATTTGATATTGGCCGGTTATATATGATATAACCGGATTATTGAATCAAGTGTTAATTTGATATCTAATATTGAATATTGGCCGGTTATATGTGATATAACCGGATTATTGAATCAAGTGTTGATTTAATTGACTGCATTGATCTCGGTAGCTACGCCACCGACAGAATTAAACAAAATTACTACACAGTGGATTTATTGATGAGTCAAAAAGAAAAATTGAAAAAAAATTACGGATATGATCTTTTATCATATAAATATATAAATTATGGGGATAGTAAGGACTCATATATTTATGGATCAACATTAACTGGAAGACCTAGAGCTAACTATCGAGACTTTGGACTATCCGGACACGTACTTCGAGAAATAGTTCATGCATGCTTGTTACCGGGCGCAACAAGATCCAGTTGGTAATTTGATATACATATATATATATATATATTTGATATTAGCCGATTATATATGATATAACCAGATTATTGAATCAAGTGTTGATTTAATAATTTGATATATATATATATATATATATATATATATATCACATATATATAAATATATATAAAGAGAATAAAATCTTAAGTGAGCTTAATATTAGTTTATATATATATATATATATATATATATATTATATGTATGTATTTATAATTGTATCATGGTTGATGATACATAGAACTAAGATGTATCAGAATCACACATGAAGAAAAGATGAGAGGATAAAGATTTATATTTATGAATAAAATAAAAAGAAAAAGTCATGGTTTGGATGCTTAGAGAAGCTTGGAGAAGCTATGACTCAACTTATTATTTTTTTTATATATTGATATTTATCTTTATAATTCTCATCTTATCTCTTAGCTCATGGTTCAAAACTCATCCAAGTTCATCTCCCTCTTCAACTCCTTTCTAGAATTTTCGTGAGTTGATATAAAGAAAAAGAGAAAAATATTTTGTGAGAAAAATCTCCTACTTCATCAACCTACACTAATTTAGCTAATTAGTTTAGATTGTTAACTTCACTAATACATTAATTAGTGAAGTGTGAGCTTGAATGAGAGAGACTTTAAGGTGTATCATTTTCGGCAACGAATACAACAAGCAAGCTCGATCTTTTCTTCAAGTGGAGCCTCTAGAAGAGTTCTAGGGACTACTAGTTGGAGCTTTAGAAGTGAAGGACTAGACTACAAAGGTTGTACACTCTTTACACTTAATTTAGAATGTAGTTTGCTTACATTGAAACCCTAATTCTATAATTTGATTCTTGTTTAGTATACTTAGTGTAAGTCGATGCCGCGCACCCCACGTGTTCACGAGGAGGCGGAATTAGCAAAAAATGATTTTTCGGGCTTCGCAATACCGACTTGAAGCAAGGATCGAACATAAAACCCTAGCTAGCAAACTATATGAGGTTTAACTACTTGGATGAATGTTATACCTCGTAGTATCATGTCCTTCTTGTCTTCTCGTTGTCCTCCTTCACCTCGCAAGCTCCTTGGAGTGGAAATGGATAGCGCCTCCTCGTCGGCTTCTCAAAGTCGAAGAAGATCCACCCGAGAGTTCCAACCTTGAGCTTAACCTCCAAGTTGAGGCAACTAGGTCACTTGGTGTGCTAAACTAAGTAGCCTAGAATGAGTAGAGAGTGATTTTGGGTAGCTAAGTTTCACTAACCCTTGATTCTCAACACATGAGACACTAGGGTTTTGAGAGGAAGAAGGAGAGAGTGAACTTGAAGAAAGAGAAATGGTTTTTGATAATGATAATTGAAAATGGGATGGCTAACTTGACATGACCACAAGCATGGTAAGAAAATATCTCATCCAAAATATTTAGTGCCACAAAATATCTCACAAAAAATATCTAAGTCAAAAAGTCAAACCAAGTCAAGTGGTCAAAACAAGTAGTCATGCCACAATTATCATTTGCAAAAATATGAAATACTTTCCTCCACCTCATAATTGTTTTAATCAAGTCAATGGTCAAAACCCTAATAACGTGTCTCCTTCTATACCCCTCTCATCCATATATACATACCCGCATCCATGTTTCGAGAAACACGAATACAATGAGACGAAACCAATCCAACGATCAAATACTAGGATCCGGCTTAAACCCGCCCACTAGTATTGTCCGCTCGAACATCACACGCGCACAAGTACACGTATGTGATCGAACCCTGTCCTAAAACCATACGACCTCTACATGAGTTTCGCCCGAAGCGGGGAAACCCTCTGTGTGGGACACTAAAGACTCGACAGTACGCTGGCAGTGGGTTTAACCATAAGCACGTCAGCGGTATTAGCTGCACGTAATAGCTACCCAGGTATCTGTCAATAAGAAGGCCGACAAGCAAACTCATCCAAACTCCTACTGAGCCTGTCTGTGGCAATCTCCGTACAGTCCGGTCTGTTCGTCTAAGAGTATCACATATCGGGTCTAGGGGGCGGTAAACGTCAGACCCCTAATAGCGCAATAAGTCATGTCGGAGTACAGCCCAAAACACCCTAAGAAACTACTGGAGTACCTATCAGTAAATCTCGCTTGCCCTGGCCAGGGACTTTATGTAATGGCTTTCTAAACACAGCGCGACATCAACCCCTAATACCGGGAGAGACGAATCCTATCTAACCGACATTGTCTCCAAGTGCTTCGGGACTGCACCCAACTACTATATGTTTGCACGACTCAATAGAGCCGTGGTAGGGTAGCAATCTAAGAACAGTAGGAACACACTTAAGGCGATGTAGCAGTGTCAAGTCAATGGACTAAGTTGTACTCATGTCACCTGGGAACTGCTACCTGACGATAGGTATAGAACCAACCAGCAGTACCGCACGAGTCCGTCCAGTGTAACTCATAACCCAATGAGCACCTGCATACTATCTCCAGTACGACGTACTGATAGTTATGGGACAGACCATCTCCCCTGCTGGGATGAGAAGTTATACACTAGTCTAATCTAGAGTATCGATGCCCTGTCTCGATAATCATATGACTAGGGACCTGTATAAGGATGTGCTTATAGACTACCCAGCCTCCAATAGTGTGACTGCCATCACAACGCTGGTAACCAAGCAAAGATCCTAAGGGCTCTATCAATATGTATTAGCGATACGTCAAAAGAAACATATACACATATTTAGATAGATACAAACCAAGCAGCATACTACCATATTGATCAAGACTGTTATAAATCCGTGTATATATCCCAAGCTTCCAAAATATAATATACAAACTAGTACTATACAATAATGACCTCTAGGGAATATTACACTAACAATCTTCCACTTGCACTAAGGCTATGTGCTGGCATATTGCAGACCTATCATCTCGAATAGCCTCTCGAACTGTGTCTGAGAGATAGCCTTTGTGAATGGATCTGCAATGTTGTCCTCTGTAGCAACTCTCCGCACCTCAATCTCCTAGTGATCCACGATCTCCCTAATCAGGTGATACCGCCTCAAGATGTGTGTGGACTTCTGATGGGAACTGGGTTCCTTTGCTAAAGCTATAGCCCTGTTGTTGTTGTCAAAATACAGAGGTATTGGGTCAACAATGGACGGAACAACCTGAAGTTTTGTTAAGAACTTCCTTATCCAGACTGCTTCTTTTACGGCATCAGAAGCTGCGATATACTTCGCTTCCATCGTCGAGTCAGCAATGGTGTCTTGCTTGGAACTCTTCCAACATACCGCCCCTCCATTGAGGGTAAAGACATAACCCGACATGGACTTGGAGTCATCCTTATCACTCTGGAAGCTGGAGTCAGCAAAGGCCTCGATCTGGAGGTCTTTTCTGCCGTACACTAAGAACATTTCCTTAGTCCTTCTCAGGTACTTGAGAATGTTCTTTATTGATATACAGTACTTCTTCCCAGGGTTCGACTCATATCGGCTTACCACGCTCAGTGCGTAAGCAACATCTGGTCTGGTACACAACATCGCATACATTATAGAGCATACTGCAGAAGTGTAGGGTATAATAGACATGCGATCATTTTCCAAATCAGTCTTGGGAGACATCTCTTTGGAGAGGGTGATTCCGTGATAAGACGGTAAATTACCGCGCTTAGAATCTTCCATACTGAATCTTTTCAATATGGTGTCGATGTACCTGGACTGTGAAAGTCCCAATATCCTCTTAGATCTATCATGAAAGATCTGGATCCTTAGAATGTTAGAGGCATCATCCATGTCTTTCATGGAGAACCTATGTGACAAGAATCCTTTAACAGATTGTAGCATAGGAATGCCATTTCCTATCAAGAGAATTTCATCCACGTACAAGACGAGGAATACTACAGTTCTTGCTACAATCTTACTGTAAATGCACGGCTCATTTGGATTTTTGATAAAGTCAAATTATTTGACCGTCTCATCAAGACAGATGTTCCAACTCCGCGATGCCTGCTTTAGTCCATAAATGGACTTAAGCAACTTGCACACTTTCCCGTTGCTCCCACTCTGAATGAAACCCTCTGGCTGATCCATATAGACGCACTGTTCCAAATGTCCATTTAGAAAAGCGGTCTTTACGACCATCTGCCAAATCTCATAATCGTGGAAGGCAACAATGGAAAGAAGGATCCGAATGGATTTGAGCATAGCCACTAGAGAAAAGGTTTCATCATAGTCCAAACCAGGTCTTTGACAAAATTCTTTTGCAACAAGTCTAGCCTTATAGGTTTCAACCTGTCCATCTATACCAATCTTCTTTCTGAAGATCCATTTGCAGCCTACGGGTTTTACCCTTTCTGGAGCAATGTCCAAAGTCCATACTTTGTTGGTGTACATGGACTCCATCTAGGTCCGCATTGCATCCAGCCATTTTACCGAGTCTGTGCTTTGAATGGCTTGCTGGAAGTTAGTTGGCTCATCATTATCAATGATGCAATCCTCTCTATCCCCATCTACGAGAAAACCGTAGTATCTCTTGGGCGGATGAGACAGCCTACTACTCTTGCGGAGTGGCGTGGGAATGTCATATTCTTTTGAAACTTCTGGTTCCACCAAGCTTTTAGTAATAGCTTGTGATTCTGGAATTTCTTCCAGTTCTATTACGCTCCCACTAATTTCTTTTTCTAAAAATTGAAGTTCCAAATAGTGGGTATGACGAGAAACGAAAACCTTTTATTCCTCTGCGTAATAGAAAAGATACCCCCTAGAGTTCTTTGGGTATCCCACAAACTTACACTGTACTGAGCGTGCCTCGAGTTGATCCGCATGCTGCTTTTTGACAAAAACTGGACATCCCCATATCTTCAGATACTGAAGATAGGGTTTCTTCCCACTCCACATCTGATATGGTGTTGTAGACACAGTCTTGGTAGGAACCTTGTTCAAAAGATATGTAGCTGATTCTAGTGCATAGCCCTAGAATGATCGCGGTAACTCAGCGTTACTCATCATAGAACGTATCATATCCAAGAAGGTTCGGTCCGTCTCTCTGATATACCGTTGTGTTGTGGTGTGTATGGAGGAGTAAGCCGAGAGATAATTACATTCTCTTTTAGGTAATCCAGGAACTCGGCACTCAAGTATTTACCATCTCGATCAGATCTTAGTATCTTGATACTTTTGCCGGTTTGTTTTTCCACTTCATTCTTATATTCTCGGAATTTCTCAAAGGCCTCGGATTTATGTTTCATCAAGAAGAAATGTCCATACCTAGAGAAATCATCCGTAAAAGTAATAAAATAGGAATAACCACTTCTTACATATATAGACATTGGACCATACACGTCGCTGTGTATGAGTCCCAAGAGTTCACTCGCTCTTACTCCGTGTCCAGTGAACGGAGTTTTTGTCATCTTTCCTTTGAGACATGATTGACAAGTTGCATAAGATTGATATTCGAACGGATCCAAATATCCTTCTTTATGTAATTTGGTCAACCTTGTTTCGTTGATGTGACCCAGTTTACAATGCCATAAGAAAGCTTGATTTAATTCTGGAGTATTTTTTTATGTGTGTTCTGGACATTGAAAACTTGTAGTTGGTTTAATACGTATATACCGTTGTTTAGAGTACCTGACCCAATCAGACCATGATTAAGGTGGATGTTTACAATATCGCTTACAAATGTAAAATCATAACCTTCTTTCGATAACAAAGATACAGAAATGAAATTACAAATCAAACTAGGTACATAAAAACAGTTGCGCAAAAACAAAATATGTCCACTCGTCAATCCTAGGTGATATTCCCCTACAGACACAGCATCCACGCTCGCTCCGTTAGCAACCCTGAGAATTATATCATCGATCTTTAGAACTCTACAGCTTCTCAGTGCCTGCAAAGAATTACAAATATGAGATCTTGATCCGGTATCCAATACCCAGGAAGTAGAGTTGATTGACAGACAGTTTTCAACTACAAACACACCTGAAGCCGAAGCCACAACTTGCTTCGGGTCCTGGTTCTTAGCTCTCCAAGCCCTGCAATCTTTCTTCCAGTGGCCCTTTTTATGCAGTAGAAGCATTCTTCCTTCTCTACTGTCGGCCCCACCACTTTTGCCCTGCCCTTTGCTTCCACCTTACTAACCCCGCCTCTCGGTTTGGTGGGGGTATTCTTCTTATTTCTTTTGGCTTTCGCCTTAGATCTAGAAGAGGAAGCTCCACCAACAAGCAGAGCGGGTGTTTCCCTGGATTTCTTCAGGGCGCCCTCAGCACTCCTCAACATGTTGAGGAGTTCTGGAAGTTCAACTTCTTTACCTTGAATATTAAAATTCAAGATAAACTGGGCGTAGGTGGAAGGAAGGGACAGGAGAATCAAGTCTGTATACAGCTTATTCTCTAACGTGGTCTTAAGGTCCATGAGCTTCTCAATATAGCCGATCATCTTAAGGACGTGTTCCCTTAAAGATGACCCGACAGCCAACCTCGCCTGAAATAGCTTCTTCGAGGTCTCGTATCTTGTGATACGAGATTGCTCTCCATATAATTCTTTGGTATGGAGGAATATGGATTCAAGATCCATATTCTCGTGCCACCTTTGGTATTCATTTTCTATGGAGGCCAGCACGAGGCACTTGGCTTTCGCACAATCAATCTCCCGGGTTTTACGGATTTCTCTATCCGCGACGCTGGAATCTGGACCTGGGACGGCGAGGGCTTTAGTAGTAAGAACATATCCCAATTTGTCATAAGTGCTAGCCATCTTGATATTCCTGAACCAATCTTTATAGTTTGGCCCTGTCAATATATTTTTATCTAATAGTAACTTAAGGCCCGTCATTTTGGTCGCTGCAATTAAGAGAGAGAGAAGAAACACTTTAGCATGATGCTCTTGCAAATTTAGATTGGTTTTTAGTTTATCCAAACAGGATGGCTCCCACTGTTTCTCAAATCCTTCCTCAAACCATAAAAGAAAAATTAGTCAGGATTAATCTCACTGTGCAATACTTGCTTAACCGTTCAGCCAGGCTAGTGTCGGTACTTCGAGGGAGGTTTTATGACGCCTTCGCGAAGTTCCTTAATTAAATAACCTCTTTTCCCTGAGGGCGTAGCCCCGCTAACACCTACTTGGTTTACAGTATTGATCGTTAAGTGAAAAAATCTCCTGAGGAGTAGCATATACTCACAGTAGGATCGGGATCTAAATATCGTCGTATGATAAAGTTGAAAGAATCTTACCAAAATTATCACACTCCAAATGGTATGCAACACTAGTAAGTTTCAATTTCTTTAGAAACATCCGATGTGGATTTTTGCCCAATGCTCTTTTGACCTTGATGAAGGTCAACATATCATAAGTCACATGTCAAGTTCTACCCGTCATTTTCCAGGTTAATTTGAACCCACTCGTACATACTCTTGACGAATGCCAAAATAGCAGTACGACTGTCCCAAACCATCCATCTATCTATGTTACAGATAAATATTCAGCAGCTAACAATCACTATGCCTTGGCGAAGGTCAAAATGCATAGCTTGAATACTACTGAATATCCAACTGAAATGACGGAGGGCTACGAATGGTTTTGGCAAAACCGTGAACGTAGTGAACTTGATATAATCAAAGGAACCTGATAGCTTTTACAAGGAGTGGTTTAAGCTCCGCATTTTAAAAGTTTTGCTGTTTTGAAAAAACCGAGTGGTTTTAAAATTGTTCCAACGATTCAACTTTGGTTTGTTTGATTAGCATTAATATAATTCAGTCCCATCAATTAACTTACCATTGCAGAAAAAGAACGAAAATACAACGTACGCTTATGCCATCCGTATTCACCACGGGGCGCCGTCATCACCCGTTAGGTTACTTAACTAACGACAGAGCGGGGCCTGGACTAGCGTGGATAGAAAACATAAGCAACGTCTACTAGATATCATATATAGATGTATACATTCGTCTCATGCAATAATAGGCATTTCAGATCACAGGTGAACATATTGGATATACTAGGAATTCCGCGTTTCGTTTGAGCATGTAACTAAAGACGGATTCCACGGTCGTGATGAATAGTCAAACCCCATCCTAGACCCCTATGAGTGCAGAAAACTACCCGCCAAATACCCAAAGTGAAGCAACCTCCCTCAACAAAGTGAGTAGGCCACTTGGCACTTCAAAGTACGTGGTAGTTTGTGCACCCCACCTTGGGTCTATCCCAGGAGCAAAAACAGTAAAAGAAATAATACAATGGTGGCTACAACCTCAACCCGGATGTGCCCCACAAAAATAATATTATATCACTTTACAAATTTACATTGAATGAAAGAATGAAAACCCTCATCTCACATCCCCGACTATCCATCCACGACGATCCAACAAGTTCATATACACAAATCAACATAACAGCGTCACAGATATGTGCAACCCCGACTAATCGACGTATAGCAATTAGTTGACGTTTCCAAACATATATATACAACACAAATCTTGTAAAGCAACTACGACATTAGAATTCCGCACGCAATTAGCAAACTTAACCAATTTTCCAAGACATGAAAATCCAGTGAGCTAAAGTTCCAAAACCGATCGTTTTGAGCCAATCCGGGAGTCGAAACGAACTCGAAATCCGCCCGAATCTTTGTGAAGGTGAAGACAAAAGAATTAATGTCGAATGGGGGGCCTAGAGGGTACCCACCCCTGGGGGCCACCACAAGGTGGCCCCTAAGGGGAGGCAGACCCGAGAGCACCAAACTGTGGTGCTCTCGGGTCACCAGCCCCCAAGACCACCTTGTGGTGGCCTTGGGGGGTGGTCCCGGCCGTTGGTCCCCCTTGGGGTGTCCCCAAGGTGCGCACGCTTCACCCCGTAGCTTCTTGGTTCAAACCGTGAGCCCGCGGGGTGTGCAAACAACTCAAAACTTCATTTTTGAAAACTGTTTTTGTCGACAGTTTTTAGACGACAAAACGGCGGAATTCTAACATCGTTACTAGCTATCTAGGATTTATGAGAGGCTTTAGTACCACTGTAAGTCGATGTCGCCTACCCCACGTGTTCGCGGGGAGGCGGAATTAGCAAAAAATGACTTTTACGGGCTTCGCAACACCGACTTGAAGTAAGGATCGAACATAAAATCCTAGCTAGCATACCATATGAGGTTTAACTACTCGGATAAATGTTATACCTCATAGTATCGTGTCCTTCTTGTCTTCTCACTGTCCTATTTCACTTCGCGAGCTCCTTAGAGTGGAAATGGATAGCGACTCTTCGTCGGCTTCTCGAAGTCGAAGAAGATCCACCCGAGAGTTCCAACCTTGAGCTTAACCTCCAAGTTGAGGCAACTAAGTCACTTGGTGTGCTAAACTAAGTAGCCTAGAATGAGTAGAGAGTGATTTTGGGTAGCTAAGTCTTACTAACCTTTGATTCTCAACACATGAGACACTAGGGTTTTGAGAGGAAGAAGGAGAGAGTGAACTTGAGGAAAGAGAAATGGTTTTTGATAATGATAATTGAAAATGGGATGGCTAACTTAACATGACCACAAGCATGGCAAGAAAATATCTCATCCAAAATATCTAGTGCCATAAAATATCTCACAAAAAATATCTAAGTCAAGTGGTCAAACCAAGTCAGGTAGTCAAAACAAGTAGCCATGCCACAATTATCATTTGCAAAAATAACAAATACTTTCCTCCACCTCATAATTGTTTTAATCAAGTCAATGGTCAAAAACCTAATGAGGTGTCTCTTTCTATACCCTCTCATCCATATATACATACTCGCATCCGTGTTCTGAGAAACACGAATACAATGAGATGAAACTAATCCAACAATCAAATACTAGGATCCGGCTTAAACCAAATCCCACTAGTATTGTCCACTCGAACATCACACGCGCATAAGTACACGTATGTGATCGAACCCTGTCGTAAAACCATACGAACTCTTCATTGTTTCGCCCGAAGCAGGGAAACCCTCTGTGTGGGACTCTAAAGACTCGACAGTACGCTGGCAGTGGGTTTAACCATAAGCACGTCAGCTGTACTAGCTGCACGTAACGGCTACCCAGGTATCTGTCGATAAGAAGGCCGACGAGCAAACTCATCCAAACACCTATTGAGCCTGTCTGTGGCAATCTCAGTCCGGTGTGTTCGTCTAAGAGTATCGCATATTGGGCCTAGGAGCAGTAAACGTCAGACCCCTAATAGCACAATAAGTCGTTTCGGAGTACAGCCCAAAACACCCTGAGAAACTACTGGAGTACCTACCAGTAAATATCGCTTGCCCTGGATAGGGACTTTGTGTAATGGCTTTCCAAATACAGCGCGACATCAACCCGCAATACCGGGAAAGATGAATCCTATCTAACCGCCACTGCCTCCAAGTGCTTCGGGACTGCACCCAACTACTACCTGTTTACACGACTCAATAGAGCCTTGGTAGGGTAGCAATCTAAGAACAGTGGGAACACACTTGAGGCGAAATAGCAGTGTCAAGTCAACGGACTAAGATGTACTCATGTCACCTGGGAACTACTACCTGGCGATAAGTATAGTACCAACCAGCAGTACCCCACGAGTCCATCCAATGTAACTCATAACCTAATAAGCACCCGCATACTATCTCAAGTACGACATACTGATGGCTGTGGGACAGACCATCTCCCTTGCTGGGATGAGAAGCGTATACACTAGTCTACTCTGGAGTATCGATACCCTATCTCGATAATCCTACGACTAGGAACCTGTATAAGGATGTGCTTATAGACTCCCCAGCCCCCACTAGTGTGACTGCTATCACAACGCTGGTAGTCAAGCAAAGATCCCGATGGCTCTATCAATATGTATTAGCGATACGTCAAAAGAAACATATACACATATTTAGATAGATACAGACCAAGTAGCATACTACCATATTGAGCAAGACTGTTATAAATCCGTGTATATATCCCATGCTTCCAATATGTAATATACAAACTAGTACTATACAATAATGGCCTCTAGGGCATATTACACTCACACTTAGCACTCTAAATTTTTTAAAATTGCATACTTGATGCTCAAAGAAACCTAGTAGAGGTGCTAAGACATATTTTCATGGTATTAGAGCCAAGCTAGAGACTTAGACGAAATCTAGATGAGGTTAAAGTGTTCGATCAATATTTTAGATCCCGATTTTGGGTAGTTTCTGTCCATTTTTCAAAAGTTGATATTTTCATAATTAAAAATATTCAAAAAATCATACAAGTAAAACTATGGAGGCCTATGAAAAACGAGGACCTAATTCCTCTAAGTGGTCACGGAACCGCCACCTAGACCATGTCTTGGTCACGGTTCCGTCGCCGACTTGATGAATTAGTGCCTCGTTCTTCTTCTGCTGTTTCATGTTGACATTTTTGGTTTTCTGAAGATTTTTAATTAGGCTCATGTGGTTGAGTTCTTCTTCTGCTGTTTCATGTTGACATTTTTGGTTTTCTGAAGATTTTTAATGAGGCTCATGTGGTTGAGCTCTCTGTGAATTGGTGGTGTTTAAAATATCGATCGAAATGTTTAACATTGTCTATATTGCTTATGATATGTGATACAATTTTTGGAATCTACATTGATTAGTTTTGTGAAAACTAGTTATCAATTTATAAATCTCTCATTTTAGTCTCAAATGATGGATTGCCACGGAGTTTAGATTTGGATCGAAACTCCGTCGTAATCTCATATTGTACGTGAATACTCGCCGGGAGACACTAGTAGACAGCCACACCCCATAGCCCCGACCAAGTGACTATAAGAGAACCCCATGGCCAAAAGCATCCACTCGGGTGCTCGCGGCCACGGTGTTCCACCCAAGTGCACTTCGTTGACGGCCTCGTAGGTGCGGCCTTCTACTAAAGTTCCCAAAGAGCATTCGATCATTTAATCGGAAATCTTATTGAATTACCCGACTTAATTTTTGAAAAGTGTTTTCAATTCGAGACTTCGATGCAAGGTTTATAGGGTTAGGCATGAAATTCGGAATATGTGATAATCCGAGTTTATGATGTCTAAAGATGATGCAGATTCTAATTATTGTAGTTTTCATTTCTTTTCTGCGACCGTAAGTGTAATATGTGGCAGTATCCCCGATCTCGTTGCTATACGTCAACGAAATTAGAGATACGCATATTTACTTACGTTGATGACATGTGATGTTATTGTATTTCTATTGATATGTTATATTGGATCGTTGTGATTGAATAGCCAGGGGGATTTTACGTAAGATGAGAGTTTTTCAATTTTCACTCATGTAAATATTTTTATGTAATATTCTTTTGTTGGGACACTTCCGGGTTGAGGTTGTTGTCTCCATTTGATATATATTATTTACTTTTTTGCATTAGGATAGACCCAAGGCGGGGAGCACAAGTAACCGGGTTCTAGAGTCCAGTGGGAGGCCATCTCGAGGAGTCGAGACCGGTCACCTAACTCTAGAATTGGTAGGGTTGCTTGCCTCTCTTATAAGGGTCTAGGGGTGTGGGCTTGGCTATTCATCACGACCGTGGAATTCGTGTTTTTCATTACTGGCTTAATCTAAAACACGGACCTCCTACTATATCCTATATTTCATATATCTGCTTCTGCTGTTTCTGTGATGTGATGTGATCATATAACTACGTGAGACAATGCTACTTATATATATGATATACTAGTAGATACTATATATGTTTTGCATCTGCGCTAGTTCTGACCCCGCCCTGCCGTAAGTTAAGTAATCTTACGATGAAGACCCGGGTCCCTGTGGCGAATGCGGATGGTATATATGTGTGTTGTATTTTCGTTTCTTCTGTGATGTTTAGGAAACATAAATGATGGGACATCATTAATAAGATTAATTAAAAGAAAAGAAACCGAAAAGATGTTGTAGAATCAAAATTTTCAGAAAGGTAGCTTTAGTTCTTGCTTTGCATAGCGGTATTCCATTATAAATATCCCGCATCTCATTCGATGAGGAAAGAGCCTAGATCTCTTCACCGGGAATGACCTCTTTAGCAAAACTAGCATATGCTATAACCCACTCGGTTTGTTTTGAAAACTACTCGATTTTAAAACGGAGATTAAACCACTCCTTTTCAAATCACTAGATTCTACAACGATATCAAGTTCATTACATTAAAGATTTTCTTCAAAACCAGTCGTAGCCCTCCATCATTTCAGATACGTAGTATTTAGTATTCGTACTGTATTTGTTGACCTCCGTCAAGGCACCGTGTACCGTAGCTGGGTATATTTATCTCCAACATGTTGATGTGATCGATAGGGGCAGTCACACAGCCTTGTTGATCTCTGTCAAGGGTTTGTGTCGGTGGGTTCGAATCGATCAAGAAATGATGGGTTGAACTTGACTAGCGGCCTATGGTTTGTTAACCTCTGTCAAGGTCGTAGGTCGTTAGGGGTAAAAACAGATATTGGGAATTTCTAGTATTAAAATTTGCAATGAAATTGCATACCTTCTATATAAGATAGTTGGATCCCGATACCCACTGCGAGTAAGTGTTACTCCTGGGAGAGTTTTTCACTTTACAATTAGCTAATCCAGTAGGTGTCTAAGAAAGGTGTTAACGGGGTTATGCCCCTGCGGAAATGAGATTATTTAATTAGTTCCATGCGAAAGCACGGGGAGACTCCCTCGGATTACCAACACCTGCCTGGCTGACCGATTAGCGAACTTGTAGGGTGTAATTAATACCGGCTAATCTTACCTTTCAGGGTTTGAAGGAAGATTTGATAAAAACAGTGGGAGCCATCCTGATTAGATATGATAATAACCAGTCTAATCTTGCAAGAGCGTACGCTAAAATATTTTCTTCTCTCTCTCTCTAGGTAGCGACCATGTCATGCCTTACCCAAGATAATAATATGGATGTATTGACCGAACCCGCTTATTATACTGTGCTGGGGAATGTTGGTTCCGCTCTATTTTATGACAACTATCATAAGTCTGAGCAAGGGATATAGGAATACAAGGATTCCCACGAACCCGAATGAAGAAAGAGCATTCTGATGCATCTTCTTCGGGTGTGTCAGTTATTGAGAACTATTTCCCAGTCTGCTCTACGTCCTGGGTATTGAATACCGGATCAGGATCCCATATTTGTAATCTGTTGTAAGGGTTAAAGAGAAGTAGAGAACTGGAAAATGGTGATATGTCTCTCAGAATAAGGAACGGAGCAATTGTTGCTACCGAAACTGTCGGCGAATATCATCTTGTATTACTAAATAGTAATACATTAATTTTGAACGACTGTTATTACGCATCGTCAATGATGTGCAATATAATATCCATTTCTTTATTAGATAAAGAAGGGTATAACTTTGCATTAGAGAAAAATGTTATGAACATTTTCCTAAATCAAGTGTTGATTGGGTTTAGTACATTGTGTAATGGTATATACGTTCTAAATCAAAATTAAATATACAGAACACACACAAGAGAAAAAGTTCAGAAATGAACGAAACCTTCTTGTGGCATTATAGACTTGGTCAAATCTGTAAGTTGATGTTGCGCATCTCGTGGGTTCGCGGGAAGGCGGAATTTACAAAAATGATTTTTCTTACTTCGCAGCACCGACTTTAACTCTAGGATCTTTACAGAAATCTTAACTAGCTATACTACTAGAAGGTTCTAACTACTATGATAGTATTATACCTCCTTGATTCTATGTCCTTCGGGTCTTCTTCTCCTCCTCTTCTTAAGCTCCTCGAAGATCTGGATCGCGCTTGATCGTCGGCCTCTTCATGTCGAAGATGATCCATCTGAGAGTCTATACCTCAAGCTCCAACCTCTAAACCGAGATAACTAAGGTACCTAGTTTTCCAAGTTAGGTAACTTAGAAGATATAGAGTATCTAACGGAGTATTTAATCTCAATAGACCTAATGATTCACAACACATGTGAAGGTTTTAGGTCTTGAGGAAGAAGGAGAGAAAAATGGAGAGAGAAAGCAAAGGAGCAAATGAACTAAGTCTTGGCTAGTGAAGGATGGCTCACTCATTATCTCACATGAAGCATGTATTATTTTCTAATTGAAAAAAGCAACCATGCTTCAATAGTAAACACAAACCAATAAACAAATGTAATGAGCTATGCTTCACCCTATGCCACAAATATCCCCAATTTCCACCTCATTAATCTATTTTCAAAAATAGATAAACCAAATAATGAGGTGTCCCCTTCTAGAAGCATCTCTTGTGAAATTACAAGAATGCCCTCACCGTATATACATACCCGTATTCTTATTCTGAAAAATACAAATATAATATGATAATAATAATCCAATAATATAATACTAGAATCTGGTTTAAACCAAAACCTACTAGTATTATCCGTCCGAACAACATCTGTGCAGCCGGTACACGTATATGATCGGAACCCTGCCGTAAAACCATACGACCTCTACATCGTTTCGCCCGAAGCAGGGAAACCCTCTGTGTGGGACTCTAAAGACTCGATAGTACGCTGGCAGTAGGTTTAACCACAAGTCCGTCAGCGGTACTAGCTGCACGTAACGGCTACCCAGGCATCTGTCGATAAGAAGGCTGATGAGCAAACTCATCCGAACTCCTACTGAGCCTATCTGTGTCAATCTCCGTACAGTCCGGTCGGTTCGTCTAAGATACTCACATATCGAGCCTAGAGGGATGGTAACCGTCAGATCCCTAATAGCACAATAAGTCATGCCGGGGTATAGCCCAATACACCCTAAGAAACTACTAGAGTATCTACCAGTAAATCTCGCTTGCCCTTGCCAGAGACTTTATGTAATGGCTCTCCGAATACAACGCGATATCAACCCCCAATACCGGGAGAGACGAATCCTATCTAACCGCTACTGCCTCCAAGTGCTTCGGGACTGCACCCAACTACTACCTGTTTGCACGACTCTGAGCCGTGGTAGGGTAGTGATTTAAGTACAGTAGGAACACACTCGAGACGAATAGTGATGTCAAGAAAGCGGACTAACCTGTACTCATGCCACCCGGGAACTGCTAACTGACGATAGGTATAATACCAACCAGCAGTTCCCATCGAGTCCGTCCAATGTAACTCATAACCCAATGAGCGCCTGTATACTATCTCTGGTATGATATACTAATGGTTGTGGGACAGACCATCTCCCCTGCAGGGATAAGAAGCATATACATTAGTCTACTCTGGAGTATCGATCCCCCGTCTCGATAATCTTATGACTAGGGACCTTTATTAGGATGTGCTTATAGACTACCCAGCCCCCGCTAGTGTGACTGCCATCACAAAGCTGGTAGTCAAGCAATGATCGTAAGGGCTCTACCAATATGTACTAGCGATATGCTAAAAGAAACATATGCACATATTGAGGTAGAATCAAACTATATTGAGCAAGACTGTTATTATATCTGTGTATATCTCAAGCTTCCAAAATGTAATATACAATCCAGTACTATACAATAATGGCCTTTAGGGAATATATCACTAACAATCACCTACTTGCACTAAGGCCATGTATTGGCATATTGCAGACCTATCATCTTGAATAGCCTCTCGAACTGCGTCTTAGGGATAGCCTTTGTGAATAGATCTGCAGTGTTATTCTCCGTGTCTACTCTCCGCACCTCGATCTCCCAGTGATCAACGATCTTCCTGATCAGGTGGTACCATCTCAAGATATGTCTAGATTTCTGATGGGACCTTAGTTCCTTCGCTAAAGCTATAGCCCCGTTATTGTCACAATACAAAGCTATTGGATCAACAATGGATGAAACCACCTGAAGTTCTGTAAGAAACTACCTGAAGTTCTATTATGAACTTCCTCATCCAGACGACTTCTTTCTCCGCGTCACATGCAACGATATACTCCGCTTCGATCGTCAAGTCAGCAACAGTGTCCTGCTTGGAGCTTTTCCAATAGACTGCCCCTCCATTGAGGGTAAAGACATAACCCGACATGGACCTGAAGTCATCCTTCTTACTCTAGAAGCTGGAGTCGGCGAAGGCCTCGATCTGGAGGTCTTCACTGCTGTACACCAAGAACATCTCCGTGGTCCGTCTCAGATACTTGAGAATGTTCTTAATTGCTGTCCAGTGCATCTCCCCCTGGGTTTGAATAATACCTGCTTACAACGCTCAGTGCGTAAGCTACATCTGGTCAGGTACACAACATCGTATACATTATAGAGCCTACCGCAGAAGCGTAGGGTATAATAGCCATGCGATCCCTTTCTAAATCAGTCTTGGGAGACATCTCTTTGGAGAGGGTGTTTCTGTGACAAGCCGGTAGATTACCGCGCTTTGAATCTTCCATACTATATCTTTTCAGTATGGTGTCGATGTACCTTGACTGTGAAAGTCCCAATATCCTTTTAGATCTATCACAATAGATCTGGATCTTCAGAATATAGGAGGTATCATCCAGGTCCTTCATGGAGAACTTTTGTGACAGAATCCTTTGACTGATTATACCATAGGAATGTCATTTCCTATCAGGAGAATGTCATCCACGTATAAGACGAGGAATATCACATTTCTCGCTACAATTTTACTATAAATGCATGGTTCATCTGGATTATTTATAAAGTCGAATTCCTTGACTGTCTCATCAAAACAGATGTTCCAATTCCGTGATGCCTGTTATAATCCATAAATTGATTTAAGCAACTTGCACACTCTTCCGCTGCTCCCACTCTCTATGAAACCCTCCGGCTGATCCATATAAACACACTCTTCCAAATTTCCATTCAGAAAAACGGTCTTTAGGTCTATCTGTCAAATTTCATAATCTTGGAAGGCAGCAATAGCAAGTAGGATCCGAATGGATTTGAGCATAGCTACTTGAGTAAAGGTTTCATCATAGTCCAAATCAGGTCTTTGACGAAACCTTTTGCAACAAGTCTAGACTTATAGGTTTCAACCTGTCCATCTACACCAATCTTCTTTCTCAAGATCCATGTGCAGCCTACGGGTTTTACCCCTTCTGGAGCAATGTCTAAAGTCCATACTTTTTTAGCGTACATAGACTCCATTTCGGTCCGCATTGCATCCAACCATTTTACCGAGTCTCTGCTCCTAATGGTTTGTTAGAAACTAGTTGGCTCATTATCGTCGATGATGCAATCATCTCTATCCTCATCTATGAGAAAACCGTAGTATCTCCCGAGTGGATAAGACTGCCTACTAGTCTTGCAGAGTGGCACATGGATGTCTAGTTCTTTCGAAACTACTGGTTTCTCCATGCTTTCAGTAATAGCTTGTGATTCTGGAATTTCTTCTAGTTCTATTGCCCTCCCACTTATTTCTTTTTCAAGAAATTGAGTTTCCAAAAAGTGGGCATGCCGAGAAACAAAGACCTTTTGTTCCTTCGCATAATAGAAAAGATACCCCCTAGAGTTCTTTGGGTATCCCACAAACTTATACAGTACTGAGCATGCCTCGATCTTGCCGCATGTTGCTTTTTTACAAAAGCTGGACATCCCTATATTTTTAAATACTTAAAATAGGGTTTCTTCCCACTCCACATTTCATATGGTGTGGTAGGCACTGACTTAGTAGAAAACTTGTTCAAAACATATGCAGCTGATTCTAGTGCATAACCCCAGAAGGACCACGGTAATTCAGCATTACTCATCATGGAACGTACCATATCTAATAGGGTGCGGTTCCGCCTTTCCGATATATCGTTGTGTTGAGGTGTGTATGGAGGAGTAAGCTAAGAGAGAATTCCATTCTCTTTTAGATAATCCAGGAACTCGGCACTTAAGTATTCACCACCTCGATCAGATCTAAGTGTCCCTATACTTTTGCCTGTTTGTTTTTTCACTTCATTCTTGTATTCCTGGAATTTCTTAAAGGCCTTGGATTTATGTTTCATCAAGAATACATGTCCATACCTTGAGAAATCATCCGTAAAACTAATGAAGTAGGAATAACCACTTCTTGCATGTATAGACATTGGACCACACACTTCGCTGTATATGAGTCCCAAGAGCTCGCTTGCTCTTACCTTGTGTCCAGTGAATGGAGTCTTTGTCATCTTTCCTTTGAGACATGATTGACGAGTTGCATAAGACAGATATTTAATCGGATCCAAATATCCCTGTTTATGTAACTTCGTCAACCTTGTTTCATTGATGTGACCCAGTCTACAATACCATAAGAAAGCCTGATTTAATTCTGGAGACTTTCTTTTATGTGTGTTCTGGACATTGAAAACCTGAGCTTAATTTAATATGTATACCATTATCTAGTGTACTGATTGATCATTAAAAAGTGTGTTCGAAAATAACCGCAATCAAGACGGTGTCGCTAGTAGTTAGCCGCGATGAGTATGGGGCGTCCGCAGGGAAACATGAATTCTTTTCTTGCTTTAGACGAGTTGATAAAAGATGGGATAGTTTGATTGTCGTTATATTTTAATATGGATGTAAAATTTATAATAAAAAGGCTTGTAGGGTTCATAGGACTTAGTAGTAATGGATGAATAATTAAAAATGACTCTTTTATCTTTTAATAGTTTAAAACTAGATCGATAGTGATGCATATAAATTAGGGTTCTTGGAAGAAACCAGGGTTTCCCCACTACTAACCATTGTCCTTACATTGATTTCTATTCATGTCTAGCCCTTAACAAAACAAGTGTTCAACCAATCTCAGATCATGGTCGAGCCTATCAATAAATTAATAGCGCACCCGATAAGGAGGTTAACATTTATTTTGCTAAAGTTTATAAACTTTAAAATGTATAAAAAAAAGTTAAAAGGTTTTCTCATCCATTATCCTACCGTATCCTACAAACCCTAGCAAGCTAGGAATTACTCGCTCATGGCTAAGTTAGAAGAAAGGTTGAAGAAAAATGAAAGTATAGTTAAGATGCAGAAAAGTAAGTGCAGAAATTAAATGCGGAATATAAATGCAAAAAGAAATAAACTAAAACTACCTTTATTAATCAACTATTGCATTTACAATTCTCCTTAGAAAGTCGATTACAAGAACCCTAGTTTGATCGAGATCTCTCTCTTGTTGGAGGTAGATGAATATATGATGATCGCTCGGATACGTGGATCTCTTGATCTTTTCGGTGATTATTTTCAATGTACAGCTCTCGGTCCCTTATACAGTCCTTAAAACCACAAACCCTAGATTCCATATAGTAATATATGCAGTTAAGATCATGATCCCAAAATTTCACATCCAACGGCCCAGATTTGACCGCCACAAAATGCCACGTTTGGCCGCCCTTCCACCGCGCTTTGGTGGGATCATGACTTGGGATTTTTTCTGGCTTCTTGTGTTGACATGTGGAGATCTTTTTGATATCTAGATTCTGAAAATAATACTCTGAGTCTCTGTCGTTGCTAGATCTCTCGATTTGTTTCTAAATTTTGGCGGATTCGGTTTCGATATCCAGATTAGACTTGGATCTCTTACTTGGATTCCATACCTGAGCTAATATCTACACAATATCTCAAATAAAAGTATTAGTAGCATTTGGTATTTTTGTGATATTATTCTAACCATTTAAATGATATAATATCTTAAGAATATTGATTTGAAATATTTGATATGATATGAATATTTTAATTTACAAATATTCTATTTAAATATTATATGCATATATTTTCTCTCATTATATTAATTATAATGTAGAAACTTATGATAATAAACTATTTACAAATAAACCCTCATATGTTGTATATTTACAATAAACACCTTTTAGTACTTAACAATAGTAGAGAAAATATTCATTCAAATGGGCAATATTTTAGACTAATCAAATACCCCCAAACTTATCTTTGATCGTCCCAAGCAACTAGTTTTTAAAGAGAAAAAGAAAGAGAAAAAACTAATTTTGTCACGACCCGAAATGGCACGTGACTGGCCCTTGAATCATATGAAGTCTATAGGACCCCATCTAATTCAAGTAAGCCAAAAGCCCAGAAATCTAAAACCATTTTAAATAATAAATAAAGGAAAACTTTTTTAAAAGCAAGCGGTTTTAATAGCATAAGCCGAATTATGCGTTTTAAAACATCAAGTCATTTCTGAAAATTTCGGCAGAGTTTCCTTTGTAATAACTGGCCCCGAACTGGGTACAACATGAATAATATGAATAAGGGCATACCCAAGCGGGAGCTAGCTCTTCGTCCATTGACGGTCACAACCACGCAAGCAATATAATATACAACGTCAAGGGCGAGGATCAAAACTCAAAAAGAAACTCAAAACAACAAGAAAACCATAATAATACAAGTGCGACTCAACGGTCGAAAGAATAAACAATTGGTTTTCTAAGTCTGACATAATATACAAGTCTGGTTGATGGAATTTTACTAGATACAACTGAATATAAATGAGTACAATGGTAGTCATGATGAAAGTGAACCCACCTACCAAAGAAAATCACCCGGAATGGAAACAGTGTGCCAGCAAAACCGCAATGAAACCTGTACGGCAAAACCTGCAAGAAACTGTGGCACAACGGGGGTGAGTTGCCAAATCGTGAGTAGAAAACATCACAGAGCAGAAATCGTATGTATGACTCAATCCTAGGTCAAACGATCAGTAATATATATATCCTCAATATGATAAAGTCTGAAGCATGGAAATGTGGCAAGGGTAAGCATCTATACCAAGTGTAATACCAAGTGCTCGTGTCAGTGCCTCAGGTAGCAACATATCATAAATATGAGGTATGATCAATGTAATCAATATGAAATCAGTGTCAACTATATCATGAAGTCTATAAGTATATAGATATCATCCAACTATGTAATCAATGCCTACATGCATGTGGATCTCGTCCACGGGTCAACCAATGACACAAAACATCATGCATGTAAATATTATAAAGCATATGTATGAAGGTATGAGGATATAAATCAACGTGTGTCCCTCACGACACATCAAAATCATGGAACCTGAGTGTCTAGCATCGACAATCGAAAACGTCATGAAACCCGTGCCCAGCATCGGCATGTAAATCTTCATATATCGGCCTCCGTCAGTCCGAATCGGCCCACGGGCTCTGTCAGTCCGGATCGGCCCATATCATCTCTCGACTCCGGTCGGTATCCTCCGGATATCCGCCGAGCCCAAATACTATAACCGGTAGGTAGTGGTCCCTCTGCCAGGCTCATCGTCATCCATACGAAATCTCTCTCTCGCCTCGGGGTACCATACCAGGTCCACCATATACCCGCAAATGGAATCATCCGACTTCTCGAATCGGGTTTCACATGTTACTCTCCGAATCGAGAATACACATGGTGGACGCACTGAAATATCTTATCAAGAGAAACCGGGTTTTTAAAACAGTACATGCTTTCTTTTGAAATCGCCACAGTTCTCAAATCCAGAAATCTCATGAAAACAGCATATCTCAATGCGTAAAAGCGTAAAGCATGATGTATGCGACATATAACAGAAACGTAAGCATATCCGTATATCATGCAACATGGAATAGTAATATGCACACATCGAGGGAAAACCGCTCTTTTAAATGAACCAGTTTTAAAATATATCTTGCGGTTCCCAAATCTCCGAAATCAAGCCAGAATCATCTATGTATGTGCAAATACGTATGTATGCAAGTATGGGTGTACAATATGTGTGTACGCAAGTACGAGTGTATAATATGTATGTATGCCAGTATGAGTGTACAATATGTCTGTGCGCCAATATGGATGTACAAGTAGGTATATACGCAAGTATGAGTGTACAATATGCCTGTGCGCCAATATGGATGTACAAGTAGGTATATACGCAAGTATGAGTGTACAATATGCCTGTGCGCTAATATGTCATCCAAGGAGTCATATCTTGATGCAACAATCCTACCGTGTAGTGACAAGGCAATTATCGATGATGAAGTGTGTGAGCCGGTAAGCAGGTGTACGTGGAACACACGCATCATCGATAATGGTGCTGGTGTCCTTACAGCATGGGTTTAATATAACAATAAACGCATTTAAACATGCAATGCGATGCGAATAGCAAGAATATGCGGAAATTGAATAATAAACGCAACAGTGAAGAATCTACATCAATATATATATATATATATATGTCATACAGTTTTGCCATTTGAAATAACATGAATCGTGGTGTTTAGAAAAATAAGGGCTACAGTGTTTTTAAGAAAAGATGCGTCTTTTGAAAATATCCGTAGAATCCCTTGGCCTGTCTTTAAAATATTCACGATTCGTTAGTTTTGAAATAGGTATGACTCGAGTCTAGTCTAACATCTATAAGTAAACTACAGGACTAATCGAAAGGTAAGGAAACCACCTAAATCTGAGTCGATACATATAAATATAATAGTCGGTGATCCCACCTCAATAGTATCACATACGATACAATATATAACATGACATCCTCGAGTCAAGAGTGCAGATCTATCATCAATAAAAAGCTTGTACGGTAAATTCATCGTACGGCATCCCAATCTGGGTACGGGTTGAATATCATATATATCTCATCAATTATCCGTTATCCTTATCATCATATCTCATGAACTGGGGGTACTGATCTAAGTCTAGTACAAGCTGATACCATCTACATATATATATGCGTGTATGAAAACACACGCCTAAAGGCCCGCTAAAATCTTATGTCGTATCTCATAATACGAATCAAAACATATCACCGATCTCATGGCATCATTTCCAATCTCATCGAATCATCTCCAAATACCATAACAATCCTCATCATCCATGTATAAGTATATGTATATATATATATATATATATATATATATATGCATAGTCCCATACCTGTGTGTGTGTGTGTGTGTGTGTGTGTATACATATCCCCATAAACGCATAAGTAAAACAAAGTAAGCATGTGTGTGCGTGCGTGTGGGTGTAAACCTTATTCTAAGGTCTGCAACTAACTAACTAATGACGCTATCATCCAATTATACTAAAATAATCCATGACTCCCAAAGTCTATCTAGATAATCATAATCTCATATAATATATCCATATAATATGTACCATACACTACACTACGAACTGCGGGGGTGCTATACGCCATCCACCCGACTTCCCCCATAGATATGTATCTACTCACCTTGATCCTCGCTTGCAGGAGTCGATGATGCCACGCTCATCCTCGTTGTCTTGAACTCCACGTGGGGGTACCTACAACCAATACACAATCGTAAAATGCGTATTAAAATCAAGTCGGAAAACCAAAACGGCACATGTTTCGCTCATTGGTTAAAACTTATAGCCTACGCCTGCAAAACCACCAAACAACCCCCGTCGCTGACGTACAAACACCAGACGATGGAACACAAAATCAAATACCAAATCCTAAATTAAAACGAAGTCGCAAAACAATGCAGCAACTTAAGAAAATGGTCCCGAATTTTACCCGAAGTGAAATTAGCCGATTTTACCCTAAGTGAAATTAGCCAATTTTGCATATATGGAGGGTCTAATTTACTGGAGATAAAACCCTGGACCAAACACGGATCATTTCCACTCTACCCAGGCCGCAATTTGCGGCTAGAACTTGGAGTGGGGGTCTCAGGTTTTGGGTATAGGTTGTAGGTTGCCTTCACATCTCTCAGTCTTCGCTAAATATTTTTCAGGTCACCCGGGTGTTAGCAGATTTCATTATACCCTCACAGAATCCATAATTCTCCGATATTGGGTTTCTAAGTTCATATTCCGAGGTTTAAGTCTCTATTTTAAGTCCAAAATACAATCATTATAGGGGTTTAAGGTCACTATAAGCCTCAATTACACATTACAATTCAAGAATTTACCCTAACTAGAATTTTCCAAACCTCACTAAACGACACTAAATCGGTTCTAATCAAACATGGATGTAAAAGCAATAGAAATACTATGCTAATGGTTAAGAGAATATCTCATTTGGCACTCATGAATCCCCTAGCGCACCAAAATGCAAACTTTCTTAGTCCAATGTGTTTGTATTGAGCTTGTGCAAGTTTTTTGTGAAGGGAAGTATGTGTTTTGATGTTGTTTTGAGGGTGAAATGAGGTGTAAGGGGTGGTGGAGGGAGAGGGCAGCAGCTCTTGAGAGAATGAGGGGAGGAAATGATGAAGGAATGAAGAAGGAATGGGAGACTTGGTCCAAGGTTTGACCCCTCACCCTCTCTCTCTTGCCCATCCCTCAATATTCTATCATTTCCTTTTCTTTTGTTTTCTTTTCTTTTTCTCTTCTCACATAAAACCCAAAACCATGAATGAAAAATGAAGAGAAAGCCATGTAGGAAAATGTAATACAAGTGTAAAAATGATATGGTGCATGTCATGTGCACAAAACCGGCTTACTGCGCGATTAGCGATATTTAATCACGATTAGCATTAAAATAAAATATAATAAATCATAAAATTTCATAATTTGCTTAAATCACATAAAGCACCCTCATTTCAGTAATTTCCATAATTTTCCAAATTTTTCCCAATTTATCGGTATTTAATTATACCACAATATTAAAATATTCAATATATTTATTATTTAATTATAAAAATTCCTAAAAATAATATTTTATTTTTCTGAAATGTTACAATCTTCCCCCCTTAAAGAAATTCGGTCCCTGAATTTAAATTTAAACCCCTCAAATACTAAAACATTTCAATAAAAAGCCCAAGTCGTCGGGACTCCGAAATCATCAATACATATAACGCATCATAGCGCAATGCATGCGCATGAACAATGAGCAGATAATTCCAAATCAAAACTCCGTCAAGCATCCCGCAATTATCGGAGTCATGGTGAAGACACAAATGTCAAATCCAATACGAAAACTAATATGATATACATCAAAACTATACATGTAAACATCTGAAGGAAATGCATGCCAAACCTTTCATGTTGCTATGCGATGCGCGTATTGTAGCACAGTGGCGGACGCCTATTGTAAGAAAATAACTATATATATACTTATCCTTTGTTTACTATGTACGTCCCGCCGTTTTTTTGAAAATAATTTAGAAGGGTTTCCTTATTTTTAAACGTTTTGTGTCATCACAGACACATAGATACCTACTGAGACTATAGCCCCCCTTTTGGAAATCCCTTCGATAGCTATCAATGCATGCAAAGTATATCCAGGTACAGTCCTCTGACTAGTCCTGCTCAGTACGAAAACAAATAGTAAATACCATAAAAACGTACTGCTCCATAAGAAATCAATCCCAAAATGTGCATAAGAATGCCGCGTGCGTCTAGTGCGCACGGGAATCAAAATCCATGAATGTGCCATACACGTGCACAGAACAATATCTACGTACAACGGGTGTGCACGAAACACATGTCAGAGGCTACGGTGTGCCTGACAGCAATATCAGGTGCATCTGATATGCACAAAAAATCCTAATTTAGTGCATCTGGTGTGCACCAAAATCGCATCTCATAGCATGCACCCAACATGCGCAAAAATCCAAATCAGGTGCATCCATCATGCACGAATAAAATCTAAATCATGTGCATCCAGCATGCACGAAATCACGAAATCAAATATTAAGCGCCGAACATGCACAAAATCCAATCCAAGCACGCCAAATATGCGCAAAAATCCAAATCAAATGCACAGTGCACGAAATCAACATCAATATCATAATCGAAATCGACGGTATACAATAAACCTCAATCCAAATCAGGTATACCGCAGTATATAATCTCACAACCATGTGCATCAGCATGCACAAATCAAATCAAAACACTAAAAGTGCATGAAACTATACCGAAAGCACAAGTCAAATCATATGCATATCATAGGCATGAAATCAAAATCAACCTCTCGAATGAAATCAAATCGAAGTCAGGTGCAACTGTGGTGCACAAATACGTATCAATGCACTGCAAGCATATATGAACTATACCGAGTGCAAAAACCAAATCGTGTGCGTACCATATGCACAAAATCAACCCAACTGTATGAAATCCATGAAATCATAAACATGTGCAGTCAAGGTACAAATATGATATTAAGTGCAATAACTGTGCACAAAATATGAATACCCAGTAGGTGCAACCATGGTGCACGAAAACAAATATCATGGAACTCAGTCATCAAGACTAAATCATGCGAATAGATCGCCCAAAATAACGAAATCCAAGGTGATGGATACGTGATAATCGAATCACCAAATCACAAATCATAAATACCGTCGTCGATATTTCCTCTGACAAAATCGAGAAGGTGTCGGTGCATCCAATGCTAGCAGAGCAAGATATCTGTTAGTTATATGTATGTCCTAGAGGCCATTACTATACATATAGATGTATATTGTAGTGGATGCTTGGACATATATAGGGATGACTTTCTTGCTCGACATGATAGTATGCTATCTGGTTACTCTTTACCTTAACGTGTACACTGATTGTCTCTCTGCTACATGTTGGTAAAGCCCTTAGGATGAGTACTTGACTACCTGGACTATGATGCGGATCATACTAGTGGGGATAAGTACATCCTTCAAGGTCCCTAGTCGTGGGTGTATCGAGACGGAGCATCGATCTACCAGTGTAGACTAGCATATGCCTTCTCGACCCATACAGATGGGCGATGGATGATCCTATATCCATTGGTGTTTGATATCAGAGATGATATACGGGTGCTCAGTGGAGACTGGGTACACTGGACGGACTCGCCGAGAACTTCCAGATGGTATTATACCTTACGTAAGATGGCAGTTTTCTGGTGACACTTGTGCAGGTTAGTCTGTAGACCCGAGATCGTCATAGAGTCTTGTGTGATTCCCACTGTGCTTTGATTTCCACCTTACCACGTCCAAGAGGGCATGCAAAACGGTGGTTTTTGGGTACAGTCCCGAGTCACATAGAGACAATGAGCGATAGGAGGGGTTTCGTCTCTCCCGGTATTGGGGGTTGATGTTGCGCTATGCTCGATTGGCCATAACAGGGAAGTCCCTGGACAGGGCTGGTTTAGAGATATACTGGTAAGTGTTGCCAGTAGTTTCTCGACCCGTTATGAGCCTTATATCGGCATGACTTATCGGTTATTGGGGTCTGACGTTTACCACCCCTAGACTTGATATGTGACATATCAGACGAGGAGACCGGACCGTACGGTAGTGTCACTGTCAGGCTTTTTACAGGAGTTGGAGCGGGCTTACTTGCTGATCTTCTGATCGCTCAATACCCGGGTAGCCGTTACGTCCAGCTAGTACCGCTGATGGCTTGTGAGTGCTTGATATGATCATCAGCTACTGCCGGCGTATTGACGAGTCTTTAGAGTCCTATATAGAGGTTATACTGGCTCAGGCAAAACCAAATAGGAGCGCATATGTGATATGTGCGGGACCGAGAATAATGCGTGTATGTGATACCGTATTCTATTCTCGTGATGTTTGTATCGATCGGTTGTATGCGATATAACCTGGTTATCGAATCAAGGGTTGATTCGATAAGTCGATACATTGGATGTTAGTGGTTATATGTGATATAACCGGATTATTAAGTCAAGTGTTGATTTGATAATTTAGTGTATAATTGTATATATGATATACTAATTTACATTAACTAACGTTGGTTCACTTAAGCATTTGTTTTTCTCACTTGTGAACAAGTTAATATATATGTGATATATATTTATTAGTATACAAATATGTATCATGGTTGTTGATACACTTGACATGGGTGTATGAGACATACACCATACTAATTATATTGGTAGGGTTTTAATATACAAAGTAAATACAAAATTAGTGGATAAAAGCTCACATGCATGAACCTTCATGAAGCTTATGGTTGCATTGACTTAGTCCACTAGTTTTGTTTTACTTAAGATATTAGTTAACCTAACCACTATAATTAGCCATGGTAATGTCTCTACATGAGTTAGTATATGATACTCACTCACCATGGTTAGCTCACACACTCTCTTGATTAGTTTTCATATTCATTTTGAGCTCATCTTCTTCCTTCTTGATTTTCTTTCTAGGGTTTGAAAAAGAGAGAGATACAAAGAGAGAAAACAAATTCTAAAGTGCACCCATTTCCTATTTCACCATCCTCTACTAGACTAGCACTTTAGTTTAGGGTGTTTGCTTCACTAATTCTTTGGTTAGTGAAGTAGAAGCTTGAGTTCGTATTCCCTCGACGTAGATCATCTTCGGCCTCGAAGACTTCAAGCAATACCGTTGTCTCTTCTCATGGAGCCGTCCGAGAGTCCGGGAGTTCGATGATCGCAGCGAAGGGACTACTACAAGGAGCATAAGAAGTGAAGGACCGATCTACAAAGGTTGTATTTCGTATTCACTTAGTGTTAAAGAGTTTAACTTGCATGTGAAACCCTAATTTTCTAGCAAAGATCTTGTTTAGAGTTATTCGGCACGGCTAAAGTTTTAATCCGGCATGGTTGATGCCTTGTAGAACCTTATTAGAGTGCCTAGTAACCCTTCAATATCTCCTTGCCTACTGTTCGTGGCCTGTCGTCATGCCATTATTTTGGGAAAAAAAGGAATTTATTTTGGAAACAAATTTGTGGTCATGAGATAGAACTGGAAGGAGTTCCAGCTATACAAACTACAGCAGATGATTTGGTAGAACCGAAGGATTCAATAGTAACCAACGAAGCTCAGCCTCTCCACCGATCTAGTAGGGTTCCTCATCCACCTGAGAGATACTTCGGTTTCTCTATGACAGTGGGAGCGAGGATTACATCATGAGATGATGACACAACTAGTTTCAAGCAGGCCATCAGGAGTGAGACTCTGTAAGAATGGCTGGATGCTTAGCGATCTGAGATGGAATCCTTATACACCAACAAAGTATGGACTTTGGTTGCTTTATCTGAAGGGTTAAATCCCCATCAGGAGCAAGTATATCTTGAGAAGATTACTTGGTGAACATGGAAAAGTTGAGATTTTCAAAGCTAGACTTGTTAAAGGTTTGCATCATTGACCAGGTATGGATTATGATGAAACCTTTTCTAAGTAGCTATGCTTAAGTCTATCCAGATCCTACTTGCCATGGCTACGTACCATGAATATGATATCTGGCGGTTGGGTGTCATGACTGCTTTTCTAAATGATGTTTTAGAAGAGAGTGTCTATAAGTATACAGTCAGAGGGCTTCGTAGACAGTGGGAGCAGCGGAAACGTGTGCAAGATGTTTTATGTGATAAAGCAGGCATCGCGGACTTGGAACGTCTGTTTTGATGTGTTAGTCAAAGAGTCTGACATCATCAAAATGGTAGATGATCCTTGTATATACAAAAAGGTATTAGGGAGTATGGTGGTGATCCTCGTAGAGTACGTGGATGACATACTCTTGATAGGGAAGGAGTTTCCTATGCTACGCTCGATCAATCTCCGCTTATCACAATGATTCTCTATATAGGATCAAAGTGATACCTCCTAAATCCTGGGTTTTGGATCTATGAGATAGATCTAATTGGATGTTAGGATACTCACTTACTGTAGTGAGATGGTATCAATTGATCCTAGGGAGAATCACTGGAAAAATTCCAGGGTGATAACGACGACTGAATGTCAGTCACAGGCATTGTCTTTACCCTCAGTAAAAGGGACGGTATGTTGGAAGAGTTCCAAGCTAGATACCGTGGCATACTAGAAGATAAAGGCTAGATACATCGCTACCAAAGATGCTACCAAAGAGGCAGTCTGGGTGTATATTAGTTCATGAGATGAACTTCGTTCCTACCATTGTGTGACAATGGAGTTGTGGCTTATGCCTAGGAACGCCCGTCCCATCAGTGATCCAGACATATTCTAAGGCAGTGTCACCTGATCATGGAGATGGTTGATCTCCGGGGATCGAGGTTAGGAGAGTAGACTCAGAGGACAACACGGCGGATCAACTAACAAAGGCTTTTTCCCAGAGAGAGACTTTTATGGGATGGTTGATTATGAGATACTTCAACCACTGTTATCAGATGGCCCTAGTGCAAGTGGGAGATTGTTAGTTATATGTATACCCTAGAGGCCATTACAATACAAATAGATGTATATTGTAGTGGATGCTTGGACATATATAGGGAGGACTTTCTTGCTCGACATGATAGTATGCTATCTGGTTACTCTTTACCTTAACGTGTACACTGATTGTCTCTCTGCTACATGTTGGTAAAGCCCTTAGGATGAGTACTTGACTACCTGGACTATGATGCGGATCATACTAGTGGGGACACGGTAGTCCATAAGTACATCCTTTAAGGTCCCTAGTCATGGGTGTATCGAGACGGGGCATCGATATACCAGTGTAGACTAGCACATGCCTTCTCGACCCATACAGATGGGCGATGGATGATCCCATATCCATTGGTGTTTGACATCAGAGATGATATACGGGTGCTCAGTGGAGACTGGGTACACTGGACGGACTCGCCGAGAACTCCCAGATGGTATTATACCTTACGTCAGATGGCAGTTCTCTGGTGACACTGGTGCAGGTTAGACTGTAGACCCGAGATCGTCATAGAGTCTTGTGTGATTCCCACTGTGCTTTGATTTCCACCTTACCACGTCCAAGAGGGCGTGCAAAACGGTGGTTTTTGGGTACAGTCCCGAGTCACATGGAGGCAATGAGTGATAAGAGGGGTTTCGTCTCTCCCGGTATTGGGGGTTGATGTTGCGCTATGCTCGATTGGCCATAATAGGGAAGTCCCTGGCTAGGGCTGGTTTAGAGATATACTAGTAAGTGTTACCAGTAGTTTCTCGACTCATTATGAGCCTCATATCGGCATGACTTATCGGTTATTGGGGTCTGACGTTTACCACCCCTAGACTTGATATGTGACATATCAGACGAGAAGGCCGGCCTGTACGGTAGTGTCACTGTCAGGCTTTTTACAGGAGTTGGAGCGGGCTTGCTTGCTGATCTTCTGATCGCTCAATACCCGGGTAGCCGTTACGTCTAGCTAGTACCGCTGACGGCTTGTGGGTGCTTGATATGATCATCACCTACTGCCGACGTATTGACGAGTCTTTAAAGTCCTACATAGAGGTTATACTGGCTCAGGCAAAACGAAATAGGAGCGCATATGTGATATGTGTGGGACCGAGAATAATGCGTGTATGTGATACCGTATTCTATTCTCGCGATGTTTGTATCGATCGGTTGTATGCGATATAAACTGGTTATCGAATCAAGGGTTGTTTCGATAAGTCGATACATTAGATGTTAGTCGGTTATATGTGATATAACCGAATTATTAAGTCAAGTGTTGATTTGATAATTTAGTGTATAATTGTATATGTGATATACTAATTTACATTAACTAACATTGGTTCACTTAAGCATTTGTTTTTCTCACTTGTGCACAAGTTAATAAATATGTGATATATATTTATTAGTGTACAAATATGTATCATGGTTGTTGATACACTTGACATGGGTGTATGAGACATACACCATACTAATTATATTGGTAGGGTTTTAATATACAAAGTAAATACAAAATTAGTGGATAAAAACTCACATGCATGAAACTTCATGAAGCTTATGGTTGCATTGACTTAGTCCACTAGTTTTGTTTGACTTAAGATATTAGTTAACCTAACCACTATAATTAGCCATGATAATGTCTCTACATGAGTTAGTATATGATACTCACTCACCATGGTTAGCTCACACACTTTCTTGATTAGTTTTCATATTCATTTTGAGCTCATCTTCTTCCTCCTTGATTTTCTTTCTAGGGTTTGAAAAAGAGAGAGATACAAAGTGAGAAAACAAATTCTAAAGTGTACCTGTTTCCTATTTCACTATGCTCTACTAGACTAGCACTTTAGTTTAGGGTGTTTGCTTCACTAATTCTTTGGTTAGTGAAATAGAAGCTTGAGTTCGTATTCTCTCGATGTAGATTATCTTCGGCCTCGAAGACTTCAAGCAATACCGTTGCCTCTTCTCATGGAGCCGTCCGAGAGTCCGGGAGTTCGATGATCACAGCGAAGGGACTACTACAAGGAGCATAAGAAGTGAAGGACCGATCTACAAAGGTTGTATTTCGTATTCACTTAGTGTTAAAGAGTTTAACTTGAATGTGAAACCCTAATTTTCTAGCAAAGATCTTGTTTAGAGTTATTCAGCACGGCTAAAGTTTTAATCCGGCATGGTTGATGCCTTGTAGAACCTTTTAGAGTGCCTAGTAACCCTACAATATCTCCTTGCCTACTGTTCGTGGCCTGTCGTCTGATGCCCTTAGGCTCTCGTCTCTCACTGCAGATTGCTAAGTGCATAGCTTCTCGGCTCAACGGTCTAATATAGAAATGATAATGGAAGCAGTCCGCTCTGCCACATCCTATAAAGATCTCGGGCCAACTATCATAGTCACTCATAACATGTCTCGTCGACGATGCCGAACTCTGGCCTGCTGGGTGTGCGCAATATGACCGCTCTTGGGCCTAAGTCTTCTCGTATAGTATTCCAGAAAGGTCCTGTCGAGATCTCTCTCAAATCTTGTTTCTACCGAACTGCCCGGAAGTTACCACCCTTTACTATATCTGTTTCTTGTTCTGGAACGACTGCATTCTCATCGCGACTCCTTCTGGAAGATATATCAATAATCAACGCCTCTGCATGCGTATCGCATCTCTGATGTCAGTGGAGTGTAATGTCATCTCGTCGAAATCTCGTGTGAACTCTTTACTCCACTTTTTCTTTAATGTCGACTGCTTCGGACTCGTCTCTTCGTGGCTGCATGGACTATGCTCCAACGGCTATACTCGTATCTGGAGTTTCCCAAGCAATGCATCCCATCACATGATATCAGAAAGATGTCGAACCATTCGATCGATTCGTCAAAACCTCATAATCCCCCAAGAGCTCAACATCTTGAGTACGGTTTAATATTATCGAGTACATGCTACAGCACCTATAGACCAACTGTAGAAGGGCAAACCCAAACCTCACTAATGGTACCGCTGAACTACCGCAAATCCTAAGGTTTCAAAGCGTTCTTATAGTCATTATGTCGAGTTAGGGTTTCATTCTTCTAGAGGGTCCATAGCATTACTTGCATTTGTCTCTGAATACTTTAAACTTCGAAAATGGGCTTCTGACATTCGATCGTCTCCATCGACTCTCAACATACCTCCATGAAGTCGTCTCTAGCTAGGATCAATCAATCTGATGACCTCGCATCGGGGTAGGCAACGAATCACATATCCTAGTCATTCCTCCTTGGTTGACTAGCGATACTCTATCATATCTCTAAGTATAACTTATGCGGCATTAGCTCCAAACATCTGGGGCGATATATCGTCATTCGCAGAAATCACTGGCTGATTCGTCCGCACGCTGAACAGTGCCTCAATCACCAAGAATAATGGTGCATCAACGGTCATCACATTCTGGCCGGCCTCTAGCAGTGGCCCAATCCTCTGGTGCTGATCTGCACATTCGAGAAATCTCGTAAAAGCGATCCATCAAACGCTCATGGCGCGAAAACACAATAAAACGATGCATCTATGCAAATCGTATGTCCCTGGAATCATGCCCTGGCCAGTCCTCATCCGTGACGAGCTCATGCTGACGCAACTCTAGCCGTAGCTCTCTCTGCTCGTGTAATCGTGGGAGTAAAATCATAAACCAATATCGATGAGGATAGATCATAGGAATGAATATAATAATTGTTAGTTATATGTATGCCCTAGAGGCCATTGCTATACATGTGATGCATATTGTAGTGGATGCTTGGACATATATAGGGAGGACTTTCTTGCTCAACATAATAGTATGCTCTCTGGTTACTCTTTACCTTAACGTGTATACTAATTGTCTCTCTGCTACATGTTGGTAAAGCTCTTAGGATGAGTTCTTGACTACCTGGACTATGATGCGGATCATACTAGTGGGGATACGGTAGTCCATAAGTACATCCTTTAAGGTCCCTAGTCGTGGGTGTATCGAGACGGGGCATCGATATACCAGTGTAGACTAGCGTATGCCTTCTCGACCCATACAGATGGGCGATAGATGATCGCATATCCATTGGTGTTTGACATCAGAGATGATATACGGGTGCTCAGTCGAGACTGGGTACACTGGACGGACTCACCGAGAACTCCCAGATGGTATTATACCTTACGTCAGATGGCAGTTCTCTGGTGACACTGGTACAGGTTAGTCTGTAGACCCGAGATCGTCATAGAGTCTTGTGTGATTCCCACTGTGCTTTGATTTCCACCTTACCACGTCCAAGAGGGCATGCAAAACAGTGGTTTTTGGGTACAGTCCCGAGTCACATGGAGGCAATGAGCGATAGGAGGGGTTTCGTCTCTCCCGTTATTGGAGGTTGATGTTGCGCTATGCTCGATTGGCCATAACAGGGAAGTCCCTGGCCAGGGCTGGTTTAGAGATTTACTGGTAAGTGTTACCAGTAGTTTCTCGACCCGTTATGAGCCTCATATCGGCATGACTTATCAGTTATTGGGGTCTGACGTTTACCACCCCTAGAACTGATATGCGACATATCAGACGAGGAGACCGGACTGTACGGTAGTGTCACTATCAGGCTTTTGCAAGAGTTGGAGCGGGCTTGCTTGCTGATCTTCTGATCGCTCAATACCCGGGTAGCCGTTACGTCCAGCTAGTACCGCTGATGGCTTGTGAGTGCTTGATATGATCATCAGCTACTGCCGGCGTATTGACGAGTCTTTAGAGTCCTACATAGAGGTTGTACTGGCTCAGGCAAAAAGAAATAGGAGCGCATATGTGATATGTCCGGGACCGAGAATAATGCGAGTATGAGATACCGTATTCTATTCTCGCGATGATTGTATCGATCGGTTATATGCGATATAACCGGGATATCGAATCAAGGGTTGATTCGATAAGTAGATATATTGGATGTTAGTCGGTTATATGTGATATAACCGGATTATTAAGTCAAGTGTTGATTTAATAATTTAGTGTATAATTGTATATGTGATATACTAATTTACATTAACTAACATTGGTTCACTTAAGCATTTATTTTTCTCACTTGTGCACAACTTAATATATATGTGATATATATTTATTTGTGTGCATTTTTGTATCATGGATGTTGATACAACTATCATGGGTGTAGAAGACTTATACCATACTAATTATATTTGTTAGGTTTTTATATTTAAAGTAATTCTAAAACAAATGGATAATGAGCACAAATGCATGAAGCTTCATGAAGCTTATCTTTGCATTTGACTTAGTCCACTAGTTTTGTTTTATTTAAGATATTAGTTAACCTAACCACTATGATTACCCATGGTAATGTCTCTACATGAGTTAGTATATGATACTCACTCACCATGGTTAGTTTATTCTCTCTCTCTTGATCATTATTCTCATTCTTTTCTTTTGTTCATCTTCTTCTTCATTGAGCAAAAGAAAAAGCTTGCTAGGGTTTTGAAAATAGAGTGAAACTAAGTGAGAAAAGAAATTCTAAAGTGTACCCATTTCCTATCTCACCATCCTCTACTAGACTAGCACTTTAGTTTAGGGTGTTTGCTTCACTAATTCTTTGGTTAGTGAAGTAGAAGCTTGAGTTCGTATTCCCTCGACGTAGATCATCTTCGGTCTCGAAGACTTCAAGCAATTCCGTTGCCTCTTCTCATGGAGCCGTCCAAGAGTCCGGATGTTCGATGATCGCAGCGAAGGGACTACTACAAGGAGCTTAAGAAGTGAAGGACCGATCTACAAAGGTTGTATTTCGTATTCACTTAGTGTTAAAGAGTTTAACTTTCATATGAAACCCTAATTTTCTAGCAAAAATCTTGTTTAGAGTTATTCGGCACGGCTAAAATTTTAATCCGGCATGGTTGATGCCTTATAGATCCTTATTTTAGTGCCTAGTAACCCTACAATAATGTGCAAGGAAATGTACATCCTAAGGTTTCTTAAGCGGAGTAGCGTATCGTAAGTATGCCGCGGAACATACGCACGGTACGTCACTCTCCTTAAGTCACCTACTCCATCAACCAAGGTCAATCTACGCGACGAAAATTCGGGTCTAATACCCCATCGACTAAGTCTAAGTTCCGTAAGGTCAAGCCTATGTTCCGAATATATACAAATGCTCTTGGTTCCGCATAGTCAAACTTAGACTCGATCCAAGGTTAATCTAGCGCTCTGATACCAACTTTGTCACGGCCCGAAAAGGCACGTGACTGGCCCTTGAATCATATGAAGTCTATAGGACCTCATCTAATTCAAGTAAGCTAAAAGCCCAGAAATATAAAACCATTTTAAATAATAAATAAAGGAAAACTTGTTTAAAAGCAAGTGGTTTTAATAGCATAAGCCGAATTATGCGTTTTTAAAACATCAAGTCATTTCTGAAAATTTCGGCAGAGTTTCCTTTGTAAAAACTGGCCCCGAACAGGGTACAGCATGAATAATATGAATAAGGGCATACCCAAGCGGGAGCAAGCTCTTCGTCCATTGACGGTCACAACCACACAAGCAATATAGTATACAACGCCAAGGGCGAGGATCAAAACTCAAAAGGAAACTCAAAACAACAAGAAAACCATAATAATACAAGCGCGACTCTACGGTCGAAAGAATAAACAACTGGTTTTTCAAGTTTGAAATAATATACAAGTCTGGTTGATGGAATTTTACTAGATTCAACTAAAAATAAATGAGTACAATGGTGGTCACGAAGCAAGTGAACCCACCTACCAAAGCAAATCATCTGGAATGGAAATAGTGTGCCAGCAAAGTCGTAATAAACCTATACGGCAAAACCTGCAAGAAACTGTGGCACAACGGGGGTGGGTTTCCAACTCGTGAGTAGAAAACATCACAGAGCAGAAATCGTATGTATGACTCAATCTTAGGTCAAACGATCAGTAATATATATCCTCAATATGATAAAGTCTGAAGCATGGAAATGTGGCAAGGGTAAACATCTATACCAAGTGTAATACCAAGTGCTCGTGTCAGTGCCTCAGGTAGCAACATATCATAAATATGAGGTATGATCAATGTAATCAATATGAAATCAGTGTCAACTATATCATGAAGTCTATAAGTATATGGATATCATCCAACTATGTAATCAATGCCTACCTGCATGTGGATCTCATCAACGGGTCAACCAATGACACAAAACATCATGCATGTAAATATTATAAAGCATATGTATGAAGGTATGAGGATATAAATCAACGTGTGTCCCTCGCGACACATCAAAATCATAGAACCTGAGTGTCTAACATCGACACTCGAAAACGTCATGAAACCCGTGCCCAGCATCGGCACGTAAATCTTCATATATCGGGCTCCGTCAGTCCGGATCGGCCCACGGGCTCCGTCAGTCCGGATCGGCCCATATCATCTCTCGACTCCGGTCGGTATCCTCCGGATATCCACCGAGTCCAAATACTATCATCGGTAGGTAGTGGTCCCTCTGTCAGGCTCATCGTCATCCACACGAAATCTCTCTCTCGCCCCGGGGTACCATACCGGGTCCACCATGTACCCGCAAACGGAATCATCCGCCTCCTCAAATCGGGTTTCACATGTCACTCTCGGAACCGAGAAAACACATGGTGGACGCACTGAAATATCATATCAAGAGAAACCGGGTTTTTAAAACAGTACATGCTTTCTTTTGAAATCGCCACGGTTCTCAAATCCAGAAATCTCATGAAAATAGCATATCTCAATGCGTAAAAGCGTAAAGCATTATGTATGCGACATATAACAGAAACGTAAGCATATCCGTATATCATGCAACATGGAACAGTAATATGCACACATCGAGGGAAAACCGCTCTTTTAAATGAATCCAGTTTTAAAATATATCTTGCAGCTCCCAAATCTCCGAAATCAAGCCAGAATCATCTATGTATGTGCAAATACGTATGTGTGTAAGTATGGGTGTACAATATATGTGTACGTAAGTATGAGTGTACAATATGTATGTACGCAAGTATGAGTGTACAATATGTCTGTGCACCAATATGGATGTACAAGTAGGTATATACGCAAGTATGAGTGTACAATATGCATGTGTGCCAATATTGATGTACAAGTAGGTATATACACAAGTTTGAGTGTACAATATGCCTGTGCACCAATATGGATGTATAAGTAGGTATATACGCAAGTATGAGTGTACAATATGCATGTGCGCCAATATGGATATACAAGTAGGTATATACGAAAGTATGATTGTACAATATGCCGTGCGCCAATATGGATGTACAAGTAGGTATATACGCAGGTATGAGTGTACAATATGCCTGTGTGCCAATATGGATGTACAAGTAGGTATATACGAAAGTATGAGTGTACAATATGCCTGTGCGCCAATATGGATGTACAAGTAGGTATATACGCAAGTATGTATGTCATACAAGGAGTTATATCCTGATGCAACAATTCTACCGTGTTGTGACATGGCAATTATCGATAATGAAGTGTGTGAGCCGGTAAGCAGGTGTATGTGGAACATACGCATCATCGATAATGGTGCCGGTGTCCTGACAGCATGGGTTTAATATAACAATAAACATATTTAAACATGCAATGCGATGCGAATAGCAAGAATATGCGGAAATTGAATAATAACCGCAACAGTGAAGAATCTACATCAATATATATATATATATATATATATATATGTCATACAGTTTTGCCATTTAAAATAACATGAATCGTGGTGTTTACAAAAATAAGGGCTACGGTGTTTTTAAGAAAAAATGTGTCTTTTGAAAATATCCGTAGAATCTCTTGGCCTGTCTTTAAAATACTCACGATTCGTTAGTTTTGAAATAGGTATGACTCGAGTCAAGTCTAACATCTATAAGTAAACTACAGGACTAATCGAAAGGTAAGGAAACCACCTAAATCTGAGTCGATACATATAAATATAATAGTCGGTGATCCCGCCTCAATAGTATCACATACGATACAATATATAACATGATATTCTCGAGTCAAGAGTGCGGATCTATCATCAATAAAAAGCTCATACGGTAAATTCATCGTACGACATCCCAATCTGGGTATGGATCGAATATCATATATATCTCATCAATTATCCGGTATCCTTATCATCATATCTCATGAACTGGGGGTACTGATCTAAGTCAAGTACAAACTGATACCATCTGCATATATATATGCGTGTATGAAAACACACGCCTAAAGGCCCGCTAAAATCTCATGTCGTATCTCATAATACGAATCAAAACATATCACCGATCTCATGGCATCATGCTCAGTCTCATCAACGCATCTCCAAATACCATAACAATCCTCATCATTCTTGTATAAGTATACATATATATATATATACATAGTCCCATACCTGTGTGTGTGTGTGTGTACATATCCCCATAAACGGACAAGTAAAACAAAGTAAGCATGTGTGTGCGTGCGTGTGGGTGTAAACCTAATTCTAAGGTCCGCGACTAACTAACTAATGACGCTATCATCCAGTTATACTAAAATAATCCATGACTCTCAAAGTCTATCTAGATAATCATAATCTCATATAATATATCCATATAATATATACCATACACTACACTACGAACTGCGGGAGTGCTATACGCCATCCACCCGACTTCCCCCGTAGATATGTATCTACTCATCTTGATCCTCGCTTGCAGGAGTCGATGACGCCACGCTCATCCTCTTCGTCTTGAAATCCACGTGGGGGTACCTACAACCAATACACAATCGCAAAATGCGTATTAAAATCAAGTCGAAAAACCAAAATGGCACACGTTTTGCTCATTGGTTAAAACCTATAGCCTACGCTTGCAAAACCCCCAAACAACCCCCGTCGCTGACGTACAAACACCAGAAGACGGAACACAAAATCAAATACCAAATCCCAAATTAAAACGAAGTCGCAAAACAATGCAGCAACTCAAGAAAATGGTCCCAGATTTTACCCTAAGTGAAATTAGCCAATTTTGCACATATGGAGGGTCTAATTTACTGGAGATAAAGCCTTGGACCAAACACGGATCATTTCCACTCTACCCAGGATGCAATTTGCGGCCAAAATGAGTAAATTTGCGGTTAGAACTTGGAGTGGGGGTCTCAGGTTTTGGGTATAGGTTCTAGGTTGCCTGCACATCTCTCAGTCTTCGCTAAATATTTTTCAGGTCCCCCGGGTGTTAGCAGATTTCATTATACCCTCACAGAATCCATAATTCTCCGATATCGGGTTTCTAAGTTCGTATTCTGGGGTTTAAGTCTCTGTTTTAGGTCCAAAATACAATTATTACAGGGGTTTAAGGTCACTATAAGCCTCAATTACACATCACAATTCAAGAATTTCTTAAACCCTAACTAGAATTTTCCAAACCTCACTAAATCGGTTCTAATCAAACATGGATGTAAAAGTAATGGAAATACTATGCTAATGGTTAAAAGAATACCTCATTTGACACTCATGAATCCCCTAGAGCATCAAAATGCAAACTTTCTTGGTCCAATGTGTTTGTATTGAGCTTGTGCAAGTTTTTATGAAGGGAAGTATGTGTTTTGATATTGTTTTGAAAGTGAAGTGAGGTGTAAGAGGTGGTGGAGGGAGAGGGCAGTAGCTCTTGAGAGAATGAGGGGAGGAAATGATGAAGGAATGAAGAAGGAATGGGAGCCTTGGTCCAAAGTTTGACCCCTTACCCTCTCTCTCCTGCCCATCCCTCAATATTCTATCATTTTCTTTTCTTTTGTTTTCTTTTCTTTTCTCTTCTCACATAAAACCCAAAACCATGAATGAAAAATGAAGAGAAAGCCATTTAGGAAAATGTAACACAAGTGTAAAAATGATATGGTGCAGGTCATGTGCACAAAACCGGCTTAATGCGCGATTAGCGATATTTAATCGCGATTAGCATTAAAATAGAATATAATAAATCATAAAATTTCATAATTTGCTTAAATCACATAAAGCACCCTCATTTCAGTAATTTCCATAATTTTCCAAATTTTCCCCAATTTATCGGTATTTAATTATACCGCAATATTAAAATATTCAATATATTTATTATTTAATTATAAAAATTCCCAAAAATAATATTTTATTTTTCTGAAATGTTACGACTAACTAGCACACTTTCATAGGCAACACAACTGCATTGAGCACGTGCAACAAGCCTTTAAACCTCTAGGTTTCCATGGTAGGAGGAGTGTTATCTCCTGAGGGTTTTCAGTGGATTACACCCACAAAATCTCATAATAAAAGAGAGAAAATGAAAATTACATACAAAAATAAGGAACATACAAAAGAAAGAACTTGAAAATAAGAGTTTCAAACTACACTAGCATTTTAGTTGACATGAGTCATATCTTAATAGTCGTGAAAAGATGTCAGAAATCACATCATCTCTCAATAAAACATCGTCTTAGTGTTCCTCCCTACCTTTCTTCTAAACATCGATCATATACTCCTACGTGTGTGTAAGGCATTCCTACATTTAGAGAATTCAATTCAAGCTATCATACTCTTGTCCATCTTCCATAGTAATTTTTAGTCGGTGAATATTTTAGATAGAATTGCTCACACATTCTTCATACGACCATTAATACTTCTTGAGATACTAACCAACCGATTACTAAATATGCTCACTCATTAAGATGTAATTAGCAATATCCAAGTCTTGCAACACCTAAGGCTTAGCAGTGACTCTCAAACAGTTGGTCTAAGGCACTAGGTGATAAGACACCCTCTCTATATTTTTTTCTGCTGTCTTAAGTTATTTCAAAACCAATGTTCATTTTTCTTCACCATTTATTTTGATGTGTTGTTTATATTTTGTTGATTTTTATATTTTTTCTTCATACTAAGGCTTTTAGACAAGTGCATTTTAAGGTATTCTCTACTATCCTAAGTTTCAAGATGTGTGCTAGTGCGTATAGTAGGGTTTCAACGTTCAGAAGTTTGGACTCAAAAATACGGACTATTTTTTAGACTTATTTCTATCCGCATATTAGCGATTTCCTTCATCTTACTAATCCTTGGGACAACAGCTCATGACTACCTATTACTAGTTTCGTTTTAAAACATCTAATTTTCTTGCTTTTCTTAAATTTTTTCCTATCTTTCATATGTATTTTCACTTTCTAACTCTTATTATCAATTTTTTTTTTGTGTTTTTATTTAGTATAATGCAAAATGATGCGTGAATAAGCACAAACCTCCCCCAAACCTATTTGCAGCAGTGTCCACACTGATATTATCTTTTAGTATCAAGACCTATAGATTTGGGAGGAAAAGTTCTCAATGATTAGTAAAAGAGGACAAAAAGTGAATGACAGTGAAATCGTCCACCAAACTTATTTTTGGCTTACAATTGAGCAAAAAGCCAAAATATTTTTCTCCCCCCCCCAAACTTAAGTAAAACGGTATTTTTAAGCATTGAAAATCATAAGGGGGGTAAAATTATTGGTCTATGCAAAGCTTTACAACGGCCAAAAGTCAACACCAACCATTCAAATATTTTATCAATGTGACACCATGGTTGGTAGAAGATCATAGTACATATAGACGTGAAGAAGTGGGGTGGAGATAAGAGGTGTAATTGAATGGGTTTACGTCTCGGTTGGTAGAGACGAAACAGTAATGGTGGATGAAAACGAGAATATGAAAGATAAGGAGTAGCTGGAATATTCGCATTCTCTTATTTGATAATAAGAAGGGGTAGCAGTTCAATTTCTTCAGGTGAAGGTTGATTCATCACAACATCCAAATCTTTAAGGAACGCGAGTTCTTCAGCGAAAATGTTTTCAAAACTTTCATCGATGGTCTGAGTGATAATTTCATAAGAAAGAAAGGAATCGATATCTATATTAATGCAATATGCAAATTCACTAGGACGGTTGAAAGTTCCAAGGTCAGTCTTTTGCGCACCAAGATTCAAAACACTCGATTCGTCAGAAATTATGGAGGTAGGAGACTCGAAAAGATTGTCTCCCTCATTCTCAACAGAGTTTAAATTGAGTGGTCTTTCAAGAATCATAGAACTTGAAATATCGGAGTGTTGTTCATCAAAACTCGGTGGAGTTGAAAGAAAATTAGAAGAACCAAAGAAAGTGGGTGATGAAATGGGTAAACAAATTTGGGTGTCGAGCATTGTTGAACCAGATGTGGGAGATGAAAATTGAATATCGTTTTGCTTATCGGATAGGTCGGTGGTAAGAATAGGATCGGTTAATTGTATAGGAAGATGTTCGTATTCAATAGAAGGGACATGATGGGTTAGAGAATCCAACTCATCTAACATAATGGGTTCATCTTCAACGATATTCTCATCACCACTCTCACTAACATCTTCAGTTAAATTAAACGAACAGTTCTTTAAAAATTCATCAATTATACTATCCTCAATAGATAAATCACTTGGTTCACTTGATTGAATTGGATAGTTTGAAATATCAAGTATAGTCGAATAATGATCGGTTTGATTTGGACTGGTGTAAGCCTCTCTTTCACACTCACTATTGGAAAAATCAAACATGTTATTCTCGGGCACCTCGGCACTTAGATTATTAAGTGGTTGATCATTAAATACATTCGGTTGGAGTGCAGGATGGAGGGTGTCGAGATCAAAAGAATTGGTTTTGGTTTGACTTTGATGGATCTCTTGTTCTTTTTCACTACTCAATTCCAACTCTACTTCAGGACTAGACATGGTTTGTGAAGAAATTCCAATAAAGGATTCTCTTTGTACCGTGAAACTTCCTAATTGATTTTCAGAAGCACTGTCTAGATAAGGTGAAAAAGTTGAGTATGGTTAGAATGTGTTTAATTGTTGGCTACGGGCAAGTTCAATATGTTCCGCAATAGACATGCGTTTATGATTTGCCATATTAGCCTTAAGAGAAGTATCAACAAGATATGCTTTTAATTGTTGGCTACGGGCAAGTTCAATGTGTTCTGCAATCGACATGCGTTTATGACTTGTCCCATTAGCCTCAAGATAAGTGTCAACATGAGAGCGTGTGGAAGTTTGGTACTGTGGATGAAAATTAGAAGGGTGTACCTAAGTTTCATAAATAGGATTAGGATCAATATTGTGATTGGTTGGTTAGTTGGCGACTGGCAATTGCTATTTGTTCAGAAATGGTCATGGGTGTAAAAGATGTCATAATCGCCTCAAAACGAGTATCAATATTTTCATATAGAAATAATGGCGTTTGTTGTCCTAACGGTTTTGGATTAGTGAAATGATTGAAACTTTAGCTATTAGCCTTCACAATATGCTCAGCTATGGACATGCGTTTAGAAGTTCTCTCACTAACCTTAAACGGATTATCAACATAAGAAAATGATGAATTTTGATGCGGTTGATAGGATCTTGAGTGAGATATCCAACTGTTCCTTTCTGCGCGCTCTATCCTATCCCTTAAAGATATAGTAGAGTCGGAATTTGTACCGAAGAAATTACAAAAACAAGAAATATCTAGTTCTGGATAGTAAAGCTCGGCAAGAGTTTGTCTGTTTGGGTTACCCATTATAAGAAAGTGAAAAGAAAAGAGAGTGAAATGGTAATGATTGAAGCTCTTTTTGGATTTCGGAAATTATTTTGCTTTGAAAGTGGGACTCGACAAACGTGCACAAACAATACCTAGAACTAGGGTTACCTAGGTCAATTTACTAAACCGCGCCTAGACTTCCAAAAGACAAGTCGTAGGATCAATCCTCTACTACCTCCTTATCAATCTTGTGGTCAGGTAAGTGCCAGGTAAGTGGGAGGTATCCGCTATATGAATCACTGAAATAGCGGGCCTAATTAAGTAACCACTCCCCTTAGTCACACTTGCCTAGATCCCACAAGAGAAATGCGGATAAACAATAGATTACCCACGACCCTCCTTTGTCCTATTTGAGCGTGAATATCCTTAGGAGCTAGGTCTAGATATTTTTTATTAATGTAGGGTGATAATATACTCGTTTGTGATTTGTGGGGCCTAGGAAGGGTGATGAAATCCCCATCTAATCTGAATTTTGGGTTTATTGCCTATTAATGTCCGTTTTAGATATGCAAAACAAACCAAAATCTAAAACACGCAAAAAGATTTTGAGCGGCGATATTTGCAAAGAATCCTGCAGGTAAAATCAATTTATTGGAGCTTTAGAGGAGAGAGAAAGATAATAAGAAAATACCAGAGGATTTTGGGGTCCCAATTCCTCAATAAAGTCGCGGTTCCGCCGCTAATATCACCAAAATGCCGTGGCTCCGCCGTGGTTTGGAAGGAACTTTTGCTTATTTTTCTACAGGGCCCACCTATACTCCTCTGGTCCAAGTTAAAAGACTCTGAATCTCTATTTTCCAGCTCCAATTACTCCAGATTCTCTTGCAAAACTTACACAATAATCGTTAAAAGCGCAAGATGCGGTTTTGTTTATTTTATGTTTGCTGGATTTTATAGGAAATCAACCCGAATAATAAGAAAAAAATTATGACCGTTTCCCCGGCAACAGCGCCATTTGATTGATAATTAAAAAGTGTGTTCGAAAATAACCGCAATCAAGACGGTGTCGCTAGTAGCTAGCCGTGATGAGTATGGGTCATCCGTAGGGAAACGTGAACTCTTTTCTTGTTTTAGACAAGTTGATAAAAGATGGAATAGTTTGATTGTCGTTATATTTTAATATGGATGTAAAATTTATAATAAAGAGGCTTGTATGGTTCATAGGACTTAGAAGTAATGCATGAATAATTAAAAATGACTATTTTATCTTTTAATAGTTTAAAACTAGATCGATAGTGATGAATATAGATTAGGGTTCTTGGAAGAAACTAGGGTTTCCCCACTACTAACACTTGTCCTTGCATTATCTCTATTCATGTCTAACCCTTAACAAAACAAGTGTTCAACCAATCTCAAATCGTGGTCGGGCCTATCAATAAATTGATAGCGCGCCCGATAAGGAGATTAATATTTATTTTGCTAAAATTTATAAACTTTAAAATGTATAAAAAAAAGTTAAAAGGTTTTCTCATCCATTATCCTATCCTATCCTACAAATCCCAGCAAGATAGGAATTACTCGCTCATGGCTAAGTTAGAAGAAAGGTTGAAGAAGAATGAAAGTATAGTTAAGATGTAGAAAAGTAAGTGTAGAAATTAAATGTTGAAAATAAATGCAAAAAACAAAACTAAAAACTACCTATATTAATTAACTATTGCATTTACAATTCTCCTTAGAAAGTCAATTACAAGAACCCTAGTTTTTTTTAGATCTCTCTCTTGTTGGAGGTAGATGAATAGATGATGATCACTCGGATACGTGGATCTCTTGGATTTCTTGATCTCTTCGGTAATTATTTTCAATGTACAGCTCTTGGTCCCTTATATAGTCCTTGAAACCAGAAACCCTAGATTCCATATAAGAATATATGCTGTTAAGATCATGATCCCAAAATCTCACATCCAACGGCTCAGATTTGACCGCTAAACCACCACAAAATACCACGTTTGGCCGCCCTTCCGCCGCGGTTTGGTGGGATCATGACTTGGGATTTTTTCTGGCTTCTTGTATTGAATTGTGGAGATCTTTTTGATATCTAGATTTTGAAAATAATACTCTGTGTTTCTGCCGTTACTAGATCTCTCGATTTGCCTCTAAATTTTGGCAGATTTGGTTCTGATATCCCGATTTAACTTGGATCTCTTACTTGGATTCCAGACCTGAGCTAATATCTGCACAATATTTCAAATCAAAATATTAATAGTACTTGGTAATTTTAAGATATTATTCTAACCATTTAAATGATATAATATCTTAAGAATATTGATTAGAAATATTTGATATAATATGCATATTTTAATTTAAAAATATTCCATTTAAATGTTATATGTATATATTTTCCCTCATTATATTAATTATAATATAGAAACATATGATAATAAAATTTTTACAAATAAACCCTCATATGTTCTATATTTACAATAAACACCTTTTAGTACTTAACAATAGTAGGGAAAATATTCATTCAAATGTGTAATATTTTAAACTAATCATGTACCTGACCCAATCAAACCATGATTAAGGTGGATATGGACGACACCGCTTACAAATGTAAAATCATAATCTTCTTTAGATAGTAAAGATACAGAGATGATATTACATGCCAAACTAGGTACACACAAACGTTACGCAAAATCAAAATCTGCCCACTTGTCAATCCTATATGATATTCCCCTACGAATACAGCATCCATGCTCATTCGGTTAGCAACCCTGAGAGTCTTATCCCTTGCCTTGATAACTCTACGGTTTCTCAGAGCCTGCAATGAATTACAGATATGAGATCCTGATCCGGTATCTAGTATCCAGGAAGTAGAGTTAATTGAGAGACGGTTTTCAATCATAAACACACCTGAAGCCGAAACCACAACGTGCTTCGAATCCTGGTTTCTGGCTTTCCAAGCCCTGCAGTCCTTCTTCCAATAGCCTTTCTTGTGACAATAAAAACATTCCTCCTTCTATACTGTCGGCCCTGAAACTTTGCCTTGCTCTTTCCCTCTACCTTACTGACACCGCCTTTCGACTTGGTGGGAGCCTTCTTCTTCTTCCCCTTGGCTTTCGTCTTAGATCTAGAAGAGAAAGATTCCCTATTAGGCAGAGCGGGTGTCTCTCTGGTTTTCTGTAGGGTGCCCTCCACACTCCTCAATATGTTAAGGAGTTCTGGAAGTGAAACTTCCTTACCCTGAATATTGAAATTCAAGATAAAGTAGGCGTAGGTAGAGGGGATGAACTGTAGAATTAAATCTGTATACAATTCGTTCTCCAACGTGGTCTCTAGACCCGCGAGCTCTTCAATGTAGCTAATCATCTTAAGGACGTGGTCCCCTACAGATGACCCGACAGCCAAGCTCGTCTGAAACAATTTCTTCGAGATCTCATATCTTGCGATACGAGATTTCTCTCTATATAAATTTTTGGTATGGAGGAAGATGGAAGCTAGGTACATCTTCTAGTGCCGCCTCTGGTGTTCATTATCTATTGAGGCCAACACAAGGCACTTGGCTCTCGCACTGTTTATTTCCCATATCTTACGGATTTTAATATCCGCGATGGTGGAATCTGGACCTGAGACGACGGGGGATTTGGTAGTAAGGAGGTAGCCCAGCTTGTCATAGGTAATGGCCATCTGGACATTCCTTAGCCAATCTTTATAGTTTGGCCCAGTCAATTTATTATTATTTAGCAGTAAATTAAGCCCGGTTATTTTGGTCCCTGCAATTAGGAAAGAGAGAAGAAACACTCAGTATGATACTCTTGCAAGTTTAGATTGGTTATTAGTTTATCTAACCAAGATGGCTCCCACTGTTTCTCGAATCCTCCTTCAAACTATAAAAGAAGAATTAGTCAGGATTAATCTCACTCTACAATTCTTGCTTAACTTTTCGGCCAGGCTGGTGTCGGTACTTCGAGGGAGGTTTTCCAATGCTTTCGTGAACTTCCTTAATTACATAACCTCTTTTCTCTGGAGGCGTAGCCCCGCTAACACCGTTCTAGGCGCCTACTTGGTTTAGAGCATTGATTGCAAAGTGAAAAATTCTCCCGAAGAGTAGCGGATACTCACGGTAGGATCAGGATCCAAATATCATCGTGTGACAACTTTGAAGGAATCTACCAAAATCATCACACTCCAAATGGTATGCAAAACTAGCAAGTTTCATTTTCCTTTGAAACTCCCAATATGGATTTTTGCCCCAGGCGCTTATGACCTTGACGAAGGCCAATATATTATAAGACGCAAGTCAAGTTCTACCCGTCATTATCCAAGTTAATTTGAACCCATCCGTGCAAACCCTTGACGAAGGCCAAAATAGCTGTACGACTGTCCCAAATCAACGCATTTATCTATGCTACAGATGAATACCCAGTAGCTACCAATCACTATGCCTTGGCGAAGGTCAAAATACATAGCTTGAATACTACTGAATACCCATCTGAAATGACGGAGGGTTACGGATGGTTTTAGCGAAGCCGTGAACGTAATGAACTTGATATAGTTGAAGGAACCATGATAGCTTTTAAAAGGAGTGGTTTAGGCCCCGCATTTAAAAGTTGTTTTTCAAGAAAACCGAGTGGTTTTAAACCTTTGGTTTGTTTTCCTTGCATTAATCAATATTAATGTGGTCCCCATCATTTAACCCTATCATTGCAGAAAAGAAACGAAAATAGAATGTACGCTTATGCCATTCGCATTTTCCATGGGGCCCCGTCATGCACCGTTAAGTTACTTAACTAACGGCAGAGTGAGGGCTGGACTAGCACGGGTGCAAAACATAAGCAACGTTTATTATATATAATATATATAGCCATTCGTCTCACGCAATAATAGTCATTTCATATCACAGATCACAGATGAATATATTGGATATACTAGGAATTCCGTGTTTCGGTTTCGCCTAGAACGAAAAATGGATTCCACGGTCGTGATGAATAGCCAAATCCTGCCCTAGACCCCTATGGGTGCGGCAAACTACCCGCTAAATTCCCAATGTGAAGAAACCTCTCTCAATAAAATGAGTAGGCCACACGGCACTTCAAGAACCCGATAGTTTGTGCACCCCACCTTGGGTCTATCTTAGGTGCAAGAAAAAGTAAATGAAATAACACAACGGTGGCTACAACCACAATCCGGATGTGCCCCGCAAAAATAATATTACATCAATTTACAAATTTACATGAATGAAAGAAAAGAAAACACTCTTCTCACATCCCCCAGCTATTCATTCATGACGATCCAATACTTCATATATACAAACCATCACAATACAGATATGTCCAATCCCCACTAATCGACATATAGCGATTAGCAGATGTTTAGCAACACATATATTCAAACTGAAACATATAAACGATGTTAAAACTGCAACTTCAAAATACTCCGTATTGCCCCCAACACAAAGATAACAGAATATGAAATCTGGGGAAAATCAAACAACACCTAAAAACCTAAATCCAAGATTCCAGAACACCATCAAAAACCCAACACCCAACTAGCACAGTGAACCGACGAGTCCGGAAAAAATGGCATTTCCGCCGGTCATTTCTTAGAGTTTGTGAAAGTGTGTTTTAGCACCTCTACTAGGTTTCCACATGCATCAAGCATGCAATTTTAAAAAATGTAGAGGTCTAAGCTACACTAACCTAGAATCGAACTAGAGAATTAGGGTTTAAAAAAAGATAAAGCAAGTTCTATGCTAAGTGAGGAAGGTTATAACCTTTGTAGACCAAGTCATTCACTTCTAAAGCTCCAAGTAGTATTCCCTAAGCTCCAAGTAGTGAAAGGAACGAGCTTGCTTTGTCGTCTTCGATGTCGAAAATGGTCCACCTTGAAGTTACTCTAACTTAAACTACCTCTTCAATAATCAAAGAATTAGTGAAGCAAACAATCTAATTTAATGGGCTAGATGAGAGTAGGTTGATGAAGTAGAAATTTTGCTCACTTTAGAAATCCCTTTCTCCTTTTGTTTTTCCAACTCAAGAAAACTAGAGAGGAAGAAGAAGAACTTGGGTGAACAAAAATATCTCAAGTGATTATGAGAGACTTAACCATGGGCTAAAGATAAATGGTTGGCTTATAAAATATCTAGAGTAAAACAAAATTAGTGAGATGAGTCATGGCTTCTACAAGCATCTTAAACCATGCTCATTTTCAACTCATTTTTAATTTTACTTTAAAAATAAATCACCCAATATTATCATTAGCATTAGTGTAAGTCTCATACACCCATGTTCTATGTATCCTCTACCATGACACAATAGTGTTATATATACATACATACATATATATATATGTATGTATGTATGTATGTATGTATGTATGTATCTATATATGTATGTATGTATATGTATATAAGTATATCTATATGTATGTATATATGTATGTATATATGTATGTATATATATCATATACATACATACATACATACATACATACATACATATATATATATATATATATATCACTATATACAACAAGAGAAGAAAAATCATTAGTGAGATAATATTAGTTAATATATATTAATATATCAAATATAAATATATATATCAAATTATTAAATCAACACATGATTCAATAATCTGGTTATATCATATATAACCGACTAATATCATATATATGTATATCATATTATCAAATCAACACTTGATTCAATAATCCGGTCATATCACATATAACTGTAGGGTGTTTTCCGTCACCCCATTGAGATAGGAATACGCGCGCGCTTGTCAGACGTACTACGGATTCCCCCTGCCTAGGGTAAACAGGGGTTTATTGATCGTGGGGATCCGAATCTCCGGCAGCCGCGGACTGATTGATATCGCTTCCGTGTCGTGTTTAGAAATGTTTCACAACCAAAGAAATTTATACCGCAATCAATTGACGGTGTCTATTGTAGTTTCGTCGGTGAATGCGGATCGTCCACTGAGAAAGTGTGATTTGTTCGTTATCGTTTTAGTTGATTTGAAAATTAAAGATAAAAGAAAATGCAAGAAAATTGATTTAAGATTTGTGAGTTTTCATTTCAAGAAACATAAAGAATATAGATCTAGAATCAAGAATCAAGAAATGTCCAAATCGATTGAATTATCAAGATATGAAGAGTAGCTTGTAGGATCCGATTGAGTTAATAGCTAATGATGAATCTAATAATTCCTAATCTTATCTATTGAATATTTGTAGTTAGATTGATGATTATGATTAAAGATTAGGGATCAATTGAAGAAACTAGGGTTTCTCCTTCACTATCCCTTGTCTTTTCATTCATAATCATTCGGATCTAGCCTCTAGCAAAGAAAATCACCGATAGTTTGATCCCTAATTTGCAACGAAATAATCAAGAAGTCATTTCGCTCCAAATTAGGTCATCAACGATTCTTTTTGCTAAGGTTCACAAATCTTATAAGAATTAAGAATAGTATTAAGATTTGATCATCATTAGATCTATCAACTCTCTCAGATCCTCCACAAGCGGAGAATTTACTCAAGCATCATGAAAATAAATGAATCAAAGATCAAGAAGCTTCATAACGCAAGAGTATAAAGAAAATAAGAAGTACAATTATCATCTTTATTGAATCGACGACTAATTACACATTCCCTCAATTCGAGGTTACAAGATATTGCTCTCGATCATTCCTTTTGAAGAGATAACTAGATTCCATCGAAGCTTGCTCCGCTCGATCTTCTTGAGTCGTGGATCATCATGGATCTCTTGCTCGGATAAAGGTCGGCGTTGCTTCAAAGGCTCGTTGAAGGCTTGCTTGATTCGCTTCTCGATGGATCTTGATTAGACTTTGTAATTGGATTCGGGCTAGGGTTTTGAGTTGCAAATTGTGTCACTCAACTTGTGGAAATTTTGGCTCAATATTCAACCACTCAATTAATGAACAACATTTTTAATGAAGCCATAGATGCATTTTTATAGTTTTCCCTCAAGCTTCCCCTAGAAGCTAGGTCTAGCTTTCCTTGGAAGCTTGGTTGTTATGAGGCTTGGATAGGAAGCTATGGTAGAGAAGTTTCTAGATTAAGGTAGTTAGCTAGCTTGCATGAGAAGTTTGGTAGTTATAAAACTTGCACAAGAAGCTTGCCTGTTAGAAGGGAAGCTTCTGGAGAAATCTATACAATTCGAAATGTCTTGAAGAAGCTTGGTCGTTAAAAGAGAAGCCCAGCAAAAAGTTCCAACCGCCGACGAGTCAACTCGGCCGCGGATCCGCGGCCGTTTGGTGGATTTGCTGCATTATTTTTCCAGGGTAATTCTGATGTTGGCTTTATGGCACTTTCCTGATGTCTAGAATATTTTTATACTTTCTTGTTCACTGCCAGATCTCAAGTATTGGACTTAGTGTATTTTATCAGCACTTTTAGCAGTTCCGCTCTTTAACCTGGAGAATTTCCTGCACATAATCTTGAGACAAGTGTCGATACACAAAAGATCATGCGTGTAATAATAAACACACAATTTCCCTCATAATGCCGGTTATAATGTATAACACATGTTATTTGATATTTTGCAGACAAATTGCTAATATGTGCTATATTTATACCAAACACCTTTAGATGACTACAAAGAGTAGGGAAATTGATGTGTTAAAAATACAATATTTTCGACTGATCAAATTCCCCAAACTTAATTTTGGTCGTCTCGAGTAAACTTGTTTTATTCAAAAGAAGGAGAAAATATAAGAAAAAGAAAAACTAACCAGCACACTTTCGTAGGCAATACGATTGCACTGAGCACGTGCAACAAGCCTTTAAACCTCTAGGTGTCCCTAGTAGGAGGGGTGTTATCTCCTGAGGGTTTTCAGCGGATTGCACCCACAAAATCCCATAATAAAAGGAAGACCGTGAAAGTTACATATAAAGATAAGAATTATAAAAGAAAGACTTTGAAAATTAGAGTTTCCAACTACACTAGCTTTTCAGTTGTCATGAGCCCTATCTTAATAGTCATGAAAAGATGTTAGAAATCACATCGTCCCTCAATAAAATATCATCTTTATTCTCCATCCCTACCTTTCTTCCAAATATCGATCATATACCCCTACGTGTGTGTAAAAGACATCCCTACACTCGGAGAATTCAATTCAAGCTATCATACCCTTGTCCATCACCTCAGTACTTTTTAATCAGTGAATATTTAATGAATTTGCTCACACATTTTTCATGCGACCGTTAATATTTCTTGAGGTACTAACCGACCGATTACTCATGTGCTTGCTGATTAGGTATATTAGTATTTTCCTCGTTTTGCAACACCTAAGGCTTAGCAGTAACTCCCAAACCAGTTGGTCTAAGGCACTAGGTGATGAAGCACCCTCGCTATATTTTTTTATTGCTGCCTTGGTGATAAAAAAACCAGTGTTTATTTTTCTATACCATTTTATCTTTTATTTTCCATTTATTATTTCCTTCATACTTTGGCTTTAAGACAAGAGCATTTCAAGGTATTCTCTACTATCCCAAGTTTCAAGACGTGTGTAAGTGCGTATAGTAGGGTATCAACATTCAAATGTTTAGCTTCCAGAATAGGAACTATTTTTCAGACTTATTTTTATCCTCAGATTAGTGACTTCTTTCATCTTACTAACCCTTGGGACAACGGCTCATAACTACTTATTACTAGTTCGTTTAAGAAAACTTCTAATTTTCTAGGTTTTCTTAAATTTTTCCAATCTTTTAGATGTAATTTTTCACTATCTAATCTTTTATTATCTTATTTATGTACAAATTTTTTTTTTATAAGTTTTGTGCTTATGCAAAGTATGATGCAAAGTGATGCGTAAATAAGCACAAACGTCCCCCAAACTTGTTTTCAACAGTGTTCTCACTGTTGTCTTCTGCTAAATCTCAAAATCCTGAAAGCTTGGGAGGAAAATTTATTAGCGGGGACATGAAATATGATCGTGAAAATCCTCCCCCAAACTTATTCATTGGCTCACCATTTTGAATAAAAATTTATTTTCAAGAGCCAGATTATCCCCCCCCCCCCAAAACTTGAGTTAAACAATGTTAAGCTTTTATATTCACAAGAGGGGGTCAAAATTACTGGTCAATGCCAAGCTTTGCAAAGACCGAAAGTCAACACTAACCATTCGAAAATTTTATCAGTGTAGTGCATCGGTTGGCGGAAGACCATGTTATAAGGAGCCAGGAAGAAGTGGGGAAAATGTAAGTGGTGGGATAGAATGTGTTTGCGTCTCGTTTTGGAGAGACGACACAGTGATTGTGATGATGGATTACTCGCATTTTTGTGATTGTCCGGAAGAAGGGGTGGAGATTCAATTTCTTTGTTTTGAAGTGGATTCATCTCAACACCCGTGTTTGCTAAAAATGCAAGTTCATCGTGAAAATGTCCTCAAAGTTTTCATCGATCCCCAGAAGAATAATGTCATCAAAAATCGTGGGGTGATTTTCAGACTCCAAAAATGGATCATATTCAGTGTTAGTTGTTGACCCGGACAACTCGGTGGAAGAGTCTGTATGTGTATAATATATAGTTGGGTCAAACAACAACATATGAAAAGAATCTAGATCGGTATCATGAGGCTCGTCAAATTCGCTGCTGTCGACATCCATTAATTTGACAGAACGAACCTGAGCAGAAGGTTCGGAGGGTACACTTCCCAACTTGTAAATGTTCAACTCAATTAATATCTTCCCGAAGGATAGGGTCATAGAACCGTTACGACAGGTTATTATAGCATTGGAAGTGGCCAAAAAGGGGCGACCAAGAATCACCGGAATTTGATTCCGTCGGTTCACTACAGGCTGTGTATCAAGAACAATAAAGTCCACCGGGAATACAAATTCTCCAATTTTTATTAACACATACTCTAGTTCACCCCTAGGTTTGGTGATTGATCGGTCGGCCATCTGGAGAGTGCAGTGAGCTGGTTTCAACTCTCCGATCCCTAACTGCTCATAAACTGAGAAAGGAAGCAGGTTAACACTTGCGCCAAGGTCAAGTAGAGCACGGTTAATGTGTTTACCCCCAATACAAATAGAAATAGTAGGATAGCCAGGGTCCCTACGTTTCCTTGGTAATTGTTGGGGAAAAGCCGTGTCTACAGTACTCGACATGAACACCTTTTTTGGCACTTGAGTCTTCCTCTTCCTAGTGCACAAGTCCTTGAGAATTTTCGCATAAGCCGGGACTTGTTTTATAGCATTTAGGAGAGGGATACTGATGTTAACCTGTTTAAAAATTTCAGTGATCTTCTCCATTTGCGGACTTGGTCTGTTTCCCCTTAACCGATTCGGATAAGGAGCTTTAGCAATAAGAGCGGGGTCCAACATTGGAGAAGATCGTGTGGGCAGGAAAGATCCAAGAATAGGAGCGGGGATCGTCTTTGGTGGACTAGAAGAAGTGTGCTGAGGGTTCGAGCCTTGGGGAAAATGGTGAATAGGCTCGGAAGAAAGCGGTGGGGTAGACGAACTGGGGTCAGAAGTAGAAGTAGAAGTGGAAGTGGAAGGAAAAGTCTCATCCGGGTATCATCGATTGATTCTTCATTATTATCAATCTCTTCACCAATATGGTTGTCAAGCACTCTTCCAGATCTCAATATGGTGATAGCGTTCACATGATGTGAATAGCCAGGATTTGGTTGGGGTTGAGCTGGAAGTTTCCCTTTCTCTCTAGAACTCAATTCGGCATTTGTACGGGCAATTTGTGCTTCCATCAATTTAATACTCTCACTTTAGGAGTCAGAGTTTTTCTGGATTTTATCGACGGAAGACTTCATCTCAGCCGAAACTTGCATGATATTTGTCAGAAGCAAATTCATGGTTTGTTCGAGTGGAGAGGAGTTATCAGTACCGGACACTTGCAAAGAATTGTTATATGGTGCAGGTGCGTTGACCGGATTTTGAAAGTTTTGTGATTGGTAGGAGTGCTGACTTATTTGAAGTGGTTGCTGTTGTTGTGGAGGTACCCTTTGAAAGTTGTTTTGGTATGGAACCGTGTTTTGAGTTTGTTGTTGGTTCCAAGCAAAATTAGGGTGATTCCTCCAACCCTGATTATAAGTGGAAGAATACAGATCGTTTCTAGGTCTTTCTTGGAAAGGAGCATTGGTATGCTCTTGACCTTGAAACGGAGAATTCAAAGGACATTCTTCCATAAGATGAGATGGATCAGAACAGCATCCACAGACAGTTTTGGAGAGTGACATCTGATTTAGGGAGGCTGCTAAAAATTTATGTTCTATAGCTTCGAGTTTCTTTTGCATTACTGCCATTTCAGCTCTAAGTCCTATGGAAACATCAAATTGATGAATACCACCCCTAAACGATGACTGGTTTACACTCTCCTACCGTTAAGTTCTTTCAGCGAAATCTTCTAAAAATCTCCAGGTTTCACCATCATCTTTATTCATGAAGGTGCCTTGACACATGGATTCAAGGGTCTGTTTTGTTATAGGATTAATGCCCTCATATATGATTCTGCACAGATCCTATCTAAGAATTCTGTGATGAGGACATTGAACTAACAGATCCTCGAAGCGTTCAAAACACTTCGAGAATGGTTCATTTGGAAGCTGGGTAAATTGATTTATTTCGCTACGGACTCGAGCTGTTTTATGATTAGGGTAGAATTTCTTTAGGAAAGCTTTTACGAATTCTCCCCAGTTCGAAATAGAATGTGCGGTTGTATTATAAAGCCACTTCTCGGCTATATCGCACAGAGTAAATGGGAGAAAACGTAATCTCATAGCATCCACAGAAAGTTATGAAGTACCCATCATAGCGCATACATTTTCAAATTTGGTAATAAAGACATATGCGTCTTTAGACTCGAGACCGTGATATTTTGGTAAAAGATTGATGTATTGTGGTTTGATTTCAAAGTTGTCCCCATTGGCTGGTGGAATGGTGAGACAGGTCGAAAGAGGACCTCGCATAGGGTAGCATCTCTCTTAGAGAGAGATGCGGGGCAGATTCTGCGCACCTGCGGGCGGTGGCAGAGTAGTGTTAAAGAAGTTCGATGGAGAACCGTCCATTGAAGTGGGTGTGGTGGTGGGTAAAGAACAAGTAGACGTAGAAATACCGACTTTGGAATCGATAGGAGGAACGCGGACAAGACGGGCACTAGAATCCCGTATCCAGCCGAGCATGCACTAAATGGTTTAGCATAAGTGGCAGCGTTAAGTGATAATTAAGGAAAAGATGAGTTGGTGTTTGGTTTGAAAAATTACGAAATTTTGAAAAATCAAATCAAATCACAAAAAATGCACAAGCAACCCTAAATCTAGTGGTCACCTAGGTCAAGTCTCTAGACCGCTCCTAGACTTCCAGAAGACAAGTCGCAAGATCGATCCTCTACTGCCTCTTTATCCCTTCTGTGTCCAGGTAAGTGCCAGGTAAGTGCCAGGTTCTCCACTACGTAAGTAGTGGGCCTAATTAAGTAACCACTTGCCTTAGACACACTTGATTTAGACACCAGAAAAGAAACGCGGATAAGAAATAGATTACCGACGACCTTCTTCTGTCCTAATTGAGCGCGACGGTCCTTAGAGTCTTGTCTAGATATTTTTTAGTTAATGAGGGTGATGCGGATGCAAGTTTGTGATTTTTGGGGCTTAGGAAGGGTAATGAAATCCCCACCTAATCTGAATTTGGTCTTCGCCGCTTAATTTCCATATTAAAAATGCAAACAACTAAGATCAAACACGCAACAATTTTTCTTTTTGCGGCGCTGCGAATTTTTGCAAAGAATCCTGCAGAAATTGGTTAATGGACAAAGCAGGAAGAAGATAAGAAAGTATAGAAGTTACCACAGAGAAATGGATTTCTGAAGCTTCAAGATCACCGTGGATCCGCCGCGAAATGCTTGATATGGCCGCGGTTCCGCGGTGCGTTAACGAGATCTCTGCACAAAATTTGGTACAGATGCTTCTTTTACTCTACTGGACTTCCAGAAATGATCTGAATATTTTCCCTTTGCTCCGATAATTCCAGATTCCCTCAAAAAAATCACAACAAATCGTTAAGCGCTTGATGCGAATTTTGATCTAAAAATTCTGATGGAATAATAAATTTTCCTACTCAAATTATAAAAACGAACAAATTAGCACACTATCCCCGGCAACGGCGCCATTTGATTGATATCGCTTCCGTATCGTGTTTAGAAATGTTTCACAACCAAAGAAATTTATACCGCAATCAATTGACGGTGTCTATTGTAGTTTCGTCGATGAATGCGGATCGTCCACTGAGAAAGTGTGATTTGTTCGTTATCGTTTTAGTTGAGTTGAAAATTAAAGATAAAAGAAAATGCAAGAAAATTGATTTAAGATTTGTGAGTTTTCATTTCAAGAAACATAAAGAATATAGATCTAGAATCAAGAATCAAGAAATATCCAAATCGATTGAATTATCAAGAAATGAATAGTAGCTTGTAGGATCCGATTGAGTTAATAGCTAATGATGAATTTAATAATTCCTAATCTTATCTATTGAATATTTGTAGCTAGATTGATGATTATGATTGAAGATTAGGGATCAATTGAAGAAACTAGGGTTTCTCCTTCACTATCCCTTATCTTTTCATTCATAATCATTCGGATCTAGCCTCTACCAAAGAAAATCACCGATAGTTTGATCCCTAATTTGCAACGAAATAATCAAGAAATCATTTTGCTCCAAATTAGGTCATCAACGATTCTTTTTTCTAAGGTTCACAAATCTCATAAGAATTAAGAATAGTATTAAGATTTGATCATCATTAGATCTATCAATTCTCTCGGATCCTCCACAAGCGGAGAATTTACTCAAGCATCATGAAAATAAATGAATCAAAGATCAAGAAGCTTCATAACGCAAGAGTGTAAAGAAAACAATAAGTACAATTATCACTTTTATTGAATCGACGACTAATTACACATTCTCTCAATTCGAGATTACAAGATATTGCTCTTGATCGCTCCTTTTGAAGAGATAACTAGATTCCGTCGAAGCTTTCTCCGCTCGATCTTCTTAAGTCACGGATCATCATGGATCTCTTGTTCGGATGAAGGTCGGCGTTGCTTCAAAGGCTCGTTGAAGGCTTTCTTGATTCGCTTCTCGATGGATCTTGATTTGGCTTTGTAATTGGATTCGAGCTAGGGTTTTGAGTTGCAAGTTGTGTCACTCAACTTGTGGAAATTTTGGTTCAATATTCAACCATTCAATTAATAAACAACATTTTTAATGAAGCCATAGATGCCTTTTTATAGTTTTCCCTCAAACTTCCCCTAGAAGCTAGGTCTAGCTTCCCTTGGAAGCTTGGTTGTTATGAAGCTTGGATAGGAAGCTAGGGTAGAGAAGTTTCTAGATTAAGGTAGTTAGCTAGCTTGCATGAGAAGCTTGGTAGTTATGAAACTTGCACAAGAAGCTTGGCTGTTAGAAGGGAAACTTCTGGAGAAATCTATACAATTCGAAACGTCTTGGAGAAGCTTGGCCGTTAAAAGAGAAGCCCTGCAAAAAGTTCCAACTGCCGACGAGTCAACTCGGCCGCGGATCCGCGGCCGTTTGGTGGATTTGCTGCATTATTTTTCCAGGGTAATTCTGATGTTGGCTTTATGGCACTTTCCTGATGTCTAGAATATTTTTATACTTTCTTGTTCACTGCCAGATCTTAAGTATTAGACTTGGTGTATTTTATCAACACTTTTAGCTGTTCCTCTCTTTAACCTGGAGAATTTCCTGCACATAATCTCGAGACAAGTATTGATACACAAAAGATCATGCGTGTAATAATAAACACACAATTTCCCTCATAATTCCGGCTATAATGTATAACACATGTTATTTGATATTTTGCAGACAAATTGCTAATATGTGCTATATTTATACCAAACACTTTTAGATGACGACAAATAGTAAGGAAATTGATGTGTTAAAAATGCAATATTTTTGACTGATCAAGGACTAAGCTGCCGTTAATTACCCCCCGCCTTTAGAGTGAGGGAACTTCCGATTAATGGGTTAAACTGGTCATGCGAACTCAATGTGCAGTGTTGTGTTTTGAAGGGGTTTTGGATACATCGGGGGCCTCGCAGAGTTTTTACGGGGGTTCCGCTACCTGGATAGCGGGCTGGGGGTCAAGGGCGCTATTAGCCCCCTTACGGGGTGCGGGGTGCAGGGCAGCGCCCCGTTACAAATTTTTTATAACGGGAACAGTGTGGTGGAGTATGTGTATGTGTGTGTGCATATATGTATGTATATATATATATATATATATATATATATATAAAAAGGAAAGGGCATCCATAGGATGCGTGGTAGAAGACGCCAGCGCCTCACGTGAGCGGCACGCGAGCGCTTAGGCACTGGCGCTAATGCTTTGGGCGCTGGCACTAGTGCCCCTACGTGCCTGGCACATGGGCGCTCGAGTGATGGAACTCGCGCTTTGGGCGCTGGCGCTAGCGCTCCACATGCCCAGCACGTGGGCGCTCGCGCCAGCGCTTTGGGCGCTCGTGCCCCACGTTCCCGGCACGCGGGCGCTCGGGCGATGGCGCTAGCGCTCTGGGCACGCGGGCGCTGGCGCTAGCGCTCTGGGCGCTACCGCTTTGGGCGCTAGTGCCTCACGTGCCACGCACGTGGGCGCTCGGGTGGTGGGCGGCAAAAATGGACTTGGTCCCTGCACTGTCCCAAAAAGAAATACTTATTATTTTATGTGTGTGTGTGTGTGTGTGTGTGTGTATTTTGAGGAGTTAAACTCCTAAGATATTTTTGGAGCTAATGAAGGGGCTTCTCCCTTGAGCCCTGGATCTTCTCTAAATTGGGATTTTTGGAGATGGGTCTCCTTCTTCCTCCTCTGTTGGCCGGATCTTGAAGAACAAAAGGTATGGGATTTAAAAAATCTCCCCTTTTTGAGATCTAATGGAAGATCTGGGCTCCCCTTTGTGGGGTTTGTGGTGAAAAACTATTTAGTTTTGGAAAAGGAAGAGTAAAACTCTTGATTTAATTCAAAAGAAGGGAAGAAGGTTTTAGAACCTTTTGGAAGGAGAAGGAGGCACAGGAACCCTATTTTTTAGGGAGAATGAAAAATGTATAGATATTTTCATCGTATTGCCTCTTATAGGCTTACAAATTTACACATAGCCCCTTAGGCTTTACAAAATGGCATTTTGCCCATCTTATGTCTCATGTGCTATTTTTTTTTTGCACATAAGCCATGGGCTTTACAAAAATTTGGCTTTATGCCCATTTTGCTTACATTCATGCACAAAAAATTACATCAAAATTATTTGTTACATGATTTTTATTTTGGCATGGGAAGGCCGACCGCGGGGCTCGACTTAGACATGGGCCCACATGCTTGGGCTTAGGCCCGCTTACTTGGGATTGACCCTGACTTTGACCCGGTCAACTGGGGTGCAAATTTTGACCCCAACAAAGTGCCCCCATCAATAAATGCACACCGCGCATATGAGTTGTGTGCATGAAATTGATGGATCTTGAAGCTGGACTTCGAGGTGGAACATCATTCCGGGGGTGGAGCATCCCTCGGGGAGCATGATTCCCGGGATCGGAGCATCATTCCGATTTGCGGTGCATAATTCCCAGGTCGAAGTATCATTCCGAAGAGTCGGAGCATAATTCCGATTTGCGGAGCATAATTCCAGGGTCAGAGTATCATTCCAAAGTGTCGGAGCATAATTCCGAGAATCGGAGCATAATTCCGAAGAGTAGAGGCATGATTTTAGGGATCGGAGCATGATTCTGATGAGCATAATTTCTGGGATCAGAGCATAATTCCGAGGATCGGAGCATCATTCCGAGGAGCGGAGCATGATTTCAGGGATCGGAGCATAATTCAGATGAGCATAACTTCGGGGATCAGAGCATAATTCTAAGGATTGGAGCATCATTCCGAAGAGCGGAGCATGATTCCAGGGATCGGAGCAAAATTCCGATGAGCGGAGCATGATTCCAAAGGGCCGGAGCATAATTCCGCCGAGCGGAGCATGATTCCAAAGGGGTCGGAGCATAATTCTGATGGACGGCAGACATTCTGACCGAAGCATAATTTCGATGCAGAAGTTGATTCCCAGCGAAGCATAGTTCCGACAGGGAAGGCAGATACTCCGAGGCGAAGCATGATTTCGACAGGGGGTACATTCGGAAACAAAGCATGATTCTGGCGCAAAGCTTGTTGGCTGACTTGATTCTGAGACGAAGCATAATTTCGATAGGGAAGGCAGATACGCCGAGGTGAAGCATGATTTCTACACGGGGTACACTCTAAGATGAAGCATGATTCCGGTGCAGAGCTTGTTGGCTGACTTGATTCCGAGATGAAGTATAATTTTGACAGGGAAGGCGGATATGCCAAGGCGAAGCATGATTTCGAAACGGGGTACACTCTGAGACGAAGCATGATTCTGGCGCAGAGCTTGTTGGTCAACTTGATTCCGAGACGGAGATTAATTCCGATAGGAAAGGAAGATACGCCGAGGCGAAGCATGATTTCGATATGGGGTACACTCTGAGATGAAGCATGATTCCGGCGCAGAGCTTGTTGGTCGACTTGATTCCGAGGCGGAGCTTAATTCCGACGTGGAGGTCGCTGATTGATTCCGAGCCTAAGCATAATTCCGACAGGGAAGGTGGATACTCCGAGGCGAAGCATGATTTCGACACGGGGTACACTCTGAGACGAAGCATGATTCCGACGCAGAGCTTGTTGGTCGACTTGATTCCGAGGCAGAGCTTAATTCCGACGAGGAGGTCGCTGGTTGATTCCGAGCCGAAGCATAATTCCAACAGGGAGGTGGATACTCCGAGGTGAAGCATGATTTCGACACGGGGTAAATTCTGAGACGAAGCATGATTCCTCCGCAGAGTTTGTTGGTTTGATTTGATTTCGGTTGACATCGGCATCGCTACACTAGAATATGGTACCAGGAGCGAATCAGCATCTGTCTTTGAGAGGATTTAGGGATTTTGGTTTTCGTCGGCATCTGCATTGCTGCACTGGAATAATGCTAGGAGAAACTCATCATTTGCCTTTCTCTGTTGGGAAGCGATGGCTTAGGAGACAGGTTTGGATCCCTATCACCTATGGCTTTACAATTTCATGGGCCGTAAGAGTCCCATAAAAGCATTTTCTCCTTACGAATCGAAAGGATCTCGTAGGTGTATTTTCTCCTTATGAGTCGTGAGGACCCCTAAGTGTTTTGCTCCTTTGTGAGTCGTAAGAATCTCACGCGGGAATTTTCTCCTCACAAAGTTGAGAGGACTTTGTGAGTGCATTTCATCTCTTTTTCAAGAGATTACGCCCTTTCGAGTTTTCACAAACTCGCCGGCAGTCTGCTGTTTTTACTCACAGAGCCCTTTCGGGTTTTCATCCGTGCCCATTTTGCTTGTGGATATACCTTTTTTTAATTTTTTTAAATCTTCATCGCCGGTGGAACTTTGAATGTGGTCTCGCCGGTAGGACTTGGGAGAGATTGGAATCGTTTTACGCCCTTAAATTATATACGGTTTTGCAGGATGTATGATCCAGACCGTAGAGCCGGAAAAATTTCGGGACTTTGTTGGCATCTGTATCGCTGCACTGGAATATGGTACCAGGAGCGACTCATCATTCGCCGTTGGGGTATGGGATTTTGAATTTGGTTGGCGTCTGCATCGCTGCTCTGGAATATGGTAGCAGGAGCGACTCATCATTCGCCACTTGGGGATTTGGATTTTGGTTGGCGTCTGCATCACTGCACTGGAATATGGTACTAGGAGCAACTCATCATTCGCAGTTTTTTTTACTGCGATTGCTTTATCATTTCAGCTTTTCTTATCGCGAAGCTCGCGATTGCCCTATCATTTCGGCTTTTTATTCACGGTTGCCCCATCATATCGGCTTTATTTTCATTTTTATTTTTACTCACTGATTTTTATTGCGAGTTACCTCATCATTTCGGCTTTTTATTATTATTTTTTTACTTACACTTCGTTTTTTTTATTTACACATTTTTTATTTACACATATTTTTTTTACATTCCCAGTTTAATGATTTAGAGGTCGATTGTTCCCAGTTTAACGACGTGGTGGTCAATTCTTTTTAGAGAAAGGCAGATGTCTGAGAGAATCAGATTCCCGAAGGATTTCGGTCTCCGTTTGTATGAAATTGGCGGTCGCAGCTTGACTGTTTGTTAACACGCCCTTAGACAGTTCTATCTCTCCTGCCTTGTATTGCTTTTCGACCCAATATTTGAAGACGAAACAGTCCTCAAAGGCATGATCTATCACTCTGTGATAACAGCAGTATTTGGGGTCGTCGGTCATATTCGCTTCTTGATTCTGGCAATTGTAGACCGTTTCTTAGGGCGTCTTTGAATATTTTACGGACCCAGTCCGTTTTGAAGGAATAGACCTTATCCAGCTTCTCTTTCAGTGGAGCTTCTCCTCCCTCTCCGAACACTGGCTTCCGAGGCTGGTTGGCATTAGGCCCGCTCATCCCTTGCTTATTTCGGTTAGCCGAGGTGTAAAAAGATTCAGTATCGTTGGAATTTCCACCTTTGCGATTTTCATCCTTTCGGTTTCGCCAGGACCTATTATTATTTTGGGAGTCAGAGGAGGACTCCTGCTTTGAGCGTTCCAACATCTGAACTTTCCTGGTCAGCTCTTGGAATGTTTTGAGACCCGCGGTGCATAGAAACGGGGCCATCCAATTGTTGAGATTTCTGACGAGGAGACTGACAGATTGGTCATGCTCTATCGGCGGTTCACATTTGACGGAGAGATTGCGCCATCGGGTTATAAAATCCGTGTCGCTTTCGTTATTCTTTGGCTTGGTCCTTACGAGGTCGGCGATGGTGATCTTATCGCTGACACTCATGAACCATTGTCGAAACAAAGATTCCATTTGGACGAAAATTATGATGGAGCCATCCGGTATGCTCGCATACCAGTCGAAAGCAACATCGGTCAAGCTATTAACAAACTGGCGGAGGAGAAGCGCATCATTGCCCCTAGTATTCCCGCATGAGGCTTTAAAATGGGCAACGTGCTGATTCGCATTTCCCGTCCCATCAAATCTTTCGAATTTGGGGATGACATAGCCGCTAAGAAATTCTACCAGATCATACTGAGCAGGATATGATCTCCCACTGCTGCTGATATTTTTTTGTGTTTCGGCTTCGGCTACCAATGTTTTGACTTTGTTAGCAACCAAATCCATGATTTGATCTTGAGTTAGCGGGATACTGTCATCGATAGCCAAGACATTTCCCGAGATAGGATGCGACTGACTTTCATGCGGTCCGCCCACCTTTGATTTTAGGGAATAAGCGTCGGCTGCCTTGGGACACCGTTTCCCGGTTCATGAGCAGAGCCCTGCGCTTGATTGGGTGGCTGAGAGGCAAGTCAGGCCGTGAGCTGCAAGACGACATTCGTCAAGTCGTCAATTTTAGAGTAAAGTTTGGCCATCTCCTTATCTTTACTTCTGAGCTATTTTCGAAGCTCTTGGAGAAGTTGCTGCTCTGCGTTCTTGGGACGGAAGATTGGCTCATCTTCACTTTCCGAGCCCGACTCCTCATGAACCGAGGGATCTCTCCGCTTATCAGCTTCACTGGGAGGATTTTCATTATCTTCCGAAGGATGCTGGTCTTGGGAAGTGACAGCCACATTCACACCGGATTGGATTTGAGATGTAGTGGCCCCATCCTTGCTCTTGCTGCGCGTACCCACCATGTAGACAGTGTGGACCACATATCCAGCCATTTCCTCATCTTTGGCGGGATAACCCTGTTCTTCGAACCTCATAAAGTTTAGCCTAGCAGAAGCCCTAGCCCTTTTGTTGGCTTTATATCTGAGCCTTTTCTGCCTTAGCTTCTCAATTTTAAGGGCTTGGAAGGCATCCGTTATCCAGGAAGCCATAGTGAGTCGATTAGTGGCGAGCTTAGAGAAGACACCCGATTGAGCAGTTGTTAGGGGCACCACCGGAGCTTGCTCGAGTCGCCTTGTTGCTTTGTTGGTGTTGATGGCCTTGCCCTCAGCTGGGGCCAAGGGAAGTCGTTCAAACACCGAATTGCGTTTGGGTTAGGGCGCTTTCGAGACCACCACATTTGGCCTCTTGCCTTTCGAGGCCGGTTTGTCCGTTACCGAAGCTTGAGGAGCTGGGATGGCGTTAGCTGACACGAATAGAATAGAGCCAAATGATAGTGGTGGCTCTTCCCATTGTCGCCCGAGACTGGCCGGGAGGACCGTCCTGGCGTCCATCTTCATCGTGTAGGAGATGGGAGCTGAGTTCATCTTTGGAGACATTGTTGAAAATTGATTGCTTAGAAACCTGCATGAAAGAGCATTATTTTAGTATAAATATAGATATGTATATTGATTGAGTTTGCATGAATGATTAACCCGAAATATGGGAGGAAAGATAGGTCCCACCGGGCGTGCTAGAATCTGTAGGGTATTTTCCGTCACCCCATTAAGATGGGAATACGCGCGTGCTTCTCAGGCGTACTACAGATTACCCCTGCCTAGGGTAGGCATGGGTTTATTGATCGTGGGGATCCGAATCTCTGGCAGCCGCGGACTAAGCTGCCGTTAATTACCCCTCGTCTTTGGAGCGAGGGAATCTCCGATTAACGGGTTAAACTGGTCATGCGAACTCAATGTGCAGTGTTGTGTTTTGAAGGGGTTTTAGATACATCGGGGGCTCCGCAGCGTTTTTACGGGGGTCCCGCAATCCGGATAGCGGGCTGGGGATTAAGGGTGCTAGCAGGACCCTTGCGGGATGCGGAGCAGTGCCCCGTTAGAAAATTTTTCTAATGGGAACAGTGTGGTGGAGTATGTGTGTGTGCATATATGTATACATACATACATACATACATATATATATAAAGGAAAGGGCATCTATAGGATGCGTGGGAGAAGGCGCCAGCGCCTCACGTGAGCGGTACGCGAGCGCTTAGCGTCTGGGCGCTGGCACGAGCACTTTGGGCGCTGGCGCTAGTACTTTGGACGCTAGCACCCCCATGTACCCGACACGTGGGTGCTCGGGCGCTGGCGCTAGCGCTTTGGGCTCTAGCTCCCCACGTGCCTAGTACGTGCGTATATGGGCGCTAGTGCTAGCGCCCCGCGTGCCCGGCATACGGGTGCTCGGGCATTGGCGCTAGCGTTTTGGGTGCTAGCGCCCCACTTGCCCGACATGTGGGCATTCGGGCGCTGGCGCTAGCGCTAACGCTTTGGGCGTTAGCGCCCCACGTGCCCGGCATGCGGGGGCGCTAGCGCTTTGGACGCTTAGGTGCTAGCGCTTTGGGCGCTAATGCCTCACATGCCACGCACGTGGGCGCTGGGCAGCAAAATGCACTGGGAGTTGTACTCCCAAAAAGAAATACTTATTATTTTGTGTGTGTGTGTATTGAGGAGTTAAACTCCTAAGATATTTTTGGAGCTGATGAAGGGGCTTCTCCCTTGAGCCCTGGATCTCCTCCAAATTGCGATTTTCGGAGATGGGTCTCTTTCTTCTTTCTCTGTTGGCCGGATCTTAAAGAACAAGAGGTATGAGATTTAAAAAATCTCCCCTTTTTGAGATTTAATAGAAGATCTGGGCTCCCCTTTATGGGTTTTGTGGTGAAAAATTATTTAGTTTTGGAAAAGGAAGAGTAAAACACTTGATTTAATTCAAAAGAATGGAAGAAGGTTTTAAAACCTTTTGGAAGGAGAAGGAGGCACAGGAATCCTAGTTTTTGGGGAAAATGAAAAGTGTATAGATATTTTCATCATGTTGCCTCTTATAGGCTTACAAATTTACACATAGCCCTTTGGGCTTTATAAAATGGCATTTTGCCCATCCCATGTCTCATGTGCTATTTCTTTTTGCACATAAGCCATGGGCTTTACAAAAATTTGGCTTTATACCCATTTTTCTTACATTCATGCACAAAAAAATTACATCAAAATTATTTGTTACATGATTTTTATTTTGGCATGGGGAGGCCGTGTAAGTCCATGCTACCTCTCCCGGTACTTTCGGGCATGCGGAATTTGGTGAAAAACAATTTTCTAGAGGTGGTAACATGGACTCAAAACCCGGATCTTTGTTAAACATCTAACTAACAACCTAACTACGAGTTGCTAACTACTCGGTTAGGGGGTTATACCTTTCTTTTTCTCGAACTCCTTCGTCTTCAAGCTTCGATGGTCGTCCGAATCGGCTTCTCCCCGTCGTCTCCTTGCGCCGAAGATAGATCCACGTGAAAGCTTCAACCTTTGGCTCCTTCTTCGAACTTTGAAGAAACTAGTTCACTCGGTTTGCTAAACCTTGTGAACTAGAGTGAGTAGAGAAGAGTTTGTATGGGATTTTATCTATGGTTCTTGGTTCTCAACTCATGAGACAAGTGAACCATGGAGTCAAGAGAGGGAGAGCAAGAGGAGGAGATGAGAGCTCGAGAAGAAGAGAGAGAATGAGCATGAAAGAATGAGAGAAGACTTTTCTCATTTGGCTCTCATAATCCAAAACAATCATAACATATCATATCAATCAAGTATTATGTGATGGTTTAAGCAACAATAGCCATATCATTTCATGCACTCATTTAGCACAAGAGAGCAAGCAAGCAAAAGTCTTTGCCATGAAATGATAGCCATTGTTATCATGATGGTCAACTAGTCAAGCCTAGTCAACCGGTCAACAAAGTCAACAAAGTCAACAAAGTCAACCCCTCAACAACCATGTCACCATAATACTTAATTAATATAATTATTAATTACATATCATATTCTCATTAGGGTTGAGCAAAAAGTCAATAGTCAACGGTCAACGGTCAACAACCCTAATGAGAATCCTCTGCCTCTGTCTCTCCGTCAACTGTGCATACACACCCGCATCCGCGTTCCGAGGAACACGAATGCAAACTGGATAAAACCAATCCCAAAAGGTACACTAGGATCTGGCTTAAACCAAAGCCCGCTAGTGTAAACTGTCCGGATACTAAACATGCACAAGTGCACGGATGTGACTGAACCCTGTCGCAAAACCATGCGACTTGTCGCAAAACCATGCGACCTCTACTCTTTTGCCTAAAGGCGAATAGGTTTCTGTGTGGGACTCTAAAGACTCGACACTACGCTGGCAGTGGGTTCAACCACAGACCGCAAGCGGCACTAGCTGTGCGTAACGGTCCCCAGGTAGATGCCGACAAGAAGACTGACGAGGCGAAACCCATCTGAACTCCTACTGAGCCTGAATGTGACAATCTCCGTACAGTCCGGTATGTTCTTCTGATACATCGCATGGCGGGCCTAGGGGGGCGGTAAACGTCAGTCCCCTAATAGCGGTACAAGTCGTGTCGGAGTGAAGCCCAAAACACCCTGAGATAACACTGGAAGCCTACCAGTATATCTCGCTTGCCCTGGCCAGGGATTACTCGTGTAATGGCTCTCCTAGACACAGCGCGATGTCAACCCCCAATACCGGGAGAGACGAATCCTGTCTAACCGTCACTGCCTCCAAGTGCTTCGGGACTGCACCCAACTACTACCTGTTTGCACGACTCCTTTGAGTCGTGGTAGGGTAGTAATCAAAGTACAGTGGGAACACACTCGAGGCGAAGTGACAGTGTCAAGTCAGCGGACTAAGCTATACTCATGTCACCTGGGAACTGATAACTGACGATAGGTATAATACCAACCGGTCAGTTCCCGACGAGTCCTGTCCAGTGTACTCGTAACCTAACGAGCACCCGCATACTATCTCCAGTACGACGTACTGATGGCTGTGGGACAGACCATCTCCCACACTGGGATGAGAAGCGCATGCGCTAGTCTACTCCGGAGTATCGATGCCTTGTCTCGATAGTCCTGCGACTAGGGACCTGCATAAGGATGTGCTTATAGATTACCCAGCCCCCACTAGTGTGACTGCCATCACAACACTGGTAATCAAGCAAAGATCATAAGGGCTCCACTAATGCGTATAGGTGATATAATAAAATAAACACATGTACACATTGAAGTAGAATTAAACCAAGGAGCATACTACTATTTTGAGTAAGATTGTATATACAAGGTGAATATCCTAAGCTTCCATTAAGTAATATACAAACTAGTATGATACAGTAATGGCCTCTAGGGCATATACACTAACAATCTCCCACTTGCACTAAGGCCATGTACTAGCGTATCGAAGACCTATCATCTCGATCAGCCGCTCGAACTGAGTCTGGGGCAAGGCCTTGGTGAATGGATCTGCAGTGTTATCTTCTGAAGCAACCCTCCGAACCTCGATCTCCTGGCGATCCACGATCTCCCTGATCAGGTGATACCGCCTCAAGATGTGTCTGGATCTCTGATGGGACCTGGGTTCCTTCGGTAAAGCTATAGCCCCGTTGATGTCGTAATACAGAGGTATTGGATCAACAATGGACGGAACCACCTGAAGTTCTTTCAAGAACTTCCTCATCCAGACAGCTTCCTTTGCGGCATCAGATGCAGCGATGTATTCCTCTTCCATCGTCGAGTCTACAACGGTTTCCTGTTTGGAACTCTTCCAACACACCGCCCCTCCATTGAGGGTAAAGACAAAAACCGACATGGACTTGGAATCATCCTTGTCACTCTGGAAGCTGGAGTCAGCAAAGGCCTCGATCTGGAGGTCTTTTCCGCCATACACCAAGAACATCTCCTTAGTCCTTCTCAGATACTTGAGAATATTCTTTACCGCTATCCAGTGTTTCTCCCCGGGGTTTGACTGATACCGGCTTACTACACTAAGTGCATAAGCTACATCCGGTCTGGTACACAACATCGCATACATTATAGAGCCTACCGTAGAAGCGTAGGGTATAATAGACATGTGATCCCTCTCCAAATCAGTCTTGGGAGACATCTCTTTAGAGAGGGTGATCCCGTAACAAGCCGGTAGATTACCGCGCTTGGAATCTTCCATACTGAATCTTTTCAGTATGGTGTCGATGTACCTGGACTGTGAAAGTCCTAATATCCTCTTGGATCTATCACGATGGATCCGGATCCCCAGGATGTATGAGGCATCACCCAGGTCTTTCATGGAGAACCTGTGTGACAAGAACCCCTTGACAGATTGTAGCATAGGAATGTCATTTCCTATTAAGAGAATGTCATCCACGTACAAAACGAGGAATACTACAGTTCTCGCTACAAATCTACTATAGATGCATGGTTCATCTGGATTTTTGATAAAGCCAAATTCCTTGACCGTCTCATCAAAACAGATGTTCCAACTCCGCGATGCCTGCTTTAGTCCATAGATAGACTTAAGCAACTTGCACACCTTTCCGCTGCTCCCACTCTGAATGAAACCCTCTGGTTGGTCCATATAGACACACTCCTCTAAATTTCCATGTAGAAATGCGGTCTTTACGTCCATTTGCCAGATCTCATAATCGTGGAAGGCAGCAATGGCAAGAAGGATCCGAATGGATTTCAGCATAGCCACTGGAGAAAAGGTTTCGTCATAGTCCAAGCCAGGCCTTTGACGGAAACCCTTTGCAACAAGTCTAGCTTTATAGGTCTCAACCTGTCCATCTACACCAATCTTCCTTTTGAAGATCCACTTGCATCCTACGGGTTTTATCCCGTCTGGAGCAATGTCCAACATCCATACTTTGTTGGTGTACATGGACTCCATTTCGGTCCGCATTGCATCCATCCATTTTACTGAGTCAACGCTCTGAACGGCCTGCTGGAAGCTAGTAGGCTCATCATAATCTATGATGCAATCCTCTCTATCCCCGTCTATGAGAAAACCGTAATATCTCTCGGGCGGATGAGACTGCCTACTACTCCTGCGGAGCGGCGTAGGAATGTCCTGTTCCTTTGAACCCTCTGGTTCCACTAAGCTTTCAGTAATAGTCTGTGGTTCTGGAATTTCTTCCAGTTCTATTGTGCTCCCACTTATTTGGGTTTCCAAAAACTCAGTTTCCAAGAAGCGGGCATGCTGAGAAACAAAAACCTTTTGTTCCTCAGCGGAATAGAAAAGATACCCTCTGGAGTTCTTTGGGTATCCCACAAACTTACACTGTACTGAACGTGCCTCGAGCTTGTCCGCATGCTGCTTTTTTACAAAAGCTGGACATCCCCATACCTTAAGATACTTAAGACAGGGTTTCTTCCCAGTCCACATCTGATATGGGGTGGTAGGCACAGTCTTGGTTGGAGCCTTGTTCAAGAGATATGCAGCTGCTTCTAGTGCATATCCCCAGAATGATCGCGGTAACTCAGTGTTACTCATCATGGACCGTACCATATCCAATAGGGTCCGGTTCCGTCTCTCCGATACACCGTTATGTTGCGGAGTGTATGGAGGAGTAAGCTGAGAGAGAATTCCATTCTCTTTTAAGTAATTCAGGAATTCGGCACTTAAGTATTCTTCACCTCGATCCGATCTTAGAATCTTGATACTTTTGCCAGTTTGTTTTTCTACTTCATTCTTATATTCCTGGAATTTTCCAAAGGCTTCGGACTAATGTTTCATTAAGAAGACATAACCGTACCTTGAAAAGTCATCCGTAAAAGTAATGAAGTAAGAATAACCGCTTCGTGCATGTGTAGAAATTGGACCGCACACGTCGCTGTGTACGAGTCCTAAGAGCTCACTCGCTCTTTCCCCGTGTCCAGTGAACGGAGTCTTTGTCATCTTTCCTTTGAGACAGGATTGACAAGTGGCATACGATTGATATTCGAACGCATTCAAATATCCTTCTGTATGTAACTTCGTCAACCTTCTCTCATTGATGTGACCCAGTCTACAATGCCACAAGAAAGTCTGATTTATTTCCGGAGACTTTCTTTTGTGTGTATTCTGGACATTGAAAATCTGTGGTTGGTTTAATACGTATATACCATTGCTTAATGTACCTGACCCAATCAGAACTTGATTAAGGTGAATGTTTACAACATTACTTACAAACGCAAATTCATAACTTTCTTTAGAAGTCAAAGCTACAGAAATGATATTACAAGTAGCGTTGGGTACAAAATAGCAATTACGCAAAACCAAAACGTGTCCATCTGACAACCCCAGGTGATAGTCCCCCACGGCCTTAGCATCCATGCTAGCTCCGTTTGCAACTTTGAGGGTCATGTCACCTTCCTTCAAAACCCTACGGTTTCTCAACGCCTGCAAAGAATTACAGATATGAGATCCTGATCCGGTATCCAATACCCAGGAAGTAGAGTTTATTGAAAGACAGTTTTCAATAACATACACACCTGAAGCTGAAGCCGCAACCTGCTTCAGATCCTGTGTTCTGGCTTTCCAAGCCCTGCAATCATTCTTCCAGTGTCCCTTCTTATGACAATAGAAGCATTCTTCCTTATCCACAAGCTTTCTCACTTTCTTTGTTGCTTTTGCCTTTCCCTTCGTATCCACTTTACTAACACCGCCCCTTGGTTTGGCGGGGGCTTTCTTCTTCTTTCCCTTGGCTTTCGCCTTGGACCTAGAAGAAGAAGATCCTCCTACAAACAAAGTGGATGTTTCCCTACCTTTCTGTAGGGTGCCCTCTGCGCTCCTTAGCATGTTGAGGAGTTCTGAAAGTTCAACTTCCTTTTCTTGTAAGTTGAAGTTCAGTATGAACTGGGCGTAAGTGGAAGGAAGGGACTGGAGAATCAAGTCCGTATAGAGCTCATTCTCCAACGTGGTCCCAAGGTCCGCGAGCTCCTCAATGTAGCCAATCATCTTAAGCACGTGTTCCACTACCGATGATCCGACGGCCAATCTTGCCGAAAATAACTTCTTCGACACTTCGTATCTTGCGATACGAGATTGCTCTCCATACAGTTCTTTTGTATGAAGAAATATGGATTCCAGGTCCATATTCTCGTGCCTCCTCTGATGTTCATTGTCCATAGAGGCAAGCACGAGGCACTTGGCCTTCGAGCAGTCTAGTTCCCAGGTCTTACAGATTTCCTTATCCGCGACGCTGGTTTTGGGACCTGGGACAGGGGGAGCTTTGGTGGTAAGAAGATACCCCAGCTTGTCGTAAGTGATTGCCATCTTGACATTCCTGAGCCAATCTTTGTAGTTTGGCCCTGTCAGTATGTTTTTATCTAGGAGTAACTTAAGTCCAGTCATGTCGATTGGTCGCTGCAATTAGGAGAGAGAAGAAACACTCAGCATGATGCTCTTGCAAGTTTAGAATGGTTTTTAGTTTGTCTAAACAGGATGGCTCCCACTGTTTCTCGAATCCCTCCTCAAACCATAAAGGAAGAATTAGTCGGGATCAATCCCACCGCACAATACTTGCTTAACCGTTCAGCCAGGCCAGTGTCGGTACTTCGAGGGAGGTTTTCCAACGCTTTCGCGAAGTTCCTTAATTTAATAACCTCTTTTCCCTGGGGGCGTAGCCCCGCTAACACCTTTCTAGGCACCTACTAGGTTTATAGCATTGATCGTTTAGTGAAAAATTTCCCGAGGAGTAGCATATACTCACAGTAGGATCGGGATCCAAATATCATCGTGTGACGAAACTGAAGGAATCCTACCAGAATCATCACACTCCAAATGGTATGCAAATCTAGCAAGTTTCAGTACTTATGAAACACCCGATGTGGATTTTTGCCCCATGCTCTTATGACCTTGACGAAGGTCAACAAATCATAAGTCACATGTCAAGTTCTGCCCGTCATTATCCAGGTTAATTTGAACCCACCCGTATATACCCTTGACGAAGGTCAATAAGGTAATGCGAATGTCCCAAACCAACGCATCTATCTATGTTACAAATGAATACCCAACAGCTACCAATCACTATGCCTTGACGAAGGTCAACAAACATAGCTTGAATACTATTGAATATTCATACGAAACGACGGAGGGCTACGAATGGTTTTTGGCGAAACCGTGAACATAGTGAACTTGATATAATCGATGGAACGAGATAGCTTTTAAAAGGAGTGGCTCAAACTCCGCATTTTAAAAGTTGATTTTGAAAAGAACCGAGTGGTTTTTCGAAAGTGTTCCAACGACTTTTACTTGGTTTATTTTTCTTGCATTAGTTCTTTTAATGCGTGATATTCTTGCATTAGTTCTTTTAATGCGTCCCATCATTTAATCCTACCATTGCAGAAAACAACCAAAATATGACGTACGTTTATGCCATTCGCATTCGCCACGGGGCCCCGTCATTACCCGTTAGGTTACTTAACTAATGACAGAGCGGGGGCTAGGCTAGCGCGGCTGTAAAACATAAGCAACGCCTAAATAATATCATATATAGATATACTGCAATGATAGCCATTTCAGATCACAGATGAACACATTGGATATACTAGGAATCCGCAATTCGTACGAGCCTGTAACGAAAAGCAGATTACATGGTCGCGGTGAATAGCCAATACCCCACCCAAGACCCCTACGGGTGCGGCAAACTACCCGCCAAGTACCCGAAGCGAAGCAACCTCCCTCAACTCCGTGAGTAGGCCACTCGGTATTTCGGCATACCCGGTAGTTTGTGCACCCCTCCATGGGTATATCATAGGAGCAAAAACAGTAAAAAGAAATTATACAATGACGGCTACAAACCCGACCCGGTTGTGCGGCCATACAAATAATTATTACATCAATTTACAAATTTACATGAATTGAAAGAAAAGAAAACTCTCGTCTCACAACCCCCGGCTATTCACCCGCGACAATCCAATGAATTCATATACACATTCCAATAACATTACAGATCACAGATTTGTATAACCCCCACTAATCAACATATAGCGATTAGCAGACGTTCAATACAAATATCACAACACAGATAAAAACCCGTCAGCTAAAGTCTTTTAGAAGTTCGATCAAAAATACGGATTTTTAGGCCCCAAACACAAAATTTTCGTTCTGGAAAATCTGGGCTGAAAATACATATACCAAAAATCCCAAAATACCCATATAAGCATATTGTAGCAAAGAAGACCCAGAGAGGAGCCAAGACGGCCGCGGAACCGCGGCAATAGCAAGCTATTGCCGCGTTTCCGCGGCGCTTTGATGAGATCATGGGACCATTTTTCTACAGTATACTCTAAAAAACCTGAGTCGATTTTTGGTGTATCTCAAATAATTTTTACAGCACTTTGAAAATCGACAAAAAGTTTGAAAACGGGGTTCATTTCGGGACTTTTTCTTTGATCGATCTTCTAGCTACTTTGCTAACATGTTAGATAGAGTTTAACTAGGCTCTGATACCACTGTAAGTCCATGCTACCTCTCCCGGTACTTTCGGGCATGCGGAATTTGGTGAAAAACAATTTTCTAGAGGTGGTAACATTGACTCAAAACCCGGATCTTTGTTAAACATCTAACTAACAACCTAACTACGAGTTGCTAACTACTCGGTTAGGGGGTTATACCTTTCTTTTTCTCGAACTCCTTCGTCTTCAAGCTTCGATGGTCGTCCGAATCGGCTTCTCCCCGTCGTCTCCTTGCGCCGAAGATAGATCCACCTGAAAGCTTCAACCTTTGGCTCCTTCTTCGAACTTTGAAGAAACTAGTTCACTCGGTTTGCTAAACCTTGTGAACTAGAGTGAGTAGAGAAGATTTTGTATGGGATTTTATCTATGGTTCTTGGTTCTCAACTCATGAGACAAGTGAACCATGGAGTCAAGAGAGGGAGAGCAAGAGGAGGAGATGAGAGCTCAAGAACAAGAGAGAGAATGAGCATGAAAGAATGAGAGAAGACTTTTCTCATTTGGCTCTCATAATCCAAAACAATCATAACATATCATATCAATCAAGTATTATGTGATGGTTTAAGCAACAATAGCCATATCATTTCATGCACTCATTTTGCACAAGAGAGCAAGCAAGCAAAAGTCTTTGCCATGAAATGATAGCCATTGTTATCATGATGGTCAACTAGTCAAGCCTAATCAACCGGTCAACAAAGTCAACAAAGTCAACCCCTCAACAACCATGTCACCATAATACTTAATTAATATAATTGTTAATTATATATCATATTCTCATTAGGGTTGAGCAAAAAGTCAATAGTCAACGGTCAACGGTCAACAACCCTAATGAGAATCCTCTGCCTCTGTCTCTCCGTCAACTGTGCATACACACCCGCATCCGCGTTCCGAGGAACACGAATGCAAACTGGATAAAACCAATCCCAAAAGGTACACTGGGATCTGGCTTAAACCAAAGCCCGCTAGTGTAAACTGTCCAGACACTAAACGTGCACAAGTTCACGGATGTGACTGAACCCTGTCGCAAACCCATGTGACCTGTCGCAAAACCATGCGACCTCTACTCTTTTGCCTAAAGGGGAATAGCTTTCTGTATGGGACTCTAAAGACTCGACACTACGCTGGCAGTGGGTTCAACCACAGACCGCAAGCGTCACTAGCTGTGCGTAACGGTCCCCAGGTAGATGCCGACAAGAAGACTGACGAGGCGAAACCCATCTGAACTCCTACTGAGCCTGAATGTGACAATCTCCGTACAGTCCGGTCTGTTCGTCTGATACATCGCATGGCGGGCCTAGGGGGGCGGTAAACGTCAGTCCCCTAATAGCGGTACAAGTCGTGTCGGAGTGAAGCCCAAAACACCCTGAGATAACACTAGAAGCCTACCAGTATATCTCGCTTGCCCTGGCCAAGGACTACTCGTGTAATGGCTCTCCTAGACACAGCGCGATGTCAACCCCCAATATCGGGAGAGACGAATCCTGTCTAACCGTCACTGCCTCCAAGTGCTTCGGGACTGCACCCAACTACTACCTGTTTGCACGACTCCTTTGAGCCGTGGTAGGGTAGTAATCAAAGTACAGTGGGAACACACTCGAGGCGAAGTGACAGTGTCAAGTCAGCGGACTAAGCTGTACTCATGTCACCTGGGAACTGATAACTGACGATAGGTATAATACCAACCGGTCAGTTCCCGACGAGTCTTGTCCAGTGTACTCGTAACCTAACGAGCACCCGCATACTATCTCCAGTACGACGTACTGATGGCTTTGGGACAGACCATCTCCCACACTGGGATGAGAAGCGCATGCGCTAGTCTACTCCAGAGTATCGATGCCCTGTCTCGATAGTCCTGCGACTAGGGACCTGCATAAGGATATGCTTATAGATTACCCAGCCCCCACTAGTGTGACTGCCATCACAACGCTGGTAATCAAGCAAAGATCCTAAGGTCTCCACTAATGCGTATAGGTGATATAATAAAATAAACACATGTACACATTGAAGTAGAAACAAACCAAGTAGCATACTACTATTTTGAGCAAGATTGTATATACAAGGTGAATATCCCAAGCTTCCATTAAGTAATATACAAACTAGTATGATACAGTAATGGCCTCTAGGGCATACACACTAACAGGCCGGCCGTGGGGTTCAACTTGGGCATGGGCCCACTTGCTTGGGTTTGGACCCGCTTACTTGGGGTTGACCCTGACTTTGACCCAGTCAACTGGGGTGAAAATTTTGACCCCAACAATAGCCGTATAATATTCGATACTAGTTATTAAATCAACACTTGATTCAATAATTCGGTCATATCATATACAACCAGCCAATATCAAATATATATACATAAATCAAATCATTGAATCAACACTTGATTCAACAATCCGGTTATATCACATATAACCTAACCGATACCAAAAATCGCGAGATTAGAATACGGAATCACATACTTGTATTTAATCAAGCCCTCGCACATATCAACATATATGCCTTACTTCGTTTCGCTTGAGCTAGGAAACCTCTGTGTGGGACTCTAAAGACTCATCAATATGCCAGCAGTAGGTAATGATCACATCAGTCACCCATAAGCCGTCGGCGGTACTAGCTGGACGTAACGGCTATTCAGGTATTGAGCGAATAGAAGATCAACAAGAAAACTTGTCCAAACTCATGTGAAGCCTATAAGCAACACTTACTGTACAGTTCGGTCTCTTCGTCTGATATATCACATATCAAGTCTGGGGGTGGAATCGTCAGACCTTAGTAACTTGATAAGTCATGCCGATGTGTGGCCTATAACAATTCGAGAAACTACTGATAACACTTACCAGTAAATCTCATCAGCCCTGTCCAGGGACTTTCTGTTATAGCTAAGCAAGTATAGCGCAACATCAACTCCCTATACCGAGAGAGATGAAACCCCTCCTATCGCTCACTGCCTCTATGTGACTCGGGACTGTACCCAAAATCCACCTGTTTGCATGACTCCTTTGAGCCATGTCAGGGAGGAAATCAAAGCACAGTGGGAACCACACAAGACACTGTGACTATCTCGGATCTATAGACTAACTTGTACAAGTGTCACCAGAGAACTGCTATCTGACAATAGGTATGGTACCATCTAGGAGTTCTCGGCAAGTCCTGTTCGATGTACCCATTCTCTAATAAGCACATGTGTACAATCTTTGATGTCAAACACCAATGATTGTGGGATCAACCATCGCCCCATATAGGGTCAAGCAACGTAAACACTAGTCTACTCTAGAATATCGATGCCCTGTCTCGATATTCGCTCGACTTGGAACTGTTAAAAGATGTGCTTGTGGATTACACAAGCCCCACTAGTCTGATCTGCATCATAGTCCTGGTAGTCAAGATAACATCCTAAGGGCTTTATCAACATGTATCAGAGAGACAGTATAACAATACAAGTGTACATGTTAAGATAAAGAGCAACCAGATAGCATACTATTATATCGAGCAAGAAAGTCCTCTATATATATGTCCAAGCATCCACTGTATCATACAATAATGTCCTCTAGGGCATACATATTCCTAATAATCTCCCACTTGCAATAAGGCCAGTTGTTGTAGTATCTATTGGCCATAGTGCCCTCAAGTCAATTATTGAATCGCAGGCACGCGATTGTGATGATTGAGGGAGGACCTATACGGGTAGAACAATCTTACTCGAGATGATAATATGTTATCTGGTTTGTCTTTATCATCATGTACATGCATTAGGTGGCATTACAGATCACTATTACATGTTGATAGAGCCCATAGAATTCTTGCTTAACTACTAGCATTATGATGGCGATCATATAAGTGGAAGTTGGGTGGTCTATAAACACATCCTTAAATGTCCCTAGTCGTGGGAGTATCGAGACTGTGCATCAATACTCCGGAGTAGACTAGTGTATACTTATCGAGACCCTGACGAGGTGCGGTGGTCGGTCTCACAAGTCATTGGTTTCAGTTAGTCACCTAAGATAGTATACAGATGCTCATTGGGTTATAAGCACACTGGACGGACTCGCCAGGAATATGTTAGTTGGTATTATACCTATTGTCAGATAGCAGTTCCCAGGTGACATGAGTACAGGTTAGTCTGTCGACCTGAGATTATCATTTGTCTCATGTGAGTTCCCACTGTGCTTTGATTACTACCCTACCATGGCTCAAATGAGTCGTGCAAACAGGTTTTAGTAAGGTACAGTCTCGAGCCACATGGAGACAGTGAGCGGATCGTCGAGGATTCGTCTCTCCCGGTATTATGGGTTGATGTCGTGTTGTTCACGGATGGCCATCACAAGAAATCCTCGGCCGAGGTGGACGAGAATTACTGATTTGGATCAGTAATTTCTCAGTGGGTGATGGGCTTCATACCGACACGAAATACTGCGTTATTAGGGGTCTTATTTTATCCACCCCCTAAACTCGATATGCGATACTCTTAGGCGAACAGACCGGACTGTATGGAGATTGTCACGGACAGGTTCAGTAGGGGTTCGGATGAGTTTGCTCGTTGGCCTTCCTTTCGCTCAATACCTGGTAGCCGTTACGTACAGCTAGTGCCGCTGATGTGCTTGAGGTTATACCCACTGCCATCATATTGACGAGTCTTTAGAGTCCCACACTGTGGGTTTTCCTGGTTCTGGCAAAATGATGTAGTAGCCGTATTTGATACATGTATGGTTCCGATCGATTGATTGTACTATGTACCTGGACTTTCGATCGGACAATTGATAATACTAGCCGGCTCGGGTTTGAGCCGGATTATTAAATCAGGTATTGATTTAATAATTTACGTATATATATTTCGATATGTATATTCTAGTATTATGTTCTTTGTGTTATTCTATCTTTTCGGGTATTCGTGTTTCGGGACGAATACAAGTATATATATACAGCAGAATGTAATCCGTATTTTTTCGGAAAACATTCTAGAAGGTGGACACCTCATATTGGTTTGACCATTTATATTAAATGGATTATGAGGTGGCAAAGACTTGATGGGAGTATGGTGAGGATCATGCTTGCATAGTGTGCACAAATGAATTATTAATTCATTTTGCATACTATTCAAGTATGGGTTGCATATTTTATTGGAAAAATTGTTTTGTAAAACCATTCTTCACTTAGTTTTTTCCTCACTTGGAGACTTGTTGGAAAATGAAGAGAGATGGTTCTTCTTTGATAGCTCTCTTCCCCTCACCATTTAGCTTCACTCTCCCATTGAGCTTCTTGAGTTCCTCCACCTTTATCTTCCACCTCCTCTCAACCCTCTCATGTGTTGAGAATCATAAGAAGAGGTGAGATAAGATAGATAAACGCTTAGTTCACTCACTACATCCTAGGCATTATAAACTAGCATCCTTAAATCCCTAGTTGCTTCACTTGCATTCATTATGTGGAGCTAGAGCCATGACTACATCCCTCGGGTGGATCATCTTCGACGGAGGAAGACCGGCGGCCAAGTTCGTTCGAGCATGCCTCAAGGAGCTTAGGAAGGTGATGGAAGACCGAAGAACTTGGTTCTTTTAGTATAATCACTCTAACCCTTTAGTTTAACTCTTTTAGTTGCTAGTATATGTTTATGGTTTCGATCTTGAGGCGGGTTTCATTTGTGCCAAACTTTTTAAATGCCAGTTTTTGTTCCGCATCGGTCATGGTAGATGGCCAGGGCGCCAGCGAAACCCAACATGGTATTAGAGCCAGGTTTAAACCTTTGCTAGCTAGTTTGCACAAGGTTAAAATCTCGATCGACCCAAATTTCCGGATCGTTTCCATTTTGTCTTGCTTGCTGCCGATTTTGAAAAGTGTTCAAAAAATCTTTCTTTGTATCTTAAAAATACATGTAGGCATAATTAGGTCATCTCAAGAAATTTGGGCACGTGGCCCCACCAAAATGCCGCGGAACCGCGACATTACATACACATTGGCCGCGGTTGCGCGGTGGATTTGTGGCCTTCGTGCTCCAAATTTTTTATGACACTCTCCGACATGGAAATATGATTTTTAGACATTTTGTTTTGGCCCAGATTTGTTTAAGTGCTTGTTTGCATTTGGGGACCTATATGGAAAAATTTTAGTGATCAAAATTTTAACTATGTAATTATCAGTACATGTGATTATATCTGCGACCATGAATATCATTGAGCGGTACAACCCGACTAGTTGCTATATGTTCAATTAGACGAGTTTGCGATCGTGATATTCACGTTGTTGTTCTGTGTTTTGCTGATATTGTTGTTGGATTTTCGTGGTGCAATGATAGTTATACAGTTTAGATTCATTTGTATATTCAGTATTGAGGGACGAGCGTCCAACATGTGGAATGTCGTCTCTGCCAGATTGTATATTCTTTTATTAGGGCACGACCGGATTAAGGTCGATGTCACCATTGTATATATTTTTCTTTTATGTACTAGGATTACCCCACGGTGGAGTGCACGTATAGCTGGGGTTTAGAGGGCAACAAGCCCGCATCTCATGGCGTTGAGACAGAGGGGGCTTCACTCTAAAATTGGCGGGCTATTCGCCGCACTCATAGGGGGTATAGGTGGCCCACGGAGAGGCGCTCAAGTTACCAGATTTCGTGAAGTGCTGGGTGGCCTATTCACTTTGTTGATTGGGGTTGCCTCACTTCTGGGATTGGCGGGTAACTTACCGCGCTCGTAGGGGTCCAGGTTTTTTATTGCACAGGCTATCTACACGACCGGGAATGTCGGGTCTCATTTGCAGCTCAAATGGAACCCGAGGCTCCAAAATTATCCACCATTCTATGATGCTTGCTGAGATTCTGTGATGTTGCTTATATCATGCCTGGGACGAATGTTATACATATTTATATAAACTAGTAGATGTTGTATATGTTTTGCACCCGCTAGTCCAGCTCCCGCTTTGCCGTTAGTTAAGTAACCTGACAGTGCATGACAGGGACCAGTGGCGAATGCGGATGGCATATACATACATTTTATTTTCCTTCCTTTTCTGTTGTGTGATATAGATTAATTGATGGGACTGCATTAATTCTTATTAATGCAAGGAAAAATAAACACAAATGATGTTGTTGGAACCAAATTTTCAAAAACTGTTATTTCAGGACGTTTCCTTTTGCTTTGCACAGTGGTATTCGGTTCAGAATATCCAGCACCTCATTCGACGACGCAAGAGCCGAGATCCCTTCATCGGGAGTGACCTCTTGGGAAAAATTTTGCGTCATTGTAATAACTTCGGTATGGTCGATTCTTTTTCTTTGTATCATGGTATTCAGATAGGACTATCCTACACCTCATTCAATGAGGAAAGAGCCGATATCCCTTCACAGGGAGTGACCTCTTTAGAAAAAGTTTACGCCACTATATATTTGTAAAACCACTTGAGTTCCTTCAACGATATCAAGTTCATTACGTTAAAAGTTTTTCGCTAAAAACCAGCCGTAGCCCTCCGTCATTTCAGAAAAGTAGCGCCTAGTATTCGTGCTAAGTTTGTTGGCTTCCGTTAATACATAGTGTGTGGTAGCTATGTGTTACTTTTCTGTAGCATGGATATACATTAATCTAGGACAGTCGTACAGCCTTGTTGGCATACTTCAAGGACGAGTACGGGTGGGTCTAAATTAATCAGGATAATGACGGGTAGAACTTGACTTGCGTTTTATGATTTGTTAGCATCCGTTAAGGTCATAAGACGCCAAGGGCAAAAACCACATCGGGATTTTCAAACATACAGGAAACTTGTTAGGCATGCACAAACCTTCTGGAGTATGGTGACTTGAGTGGCTTCCATCAAGTTATCATGCGATGATAGTTGGATCCCGATTCCAACTGATGAGTAGGTGTTACTCTTCGGGTAATTTTAGATGGTCCCAACTAATTCTCCTTTTAGGATTTGAAGGAGAATTCGAGGAAACAGTAGGAGCCATCCTGATTAGATAAAGTGATTAACCAATCTAATGTAGGTTAGAGTGCACGCTGAGTGTTTCTTTTCTCTCTCTCTCTTTGGCAGCGACCATGACCTAACCCTAAACTAAAACTCATGAACCATGTTAACCGAACCTTCTTAAAACACTTTGGCTTTCTTTATTGTCATAATCGCGTAACTCATTTCCGCTCCTACTTTTCTTTTTGCATTTCTCCGGAATATTCCGTATCACTACGAAAATCCACATTTCTTGAATATTCTATCATATAGTTACATACGAACTCGAAGGAACTTGTTTCAGTTCGAGGATGAATTCTGGTTCTGGAGAAATTGAATAGGATTATTCGGTTGTCTATTCTCTTTACCTTCTCTCGGGTTGCAAGGGCTCCTGACATTAGGAGAGTACACCTATTACGCTTATTGGATAGTCTTCTTCCAAACCATAAGCAGGTGCCGAAATGTAAGGAAGGAAGAAAACCAATTAGCCTGAGTGTGGTGTACAGAAGGTAATAAGTAAAGACATATAAAGGGATTAGAGTAAGGGAAAAGGAAATTGAAACTGCTATCATTCATGAAAAAACTGAGTATACCCCTACCACTCCTACATCCCCTTTGCATTTCTCCAGAACACCTCGTATCACTACAAAGATCCACATTTATTGGATATGCCGTCGTATAGTTACATACGAACTCGAAGCAACTTGTTTCTGATCGAGAATGGATTCTGGTTCTGGAGAAATAGAATAATAATTATTCAATTGTCTTTTCTCTTTACCTTCTCTCAGATTGCGAGAGCTCCTGGTATTAGGAGTGTACACCTGTTACGCTTATTGGATAATCTTCTTCCAAATCTTAGGCTGGTGCCGAAAGATAGGGAAGGAAGAAAACCAATTAGCCTAAGTAAGGTGTATAGAAGATAATAAGTAAAGACATATAAAGGGATTGGAGTGAGGGCAAGGTAGTATACGGTTACTGTCATGAATCTGGATAGTGGAAGAGGCATTATTAGGAATATCTGGATACCCCTTCGAAACAACTTCATGTTTCAGTTTCACTGTGCGGTGTTAATTGAAAACTGTTTTCCCAATTAGATTCTGACTCCAGGGTATGTATTTACCAGACCTGATTCTCACATCTATATAGCGTTACAGATGCTGAGTGGGAGTAAAACATTGGGAATTGGATGATTGTATCCTCAACATATCGGAATTCTTTGTAATTAGTGATATTTGAGGAAATCACCTTGGTTTTAATTAACGGCAAATATTTGGTTTTGAATATCCGTGTTATGCACCAATTTCAAACTGATATATCTGTACGTTTATTTTATAAAGTGATATATAACTTTTGAAATTATGTTTATGACATTTACTTATATCAGTTGATGGTTAGGTAAGGAGCATTCAACAACGGTGTAATTCTTCTTAACCATAGCACAGTTTCCAGCCTACGTTGCACAGGGTTTGAGTTATTAAACTCAGAGAACTTATACAAAGTATTGTATATTATTCAGTGTCCATTAGGACAAAGGGGTTGGTACTCGTACTATATTCAGTTTACTTATGACTTCTCAAGTTTTAGACAAGTATTTCGTTGAAATACAAGGTCCAAATTTTGAGAAGTTATAGGTATAAGAATAAAGTAGAGAACCATATGTTGCAAAGTATCAGGATTCTTCAAGGTGATCGAAAATGTAGATACTTGTGCTAGGTATTCCGTTGTAAGTAATAGTTTTGAGAACTTCCTTCTCTTTCAGGTTACTCATATGTGGGTGCATTCCTTGATGAGTAATGCTGCTAAGCATCCTTCCATTTTGTTGATATGTACTGGAAACGGCTGCATGTATTTTGAATCTGGTTCCAATTAAATTAGGGCCTTTGTTTCTATATGGTATATAGAATGGTTTCATATCTTAACGATGTTAAGGTATATGGAGTTTTCCGGCTTATACTTAAAACCAGAATCCGGATAAACTCTAGGCACGTTTCAGTTTTGGCAGTTTGTAAGTTATCCCGGGTTTTGACGAGGGTTGACATTTTACCATCTGGAAGATCAATAGTTACATTGTTCTTGACTTGCCACCAGTTTTAGTAAAATGAATTCTTTTAAGAAAACATTAGTGGGAGTATGGTAGAACTGGAAGTTATTCCAGAACCACAAACGATTACTAAAAATTTAGTAAAACCTAAAGATTCATTTGGATTCGATATTCCATTAGCCACTCCGCAGATTTAGTGGGTAACCTCAGCCATCCGAGAGGTACTTTGGTCTCCTCAAAAACGGTGATAGGGAGGTTTTTGATTACCCAAACTTGCCACTACTGTTGTTCTAGACTATGAGATCTGGAAGGAGGATGAGTATAACGTCGTTCTAAATTAGCTTTAGAAGTGCACGTGTATATGACTCTTCCAGAGGGTTGTTGTAGTCAGTGGGAGCAGCGGAAGTATGGTGGGCAAGTAGCTTATGTCTATTTATAGACTAAAGCAGATAAAGCGGAGATAGTCTGTTTTTTATGTGACAGTCATAGAGTTTGACTTCATCAGAATAACAAATGCATCTGGTAAGAAGGTAGTGGGGAGTGATGTCTTGGTATTTAGATGACATGCTCTTGATAGGAATTGATATTCCTATACCGCGATCGGTTACACTATGGTTGTTACAAGGTGGTTTCTCCACACAGGATCTGAATAAAATATCAGTGATTTTGGTTACTAGATCTATGGTTTTAGATCTAGATTTGAGAAGTGTTCCAATTTGGGTACTTTGACACTATTCTAAAGTGTTTTAGAATGGACGACCCATGGCGTGGTGGTGTGCCCACAGGTGATGGAGTCACCCTCTCTAAAGAGATGTCTTCTAGACTGATGAGGAGAGAGATTTGCATGATTGACATATCTCTTGCTTAGGCAATTGAGTCAATCATGAAATGTCAAGTACCACACCAGATTTTGCTTTTGCACTAGCTGCAGTAAGCATTTATATTAATCCAATCCTGGAGAAATGTTGGGAAGCAGTTATGAATATAAGTGGATGTTCTTGGTATATGGTAACGGCAGCCTTCTTCAGGAGGCGGTTATCATTTTAGGCTTCCAAGGTGACCTGGATGACAGAGTGGCTGTCAGAGTTATAGTTTTCCCTCTTTTGAGGTACAGTATGTAGGACAGATGGTCCAAGCGGATACTGAAGAGGACATGGCACGGGTTACTGATTAAATTCAGTGGAAGATACAGTCTAAGAAGTTTGTTGGATTTGGAGTTCATTTGTGAACTGGGTCCCATTAGATATCCAGACAAATTCTAAGACAAGTATCGCTCATTTCGGGAGATAGTTTTTTCTCTGCGAAGTTGAGATATAGAGAGATAAAGAAACAAATATTGGAGTGGATCCACTCACTGAGCCTATTTCTCGAACGCAATAGTTAGCCTTAAGTTCAAGTGGGAGATTGTTGGCTATAGTGCTCTCAAGTCAATTATTGAATCGCAGACACACGATTGTGATCATTGAGGGAGGACCTATATGGGTAGAACAATCTTACTCAAGATGATAGTATGCTATCTGGTTTGTCTTTATCATCATGTACATCCACTAGGTGGCATTACAGATCACTATTACATATTGATAGAGCCTACAGGATTCTTTCTTGACTACTAGAATTATGATGGCGATCATATAAGTGGGAGCTGGGTGGTCTATAAGCACATCCTTAAATGTTCCTAGTCGTGGGAGTATCGAGACTGGGCATCGATACTCCGGATTAGACTAGTGTATACTTATCGAGACCCTGACGAAGGGCAGTGGCCGGTCTCACAAGCCATTGGTGTCAGTTAGTCACCTAAAATAGTATACAGATGCTCTTTGGATTATGAGTACACTGAATATACTCGCCGGGAACTTGCTAGTTGATATTATACCTATAGTCAAATAGTTGTTCCCAGGTGATATGAGTACAGGTTAGTCTGTCGACCTGATATCGTCATTTGTCTCGTGTGAGTGCCCACCGTACTTTGATTACTACCCTACCACGGCTCAAAAGAGTCGTGCAAACAGGTTTTAGTTTGGTACAGTCCCGAGCCACATGGAGGCAGTGAGCGGATCGCCGGGGATTCATCTCTCCCGGTATTGGGGGTTGATGTCGCGTTGTGCAAGGGTGGCCATTACCAGAAATCCTCAACCGAGATAGACGAGAATTACTGATTTGGATCAGTATCTCAGTGGGTGATGGGCTTCATACCGACATGAAATATCGCGTTATTAGGGGTTTGACTTTATCCACCCCCTAGACTCGATATGCGATACTCTTAGACGAACAGACCGGACTGTATGGAGATTGTCACGGACAGGCTCAATAGGGGTTCGGAAGAATTTGCTCGTCGGCCTTCCTTTCACTCAATATCTGGGTAGCCATTACGTACAGCTAGTGCTATTGACGTGCTTGTGGTTAAACCCACTGCCAGCGTATTGACGAGTCTTTAGAGTCCCACACAGAGGGTTTCCCTGGTTCTGGCGAAATGATGTAGTAACCATATTGGATACGTGCAGAGATCCGATCGATTGATTGTACTATGTACCTGGACTTTCGATCGAACGGTTGATAATATTAGTCGGCTCGGGTTTGAGCCAGATTATTAAATCAGGTATTGATTTAATAATTTACGTATATATATTTCGATATCTATATTCTAGTATTATGTTCTTTGTGTTATTCTATCTCTTCGGGTATTCGTGTTTCGGTACGAATACAGGTATGTATATACAGTAGAATGTAATTCGTATTTTTCCGGAAAACATTCTAGAAGGTGGACACCTCATATTGGTTTGACTATTTATATTAAATGGATTATGAGGTGACAAAGACTTGATGGGAGTATGGTGAGGACACTGCTTGCATAGTGTGCACAAATGAATTATTAATTCATTTGTGCATACTATTCAAGTATGGGTTGCATATTTTATTGGAAAAATTGTTTTGTAAAACCATTCTTCACTTGGTTTTTTCCTCACTTGGAGACTTGTTGGAAAATGAAGAGAGATGGTTCTTCTTTGATGGCACTCTTCCCCTCACCATTTAGCTTCACTCTCCCATTGAGTTTCTTGAGTTCCTCCACCTTCATCTTCCACCTCCTCTCAACCCTCTCATATGTTGAGAATCGTGAGAGGAGGTGAGATGAGATAGATAAACACTTAGTTCACTCACTACATTCTAGGAATTCTAGACTAGCATTCTAGAATCCCTATTTGCTTTACTTGCATTCATTATGAGGAGCTAGAGCCATGACTACATCTCTCGGGTGGATCATCTTCGACGGAGAAAGACAGGCGGCCAAGTTCGTTCGAGCATGCCTCAAAGAGCTTAGGAAGGTGATGGATGACCGAAGAACTTGGTTCTTTTGGTATAATCACTCTAACCCTTTAGTTTAACTCTTTTAGTTGCTAGTATAGGTTTATGGTTTCGATCTTAGGGCGGGTTTCATTTGCGCCAAATTTTTTAAACGCCAGTTTTTGTTCTGCATCGGCCACGGTAGATAGCCAGGGCGCCGGAGAAACCCAAAATTATCTCATACCCAACATCCTAAAAGTCTCTCAAACTACATCTGGGGGAGGGCCTTCGTGAGTGTATCCGCTATGTTTTCCTTCATATCAACTCTCCCGACCTCGATCTCCCGGCGATCAACTATCTCCTGGATCAGGTGATACCACCTCAGAATATGTCTGGATCGCTGATAGGACCGGGGTTTCTTGGCCAAATCCACAACTCCATTGTTATCATAATACAGGGGTATTGGATGCTCAATAGATGGAACTACACCAAGTTCAACAATGAACTTCTTCATCCAGACAGCCTCTTTGGCAGCATCGTTGGCAGCGATGTATTCAGCCTCCATCGTCGAGTCTGCTACGGTATCTTGCTTGGAACTCTTCCAACATACCGCCCCTCCATTGAGAGTGAAGACAAAACCCGAGACCGACTTACTGTCGTCCTTATCACTCTGGAAGCTCGAATCGGTAAAAGACTCCACCTGGAGTTCTTCATTACCATACACCAAGAACATCTCTTTAGTCCTTCTCAAGTACTTAAGAATGTTCTTCACAGCAGTCTAGTGCTTCTCTCCGGGATCTGATTGATACCTGCTTACCACACTAAGTGCGTAAATTACATCCGGTCTGGTACATAACATAGCATACATGATTGACCCAACTGCAGAAGTATAGAGTATCCCTTGCATGCGAGCCCTCTCCAAATCAGTCTTGGGAGACATCTCTTTGGAGAAAGTGATTTCTGAACAAGCGGGTAAATTACCACGCTTAGAATCTTCTATACTAAACCTCTTTAGTATGGTGTCATCTACCTGGATTGGGACAATCCCAATATCCGCTTAGATCTATCTCTATAAATCTTAATCGCCAGGATGTAGGAGGCATCACCTAGATCTTTCATGGAGAACTTTTGTGATAAGAAGAGCTTGACCGAGTGTAGCATAGGAACATCATTTCCTATCAAGAGTATATCATCCACGTACAATACGAGCAAGACAACCTTACTCTCTATAAGCTTTTTGTATATACAAAGTCATCTACGTTTTTGATGAAGTCAAACTCTTTGAATACCACATCAAAAAAAGATGTTCCAAATCCGCGACGCCTGCTTTAATCTGTAGATTGATTTAAGCAGCTTGCACACCTTTCCGCTGCTCCCACTATCTACGAAACCCTCTGGCTGTGTCATGTACACGCTCTATTCTAAATCACCATTTAGAAAAGCGGTCTTGACATCTATCTGCCAGATTTCCGAGTCATGGTATGCAGCAATGGCAAGTAGAATCCTGATGGACTTAAGAATAGCCACTGGATAAAAGGTTTCATCATAGTCGACACCTGCTCGTTGACGAAAACCTTTTGCTACAAGTCTAGCTTTGAAGGTCTCAACATTTCCATCTATACCAATTTTCTTCTTAAACATCCACTTGCTCCCGATAGGTTTTACCCCTTCAAGAGCAACTTCCAAAGTCCATACTTTGTTGGTGTACATGGATTCCATCTCAGATCGCATAGCATCCATCCATTTCATAGAGTCTCCACTTGTGATGGCCTGCTCGAAACTAGTTGGGTCATCATCTTCCATGATGCAATCCTCGTTCCCACCGTCTATAAGAAAACCGTAGTATCTCTAAAATGAATGAAGAACCCTACTAGATCTTTGGAGAGGCTGAGGTTCTTCGGGGACTACTGAATCCTCCGATTCTACCAAATCATCAGTTATAGTTTATGTAGCTGGAACTTCTTCCAATTCTACCTCATTACCACTAATTTCTTTCATAAGAAATTCATTTTCTAAAAAGGTGGCATGTTGAGAAACAAACACATTTTGTTCCTCAGTATGGTAGAAGATATATCCATAGAATCCTTTGAATATCCCACAAACTTGCACAAAACAGACCTTGCCTCGAGCTTGTCCAGATTTTGCCTTTTAACTTAGGCCGGACAACTCCATATCTTAACTCATTTAAGAGATGGTCTCTTCTCATTCTATATCTCATATGGAGTGGTAGGCACGGATTTGGTCAGAACCCTATTCAATAGGTATGCAGCTGTCTCAAGTGCATAACCCCAAAACGAAATAGGTAACTCAGCAATACTCATCATAGAGTGCACCATATCTAATAGGGTGTGATTCCTCCGCTCCAATACTCCATTATGCTGTGGTGTATATGAAGAAGTAAGCTGAGAGAGAATCCCATTCTCTTTTAAATAGTCTCGGAATTCCGTGCTTAAGTATTCTCCTCCTCAATCAGATCGAAGGACTTTAATACTTTCACCCGTCTGGTTCTCTATTTCGTTCTTATATTCCTTGAATTTCTTAAAAACTTCAGATTTGTGTTTCAACAGGAACACATGTCCGAATCTTGAGAGATCATCAGTGAATGTAATGAAGTATGAGGAACCATTCCTGGCATATGTAGACATAGGACCGCATACATCACTATGTATCAGTAACAAGAGTTCAGTAGCTCTTTCTTCGTGTCCTATAAATGGAGTTTTGGTCATCTTTCCTTTAAGACATGATTCGCAAGTTTCATAAGATGTAAATTCAAACTGATTCAAATATCCATCTTTATGCAACTTAACTAGTCTTGTCGCATTGATATGACCAAGTCTACAATGCCACAAGAAGGATTCGTTCATTTCTGAACTTTTCCTCTTGTGTGTGTTCTGTATATTAAGAATAGTATTCAGAACGTATATACCATTACACAACATACCAAACCCAATAAACACTTGATTTAGGTAAATGTTTATAACATTTTTCTCTAATGCAAAGCTATATCCTTCTTTATCTAATAAAGAAATGGATATGATGTTGCACATCATCGACGGTATGTAATAACAGTCATTCAAAATCAATGTATTACCATTTAGCAATACAAGGTGATATTCGCCGACAGCTTCGGCAGCAACAATTGCTTTGTTCCCTACTCAGAGGGGCATATCACCCTTTCCCATTTCTCTACATCTTCTTAACCCTTGTAACTGATTACAAATATGGGATCCTGATTCGATATATAATACCCAGGACGTAGAGAAAACTGAGAAACAATTCTCAATAACTAACACACCCGAAAAAGATGCATCATCATGCCCTTTCTTCGTTCGGGTAGCATGGGAATCTATGCATTTCCCTATTCCTTGCGCAGACTTATGACAATCATAAGATAGAGTGGAACCAACGTTCCCCAGCCCAGTATAATAAGCGGGTTCGGTCAATACATCCATATTATTATCTTGATTAAGGCGTTCCATGGTCGCTACCTGGAGAGAGAGAAGAAAACACTTTAGCGTGCGCTCTTGCAAGATTAGATTGGTTATTATCTTATCTAATCAGGAAGGCTCCTACCATTTTTATCAAATCTTCCTTCAAACCTTAAAAGGTAAGATTAGCCGGAATTAATTACACCCTACAAGTTCGCCAATCGGTCAGCCAGGAAGGTATTGGTACTCCGAGGGAGTCTCCCCATGCTTTCGCATGGAACTAATTAAATAACCGCGTTTCCGTAGGAGCATAACCCCGTTAACACCTTTCTTAGACACCTACTGGATTAGCTATATGTAAAGTGGAAAACTCTCCTAGGAGTAACACTTACTCGCAGTGGGTATCGGGATCCAACTATCTCATAGAAGGTATGCAATCTCATTACAAATTTTAACACTTAAAATTCCCAATATCTGTTTTACCCCTAGCAACTTATGACCTTGGCTATGGTCAGCAAATCATAAGCGCTAGCCAAGTTCAACCCGCCATTTCGTGATTGAATTAAACCCACCCGTATGACCCTTGGCTATGGTCAACAAAACCGTACAACTATCCTAATCCAATTGCATCATATGTGGCAGATAAGCACTAATCAGTTACCGCACACTACGCCTTGACAGAGGCCAACAAACGTAGCATGAATCCTAAATAGTCCTTATCTAAAATAACGGAGGGCTATGACTGGTTTTGAAAAAAACGTTTAAAGTAATGAACTTGATATCGTTGTAGAATCTAGTGATTTGAAAAGGAGTGGTTTAAGCTCCGCTTTTAAAATTGAGTAGTTTTCAAAACAAACCGAGTGGATTTTAGCATTTTCTATCTTTTGCTAAAGAGGTCATTCCCGGTGAAGGGATCTTGGCTCTTTCCTCATCGAATGAGGTGCTGGATATTCATAATGGAATACCACTATGCAAAGCAATCATTAGAGCTACCTTTTGAAAAATATGATTCTACAACATTTTTAGGCTTCTTTCTTTTCATTAATCTCATTAATGGCGTCCCATCATTTATATTTCCTAAACATCACAGAAGAAACGAAAATAGAACGTACGCTTATGCCATCCGCATTCGCCACGGGGCCCCGTCATGCACCGTTAAATTACTTATCTAATGGTAGAGCGGGGGCAGAACTAGCGCGGGTGCAAAACATAAGCAACGTTTATTATATATATCATATTTATATAGCATTTATCTCACGCAATTATATGATCACATCACAGAACTCAAGCAGCAGAAACAAACATATGAAATATTGGATATACTAGGAGGTTCGTGTTTTAAATTAAGCCAGTAATGAAAAACACGGATTCCATGGTCATGATGAATAGCCAAACCCACAACCCTAGACCCCTACGAGAGCGGCAAGCAACCCTACCAATTCTAGAGTTAGGAGACCCAGTCTCGACTCCTCGAGATAGTTTCCCACTGGACTCTAGAACCCGGTTACTTGTGCCTCCCGCCTTGGGTCTATTGTAATACAGAAAAGTAAATAATATACATCAATGGTGACATCATCCTCAACCCGGGAGTGTCCCAATAAAATAATATTACATACAGTTTTTACATGAATGAAAATAGAAAATCTCTCATCTCACGCAAAAAACCCCGGCTATTCAATCACGACGATCCAATATAACATATCACAGCAACACATAATATCGCATGTCATCAACTTAAGTAAATATGCGTATTCCTAATGTTGTTGAAGTATAGCAACGAGATTGGGGATACACCACATATTACACTTACAGTCGCAGAAAAGAAATGAAAAATACAATAATTAGAATCTGCATCTTCCTTGGACATCATAAACCCGGAATTTCTCATATTTCGGATTTCATGTCAAACCCTATAAACCTTGCATTTAAGTCTTGAATTGAAAACACTTTTCAATAACAAGTCAGGTAATTCAACAAGATTCTTGATAAAATGATCGAATTCTCATTGGGAACTTTAGTAGATTGCCGCACCCCTGATGCCGTCAACGAAGTGCACTTGGGCGGAACACCTCGGCCGCAAGCACTCTGATTTTGATGCTTTTGGTTACGGTGTTCTCCTATAGTCACTTGGTCGGGTCTATGGCGCGTGGCTATCTAGTAGTGTTTCCCAGCAACTATTCGCGTACAATACGAGATTGCGATGGAGTTTTGATCCGAATCGAAACTCCATGGCAATTGATCAAATGAGACTAAAATGCAAGATTCACAAAACGCAAACTAGTTTTCACAAAACTAATTAATGTGGATTCCAAATATTGTATCACATATTATTAATATCTAGACGGTGTTAAAAATTTCGATCGATAAATCAAACACCCACAAATCACAGAGACCTCAATAACTTGAGTCTCATTAAAAACACCCAAAAAGTGCCAAATATCAACATGGAGCAGCATAAGAAACACAAGTCCCTAACTCACCAAAAGTGCGGCGGAACCATGGCTAAACCCTAGGTTATGCCGCAGTTCTATGGCCATTTGGTCAAGTTGGGCCCTCGTATTTCTTGGGATCCATTAAATATCCTGCACGAATTTCTGCATATTTTTAATCTCGAAAAGTTCAACTTTTGAAACAATGGACAGAAACTTGTAGAAAGCAGGTTTTTGAACTTCGATCGAACACTTTAACGTCGTCAAGACCTCACCTAATTCTCTAGCTTGTCTCTGATACCATGAAAGTGTGTCTTAGCACCTCTACTAGGTTTCCACATGTATCAAGTATGCAATTTTAAAAAATCTAGAGGTCTAAGCTACACTAACCTAGAATCGAACTAGAGAATTAGGGTTTAACAAAAGATAAAGCAAGTTCCATGCTAAGTGAGGAAGGTTACAACCTTTGTAGACCAAGTCCTTCACTTCTAAACCTCCAAGTAGTAGTCCCTAAGCTCCAAGTAGTGAAAGGAACGAGCTTGCTTTGTCGTCTTTGAGGCCGAAGATGATCCACCTTGAAGTTACTCTAACTTAAGCTACCTCTTCACTAATCAAAGAATTAGTGAAGCAAACAATCTAATCTAATGGGCTAGATGAGAGTAGCTTGATGAAGTAGGAATTTTGCTCACTTTAGAAATCCTTTTCTCCTTTTGTTTTTCCAACTCAAGAAAACTAGAGAGGAAGAAGAACTTGGGTGAACAAAAATATCTCAATTGATTATGAAAGACTTAACCATGGGCTAAAGATAAATGGTTGGGCTATAAAATATCTAGAGTAAAACAAAATTAGTAAGATGAGTCATGGCTTCTACAAGCATCTTAAACCATACTCATTTCCAACTCATTTTTAATTTTACTTTAAAAATAAATCACTCAATATTATCCTTAGCATTAGTGTAAGTCTCATACACCCATGTTCTATGTATCATCTACCATGACACAATAGTGTTATACACACACACACACACAACAAGAGAAGAAAATCATTAGTGGGTTAATATTAGTGAAATATATTAATATATCAAATATAAATATATATATACATATATATATCAAATTATTAAATAAACAATTGATTCAATAATCCGGTTATATCATATATAACTGACTAATATCATATATATGTATATCATATTATCGAATCAACACTTGATTCAATAATCCGGTTATATCACATATAACCGTATAATATTCGATACTAGTTATTAAATCAACACTTGATTCAATAATCCGGTCATATCATATACAACCGGCCAATATCAAATATATATACATAAATCAAATCATTGAATCAACACTTGATTCAACAATCCGGTTATATCATATAAAACCTAACCGATATCAAATATCATGAGATTAGAATACGGTATCACATACTCATATTTAATCAAGCCCCCGCACATATCAACATATGTGCCCTAATTCATTTCGCTTAAGCTAGGAAACCTCTGTATGGGACTCTAAAGATTCGTCAATACGCCAGCAGTAGGTAATGATCACATCAGTCACCCACAAGCTGTCAGCGGTACTAGCTGGGCGTAACGGCTACCCAGGTATTGAGCGAATGAAGATCAACAAGTAAACTTATCCAAACTCCCGTGAAGCTGATCGCACGCTTTTGGCGTGTCGGATTTTCAAAGTTCTAAAGTATAACCACGATCAGGACGGTGTCGCTATGCAGCTAGCCGGTTGAGCACGGGTCGATCCACAAGGGAGATGGTTGTATTTCCGTTCTTGTCTTAGACGAGTCAATAAAGAATTTGTATGTGTTTGTTCAGTTCTATCCTAAGTGTTTTATATGCAAGTATGAAGTTGTTAAGAAAAAGATACGAAATTGTACGCTAAAGAAATCCGTACTCAAAACCTTTGAGCCGGGTCTTGACCAATTGAAGCTAGAGCAATCGGCAACAACGTGGATTAGGGGATTTAAGCACGGTATTCGTGGAATCCGGCTTATTTACCCTTGTCCTTCCGTTCTTGTCTCTTGCTTTCGCCTCCGGCCAAACCGAACGCAACCGGTCGCGGTTAGGAATCACCGTTACCTTGTTAGGGTAGGGTGCCTAACGGAGCGCTTGTGTAACGTTTGGGCGGAGTTCAATGGAAAATAACGGGAAAAGGAAATGAGCAAAGAAATGTTAACTTACAATACCGTATTTATTCTTAACAACGATAATAATTACAACCATTCACAAAATGAACAAAAAAGAGAGAAAGAATAGATAAACAAAGAAAAGAAAAGATTACAAGCAAGTAATTAAAGTGCATGGTAATAAATTGCAAGTAATAAAAGACAAGAATGAAAAATGCAAGAAAGAGATAAGCAAGAAAGTAACACTAAGAACCATAGAACCAAATACAAGACATGGGTTCAATAACCAAATCTTAAACTTGCAAGCTCACTTAAGAGGTTGCAAGATCAAGAAAAGGCAAAGAACTCATGGAGAATTAAGCACAAAAGAGAGAACAAAATGATACAATCTCTTGAGATCAATGACCAAAGCTTAAACTTGCAAGCTCACTTAAGAGGTTGCAAGATCAAGTTAAGGTAGAGAGCTCAAGAGAGAAACCAAGCCAAAAGAACGATACAAAAACCCTCATCTTCATTGATCTTCCACTCAAAAAGCTCTCACTACATTCTTCATGGAGGAAAGAATGAAGAAGAAGAAGAAGAAAGCAAAACTACACTAAAACCTACAAAAGAGGCATAAGAATTTTTACACCCTTGAGCTTGGCAAGTTCTGGGATATTTATAGGCAGGGAACTGGAAATCTAGGGCAAGAATCTGCCCCTAAATGAATGTACCAAAATTCCCCTAAAAAACGACAGAAAGAGGAGTCAACATGGCCGCGGTTCCGCGGCCTAGACCCCCTATTGGCCGCCGAACCGCGGCCATATGGTGGAGTTAGGTCATGGGATTTTGGGTGATTTCCTGGTTTGTTGTTGTCTGCTGTGTGGTATATGACTTTTCTCAGAAACTCTTCACAATTATTCCAGAATTTTAGTAGAACAAAAAGGTGATGTGATGTGGATCTTTTGCCATGATTTCCTCGAGCTCCGTGTAGATTTCTTGGATCTTGTGTTGACATTGAGCTTTGTGCATGACATGACAATCGATTTGCCATCTTGTCCCTTAAACTGGTATGTGGCAACACACGAATAGAGAGCAGAGACCCGTGTTTTATCTGTTGTTGGCAGTAATCCAGAATTTGTCGTACTTTTCCATGATATTCACTGTTTAGAGCTGAGACCAGTATCCTGCAATTATGTAGCAAACACCGATAAAAAGCACCTGCCTATAAACAAACGAGCGTAAGAATGGGCGGTATAAAATGCAATATTCTGGTATGAACAAATACCCCCAAACTTAACTTTTGCTTGTCCCGAGCAAAACTAATTATTCACAAAAATAAAATCCTAACCGCACTTTCGCAGGGAACGCGATTGCACTGAGCGCGTGCAACAAGCCGTTAAACCTCTAGGTGTCCCTAGTAGGAGGAGTGTTGTCTCCTGAGGGTTTTCAGCGGATTACACCCACAAAATCCCGTCAAGCTAGTGTCATAAGTTAACATCGATTCTACTCCTACAGTTTAGTATCTATGTTAGAAACTCTATCATCCTAAGTTAGAAATATCCAACCCTTATTTTTCACACCTCCTATCTATTTAACCTTAGATCCTATACATTCCAAAAAAGTTTAGAAAGATGTTGGTTCTCCTGAGTTTTCCTTCTAAAGTACAGCCTCAAATTAGGGATTTTTATCAACTTTACAGAAAACACAAGTCTTATTCTTTATTTCTATCTTTTATCCAAACATCGATTGTATACCCCTACGTGTGTGTATATTTGCACCCCTACACTCAAGAATTCAATTCAAGCTATAATACCCTTGCCCTAATACCTAATACTACTTCTTTTCATTAAGGATGGACGGATTTGCTCACACACCTTTCATGCCACTATTAATGCTTCTTGAGGCACTAACGACCGATTACTGAATGTGTGAACTTTAAAGCGTAAATAGCAGTTTCCAGGTCTTGACTTTATTCTATTTTTTTTTCTTTTTCTTTTTCTTTTTCTTTTTCAAGACCGGATATATTTTTCAATATGCTCTTTTGGTGTTTAGCTTTAAATACCGTTTTTTCTTTCATACTAGGCTTTCAGGAAAGAGTATTTCTAGGTATCCTCTACTATCCCAAGTTTCAAGGTGCGTGTAAGTGCAGTTTGTAGGGTATATACTTTCTAAATTTGAACTCAAGAAAAGAAACTATTTTTCAGACTTATCCTTCAGCAAAGCTTCAATACTCTCCCTTCATCTTGACTTAACTCAAGAACAGAACTCAAAATTACCTATTTCTCAAAAAAACTATAAGGACGTATAATCACCAAGTTTAAACAGAACGAGGGTTATTTTTAGGGTTTTCAATTCCTAAGCCTAGAATTTAGTTATTTCTAATATGTCAACTAAACTTTCGGAATAAAAATCTAAGTTACCCTATTAGCTAACTTGACGACAAAGTTTTTATATTTTTGGAAAATTTTCGATTTTTTATGGGTTTTTAATAAGGTATGCAAATGCAAAATATACAAATGAATGCGAAGGAAGAAAACTTACCGAGCACACCCCCAAACTTAAACTTGACAGTGCCCTCACTGTCAGGCTACACCAAGAGGGTCAAAATTGTCGGCGCTCCCTAGAAACAAATTATATACAAAACAAAAAAGGAAAACAAAAAATATATACAAAAAAGGAGTCCCCCCCAAACTTAAGTAAAACAGTGTTTCCACTGTTAAGCGTTGAAGTTCAGGATTAGGGGGGAAAGAGAATAGTATCAAGCTATACAAGGCCTTACAAAGGCCAAAAGTTAACACCAACCATTCAAAGATCTTATCGTGATAAAGCAGTGGTTGGTCAAAGAAGGCGTAGAGAAAAGAAATGGAGAATACGCGAGACCGTATGGAGATAGAAGCGGGATACGGTCTCGGTATATGAGAAGAAGAAGAATGGCGGAAGGGAAAAAGAAGTGGAATACGAACTTGAGGGTGCAATTGGAGTAAATAGATTAGCACAATTTATGATGACCGATGTGTGAAAAGCGATTGTGCTAATATATTTACCCGTCGAGAAATGGGGTCAAATCCCTCAAGATTCGTGAGAAACCATGGGTATGCCGAACTCGGTAAACCAGACATATGAAATGAAAGTGAGACGGGTTCTTGCAAGGTCGGAACGATGGAAAGGATGGAGGTAGGTGATTGAGGAAGGTTATCGGTTAAAGGTTCAGGAGGGTGTACACAGTCAATGAAAGGAACAGGATGAATTGGAAAATCCGACTCATCAATTAAAACTGGTTCATCCTCAAAGCTATCCTCAAAATTCTCCTCAAAATTTAGCACATCCATGCATTTCTCTTCAAAATCCAAACGCATATGGGGTTCGGGAAAAATATTTAATGACTCAGGATGATGAATTGGAGAGAAAAATTCAGCCAAATCTATGGGTTCATCATCCAAAATATTCCCCGCGTCAATATCCTCAATCAAGTGAAAATCAATTTTCTCAGACATCTCATCAAAAGCATGGATTTCAATCGATTCTGGTTCTAAGATGGAGGTGTAGAGGTCAAAAGGATTGGGTGTGGTTTCACTCAAAAGGGTCCCTTCACAATCTGGCAAATCAAATACTACAAAGTCGCACAACTCATTAAACATTCTATCTTCAACTGATAATTCATTTGGGACACTTGATAGACTTTCAACACAGGAGTTATTGGATTCAATTTGAGACGGGTAGGTTTGATTTGGAAGGGTATATAGCTCACTTTCTCCACTCAAATTCTCAGCCTGTCCTACCGCCTCATCATACATTGGAAAATTTGAAGCTAGCTGGAAACTAGCTACCGGGTCAGTAGGTTGTATGAGAGCGGCCATGGACGCATTCAAATCCATCATCTGTTGGCTTGATGCTACCCTAAAGTCTTCCAACGACTGTTCCAGACTAGACATGGGTTGTGAATGGGTTTCAGTAAAAAATTCAAAGTTGTTTGGATACTGAAAACTCCCAAATGGCGGTTCTGAAGCAATGTCTAGGGAAGGTGAAAAAGTAGGGTAGGATTGGTAGGAATTGAATGGCTGAACAGGAGCAGGATCAACATTTGGATAAGAAGGTGAATGGAATTGTTGATCCGAAGAATTTGAAGTGGTGAAAGGAGTGAAAGATCGGCTACGGGATTGTTCAATACGTTCAGCGATGGACAAAGGACTACTTGCAAAAGGGGTATCAACATAAGCGGGTGTGGGAGGTTGAAAAGGTTGATACAGAGTGGAATGAGGAGTGCAAGTGTTTGTCCTAGACGCTGCTATGCGATCTTTCAGTGAAACTTTGGGCATGGAGGGGTCGTTCGATGTTCGGCCAAAGCAAGAACCGTAAGAAGCAATGTCTGGTTGTGGGTACCAAAGTTCGGCAAGAGTTTTGCGAGGTGGGGTACCCATGATATGATGAGAAAAGGAAAGAAAGGAAGAGAAAAGGAGGGAAAAAGAATGTTGATTTTTTTTTTTAAAATTTTTTTTTTTAGATATTAACAAAAGAATGAAATATATACACAAAAAGAATATGGACAAAAACAATCACGACACAAAAATACCACACCCCTAATCATTCTAGGGTTCACCTAGGTCAACTAGACCTGCTCCAGAACTTGATTGTCGAAGTAAAACTGTGTCGAGAAACGGGCTCAAGATACACTGATCACGAGGCCAGGTAAGTGCAGAGATAAGGGGAGGTTTTCCAACACTTTCGCGAAGTTCCTTAATTAAATAACCCTTTCTCTTTTGGCGGTTTCGCCGTTAACACTTTCCTAGACACCCCGTAAACAATGTACCGTTAAGCGAGGTTCTAAACACGGTTAACTTCTCCTAGTGAGCGCGAAGTCCTTAAGGCTTAAAGTCTAGTTTCTTTTAAATTTTGTGCGGGTAAACGTTATGCTCAAGTTCGTGATTTGTGGGCCACGGAAAAGGTGATGAAATCCTTTACCGTATGTTGTGGGGTTCGCTTGCCCTTAAGTCCGTATTAATGTATGCAATGCGCAATTCAATAAAAATTCTATAAAGAATCAAACAATCGTTTTTTAGTTTAAGCACGGCACTGCAACAAATACGGGTTAGTCAATTTTTAGCGTTTACTAGCGAACTTGTAAAGAATCCTGCAAAGAATAGTATATTGGATGCGTCGGATTTGAGAAGAAGGTGTTAGTAAAGTACGTACCGTTAAGTTTTTGGGTTAGGAAACCCCCGTTGAATCAAATCCGGTAAGCTTGAAAAGTTCGCTTGCGCGGGTCAAACTACCTGGATCTTTGGCATTGTACTTTGCAATCACCTTAGCCTTGAACGTACACTTTGCTCCCCACAATCGCAGTTTGCAAATCTGCAAAAAAAATCTGCACTCTTTCCCACAAAAATGATCAAAAAAAAACAAAAAGATTTATTTTTTTGTTATAAATATATACAAAAAGAATATTAACCCGAATAACAAGAAAGAAAATACGCTACCGTCTCCCCGGCAACGGCGCCATTAGATCGCACGCTTTTGGCGTGTCGGATTTTCAAAGTTCTAAAGTATAACCGCGATCAGGACGGTGTCATTATGCAGCTAGCCGGTTGAGCACGGGTCGATCCACAGGGAGATGGTTGTATTTCCGTTCTTGTCTTAGACGAGTCAATAAAGAATTTGTATGTGTTTGTTCAGTTCTATCCTAAGTGTTTTATATGCAAGTATGAAGTTGTTAAGAAAAAGATACGAAATTGTAAGCTAAAGAAATCCGTACTCAAAACCTTTGAGCCGAGTCTTGACCAATTGAAGCTAGAGCAATCGGCAACAACGTGGATTAGGGGATTTAAGCACGGTATTCGTGGAATCCGGCTTATTTACCCTTGTCCTTCCGTTCTTGTCTCTTGCTTTCGCCTCCGGCCAAACCGAACGCAACCGGTCGCGGATAGGAATCACCGTTACCTTGTTAGGGTAGGGTGCCTAACGGAGCGCTTGCGTAACGTTTGGGAGGAGTTCAATGGAAAATAACGGGAAAAGGAAATGAGCAAAGAAATGTTAACTTACAATACCGTATTTATTCTTAACAACGATAATAATTACAACCATTCACAAAATGAACAAAAAAGATAGAAAGAAAAGATAAACAAAGAAAAGAAAAGATTACAAGCAAGTAATTAAAGTGCATGGTAATAAATTGCAAGTAATAAAAGACAAGAATGAAAAATGCAAGAAAGAGATAAGCAAGAAAGTAACACTAAGAACCATAGAACCAAATACAAGACATGGGTTCAATAACCAAATCTTAAACTTACAAGCTCACTTAAGAGGTTGCAAGATCAAGAAAAGGCGAAGAACTCATGGAGAATTAAGCACAAAAGAGAGAACAAAATGATACAATCTCTTGAGATCAATAACCAAAGCTTAAACTTGCAAGCTCACTTAAGAGGTTGCAAGATCAAGTTAAGGTAGAGAGCTCAAGAGAGAAACCAAGCCAAAAGAATGATACAAAAACCCTCTTCTTCATTGATCTTCCACTCAAAAAGCTCTCACTACAATCTTCATGGAGGAAAGAATGAAGAAGAAGAAGAAGAAAGCAAAACTACACTAAAACCTACAAAAGAGGCATAAGAATTTTTACACCCTTGAGCTTGGCAAGTTCTGGGATATTTATAGGCAGGGAACTGGAAATCTAGGGTAAGAATTTGCCCCTAAATGAATGTACCAAAATGCCCCTAAAAAACGACAGAAAGTGGAGTCAACATGGCCGCGGTTCCGCGGCCTAGACCCCCTATTGGTCGCGGAACCGCGGCCATATGGTGGAGTTAGGTCATGGGATTTTGGGTGATTTCCTGGTTTGTTGTTGTCTGCTGTGTGGTATATGACTTTTCTCAGAAACTCTTCACAATTATTCCAGAATTTTAGTAGAACAAAAAGGTGATGTGATGTGGATCTTTTGCCATGATTTCCTCGAGCTCCGCGTAGATTTCTTGGATCTTATGTTGACATTGAGCTTTGTGCATGACATGACAATCGATTTGCCATCTTGTCCCTTAAACTGGTATGTGGCAACACACGGATAGAGAGCAGAGACCCGTGTTTTATCTGTTGTTGGCAGTAATCCAGAATTTGTCGTACTTTTCCATGATATTCACTGTTTAGAGCTGAGACCAGTATCCTGCAATTATGTAGCAAACACTGATAAAAAGCACCTGCCTATAAACAAACGAGCGTAAGAATGGGCGGTATAAAATGCAATATTCTGGTATGAACAGAAGCCTATAAGCAACACTTACCGTACAGTCCGGTCTCTTCGTCTGATATGTCGCATATCGAGTCTGGGGGTGGAATCGTCAGACCTTAGGAACTTGATAAGTCATGTCGATGTGTGGCCTATAACCATTCGAGAAACTACTGATAACACTTACCAGTAAATCTCATCATCCCTGGTCAGGAACTTTCTGTTATAGCCAATCGAGCATAGCGCAACATCAACTCCTTATACCGGAAGAGACAAAACCCCTCATATTGCTCATTGCCTCCATGTGACTCAGGACTGTACCCAAAATCCACCTGTTTGCACGACTACTTTGAGCCGTGGTAGGGAGAAAATCAAAGCACAGTGGGAACCGCACAAGACACTATGACGATCTCGGGTCTACAGACTAATCTGTACAAGTGTCACCAGAGAACTGATATCTAACGATAGGTATGGCGTGTATTTGTTATGGTGGTTGTCTTTTATACAGTTTTCTTTCTTTCAAATTTTGGCAGCACCTCCTTTGTAAAAACTAGCCCCAAAATTGGGTACAACATAAATATAAATAAAGCAACCCCAAACGGGAGCAAATACACTCCCAAAGGCGGAAAACAACCACCACAACAAATATACAACGCAGTAGCTAAGAAATAAAAGACGATAGAAAGGAAACTGTATAAAAGACAACAAGTCACAAATAATATACAATATCGTCCTCACCAAGTCTCTAAGTCAACAAGAAAATATAGTAGATGGACAGTACAAGGATACAACGAATATACAATACAACCATACGGATAACCACAAACCCACCTAAGCAAAACTGCACACTATGAGCTGAAGCGGTATCCGCAGCAAAAGATGATCAGATAGATGAATAGCCTGCCTCGACTACTCTGGGGAAACACCCTGCAAAACAACTGTGGCACAACAGGGGTGAGTTGCCAACTCGTGAATAGTAAATAACATATGCAGGTAATCGCAAGTATGCACGTACAGCGCGAATCTAACATATGCAATTAATAGCAATAAAAGGTCATATGAATGCAATAATCATGAAAGGTACACTAGCAGGTACAACTAATACATGAAGCAATAATAGTATGACAGACGGTATGCAATAATCATGCAATAATGATATGAAAATGTATATATGCAACAGTAATGAAAGGTACTCTAGCAGGTACAACTAACACATGAAGTAATGCATATAAATAAAGGTATATAAATGCAACAGTCATGACAGGTACACTAACAGGTACTACTAATACATGAAGCAGTACATAAACAATAAATGTAGAGTATGGAATGAAACATGTCAATTCCACGGAATCCTGACATCGTGGTAGGATCAAAAATCCATCAAGACAATTCAAATCCCAATTCCTCAAATCAGCCCCCAAATTGGCTCTCATATCATATAAGTCTCACAAATCCTGAATGTACAATATCGAATAAATCTCATATATTCCGAATGTACAAAATCAGCAATCTCATATATATATATATATATATATATATATATATATATATATATATATATCCTTTATCAAATCTCAAATAATTCTCCTATATCCCAAATGCAATTATCAAGTAAAATTCTAACATCCTAAATATATTTGCATGAATAAATATGATGATGTATATAAATTGATATCAATACACATATATTAGCATCCCATTCCACTAATATTGGTGTAAAGGCATATATAACGGCGTCCCATTCCACTGTTATATATACAAAGAAGTAAAATATCATGAAAACAATGTGTCAAGCATCGACACAGAAATGCTGATCTATCAGGTGCTGTCACCAAGCCTGGCACCCTGATAGGTACGTATCATACGCTATACCGAAAGCACGAGTGCCTAGCTCTAACTCTCGCCTCTCGACGTATCTATACGTACATGACTCCCGTCGGTATCCCCATGATAACCGCTGAGTCATAGGTAATGTCACCGGATGGTATGGTTCCCCCACTAACTCATCGTCTACTCCACGATTCTTGCCCCGGGGTACCTCCCGGGCCCTACCATGTACCCACAGATGGTGCCTCCCGCTCCTCGAATTGGGTATATAATCAGAACCGATAAATCTCATGGTGGATGCTGTAATATCATATCAAGGGAAACCGGGTTTTTCAAATAATACATAATTTCATGAACTCCCGCGGTCCCCAAATCCAGAAAACATCATGAAAAATCCATATCACAATGCGAAAATCCATGAATATAATATATGCAACATAACTGAAATGTAAGCATATAAAGGAAAAGCCGCTAATTAACTGCAACAAGTTAATATAAATATCATGTGGTTCCTAATTTTCTCCAATTCTAAAATAACATCAAGTAAAGGTAAACATGTAGCTATAACTAGATGTATGTGAAAACATAAAGGTATAACAAGATATATGTATCTACCTATGACTAATGATGTAGTATACCCCCTAGGTATAAGTGAAATATGTGTGCAAGGTATACCTGTAGCTATGTCATAAAGTGTGCATGTACCTATCACTAATGGTACAATACTCTATAGGTATACAGGTATCTAGCATGTAAGTATGTGAAGGCATATGTGTAAGCATGCGGATATACAGGTATGCTATATGTTATATGCGATAAGAAATATGAATCAAAATCTCAATGTCCCTAACCAAGCAATATCATATCTATAAGTGGGTTGTGCATGACATGGCAATTATTGACGGTGTGTGTGGCATACAATCAGTGCTCGTGCAATATGAATCGTCAATAATAGTGCAGTGTCCTAAAGATACTAGTCCAAGCACAACACTAACTAAGCAGTAGGGTGAATGCGCAATTCTAAATATAACATAGAATATGCAACAGAAATAACATCTCTAGCCTAGACGCATAACGCCATGCGGGCGATTTCCCTGTAGATATTAAATCTACTCACCAACGCTCCTGGTTAAATGAAACCAACCACCTGTTTTCCCTTTGTAGCAGTGTCCGAGGTCCCCGCTTGCGAACCTGCAACATTAAAACAATAAAACAAGTATATATTAATAACAGACCCTAAACACGTACAAACTACATTTAACCGACGCAACAACACAAAACATACTCTCAAGTGTTCGTATTGTGGCTAACGCGCATAGCAACACAACGAAAACAACCTAAGAGTAAAACCACACAAGGTGCACGATCCGTGTCGTATAACGTATCGCGCGGACAAAAAACCCAGGAAACTACCTAAGTGATCCCAGATTTTGCATACAGAGAAAACTCAACAATCAAACAAGACCAAATACACCAAAACCACTACAGACACCTACCCAGAAAAACCCACACCCTAACTCCTACCCACGGTCGATCTCGCCGGAATCCCCTTCATACGTCGCCGGCCGGGTCCGAGCTCCAAGGGTCCGTGCTCCAGGTGAGGTTCTATGGTCTCAGGCACAACACAACTACTTTGTTTGGTTTTTTAGTACACTCTCCGGGTCACAGCAGATCCCATATGTCACAAATAGGCACTAAAAATACGATATTTGCACGAAACGACACCAAATGCTATCTAAACTAAAACTAACAAGCTAAGCTACACTAAAAACACATAAACAACAGCAAAAGAACATTACCTACACAAAAGAACTCAAAGATCCTAGCTTTGCATGCTCCTAGGCATCTAAGAGGCAAAAAGTGAAGAAAGATGTGATTTTTGTGATATTTGTGAAGGATTTGCGATGAATTGGTGAGGGAAATGAGAGTGTTCAGTTTGTTTTGTGAGGAAAGAATAAAATGAGAAGAGATAGAGAAAAAGAGAGTGTGTGTGAGGATATGAGAGAGGGAGGTGAGTGTAGGGTGAGGTGAGAGGTGAGTGTAACCAATGCAATTAATGCACTATTAAAGCATTCACACACACACCTTATCACTCTAACAAATATCTCTCTCTCTCACAAAAGATCAAGAGAAAAGACAAGGGTTTAGGGTTAAGAAAAAGGGTTGGATTAAACAAGGATTAGGTTAAGTGTCAAGGTTGCTAAGATCAAAATTAGCACAAACAAATCCTCGCATTTACGTGCACACGTGCGTGCATGTCCATAACAATGAATAATAAATTATTAATTAAATGTTATAAAATGTGAGGAACCTGAATTGGTAAACTTTTTACAGTAAACCCGCATTAACGACTAAACGAACACTAACAGAAATCTAAGGCGTTACAAACCCTTTCTTTCTTTTAACCTCACTCAATTTTAGAACTCAAGAGAGAGCTAGAGAGAGGAAGATGAAGGTGGCAATATTTTCTTTTGGATGAATAATGATCTCATAATAATAATGTGAGAGAGAGAGAGAGATAAATACCATAAAACAAACCATGGTAAATAATAATATCTAGATATTTTGTGATGAGTTAAAGAGCAAAGGAAATTAACCAAGGTTGAGTCAAAGGTCAACCAAGAAAGTGTGTAGAAACAATGAGTCATTTGTGAAGAAATGAGTCATTAATTTAATTTCCTTTATCTTTAACTTAAAACAAAAATATCCATATATATAAATATGAACCATGTGAGTCTTATATTGCCATCTATGTTGTATCATCAACCATGATACAAATGCATGTATGTATGTGTGTATGCACATCAACATGTACATATACATGCATGCATCCATCTAAAGAAAAAGGGTTTAAATAAATAAGATAAAAGTCAATATTAAATCAACACTTGATTTAATAAATCGGTCATATCTCATACGACCCGACTAATATAAAACGCCCGATTAAACGGTATCATATACACGTATTTAATCAAGCTCCCGCACATATCTCATATGCACACCACATCGTTTCGCCTGAGCCAGGAAACTTCTATGTTGGACTCTAAGACTCGTTAATACGCCAGCAGTAGGTGATGATCATATCAAACACCTATAAGCCACAAGTGGTCAGCTAAACGTAACGGCCACCCGGGTATTGAGCGATCAGAAGAAGAACAAGTGAACCTGTCAAAACTCCCGTCAATCCAACTGGCAACACTTACCGTACATGTTAGGTTTACCTAGCACCCTATGTAGAGTTTGAAAGCATCACATGTCACAAAGATCAAATTTTTATGGTGCTAAGTAAGCATACAAAGGATCTATCCTAGAAAATTAGGGTTTCTAAACATTAAAGGCAACAAAGACTAGGGTTTCGAGAGTACAACCTTTGTAGCTCTCTTCGCTAGACTCTTTGGCCTCTTGAGTGTTGGAGAAAGGTTCTCTTGAAGTCTTCTAGTGTCCACAACGATCCACCCGAAACTCCTAGTCCAAGCTTGCAACTTCACTTTTCAAGAGAAGAAATGAAGATAACACTCTAAACAAGTGGGCTAAACTTGTGTAGAATGATGTTGTGGTGGCTTTTCTCACTTCAAAAACCTAACTTGATGAGTATGTTGCTCACTACAAAAGTCTAGAGAGCAAATGGTGAAGGAGGAAGAAGATGATGGCTTTCTTTAACAAGAGTGAAAAGAAAAACTCTTTTAAGGAAAAATGAATATATATGTATATATATTTATTCCTTCTCATCTCAAACCATGGTTAAATGTTTAAGATATTATTTAATTTGAGTTAAAACACAAAGCGAAGGTTAACTCATGGTTAGGAGTAGGTGAGCATGGTTAGGTTTAAGAAGAGTGTAGAAACTAAGCATGAATTATTCTTTTCTTTATATTTTTTTTTTAACAAAAAATTAAATAATAATCCATATATTTAACCATGGTGTGAGTCTTATATTGCCATCATATTCAATGTGTAATCAACCATGATAGATGATGTATGTATGTATGCACATCCATATGTGCAACAAACTAAAAGAAAGAAAGCATACATGTATGGATACATCCATCATGTACAAGAAAGGATTTCAAGTGAGAAAACTAATGGTTAAATGATAAATCAACACTTGATTTATCAATCCGGCCATATCACATACGACCTCACAAAAAGCAAGCCGCCCGATCAATATACGGTATCCTATACGCGCATTTTAATCGGGTCCATGCGCATATCGCATACGCGCACCACAACGTTTCGCCTGGACTAGGTAACTCCTTTGTGGGACTCTAAGACTCGTCAATACGCCGACAGTGGGTGATGATCATATCAAGCACCCCCAAGCCGCAAGCGGTCAGCTAAACGTAACGGCCACCCGGGTATTGAGCGATCAGAAGAAAACAAGCGAACCTGCTACAACTCCCGTCGAGCTAACCGGCAACACTACCGTACAGTCCGGTCTCTTCGTCAGATATGCTGCATATCGAGCCTAGGGATAGTTACGTCGACCCCAATAACTCAATAAGTCGTGCCGGTGAATGTTCTATAACAGATCGAGAAACTACCGATAACACTTATCAGCAAATCTCAGCAGCCCTGGCCAGGGACTTACTGATATAACCAGTCGGGCACAGCACAGCATCAACTCCCAAAACCGGGAGAGACGAAACCCCTCCTATCGCTCATCGTCTTCGTGTGTTTCGGGACTATACCTAACGGCCACCTGTTTGCACGACTCAGTAGAGCCGTGGTAGGGTGGCAATCAAAGTACAGTGGGAGAACACACAAGACTCTATGACGATCTCGGATCTACAGACTAACCTGTACCAGTGTCACCTGAGAACTGCTATCCGACGATAGATATAATTCCATATAGGAGTTTTCGGTGAGTCCGTCCAGTGTACCCAGTCACCACTGAGCACCCGTATATGATCTTGATGTCAAACATCGATGAATGTGGGAACATTCATCGCCCATCGTATGGGTCTAATATCATATACGCTAGTCTACTCTGGTATATCAATGCCCCGTCTCGATATACCTACGACTAAGGACTTTCCAGGATATGCTTAGACTACAGATGTCCCACTAGTATGATCTCCATCATAATCAGAGTAGTCAAGCCAATATCCTCAGGGCTTTATCAGCATGTATGAATGAATAAAAGCATGATCAAATCAACATATCAGATAAAGAAGAACCAGATAGCATACTATCATGTCGAGCAAGAATGTATACTGAATATATATACATGTACAAATACATCCACTATCATATAATGGCCTCTAGGGAATACATATATCCAACAATCTCCCACTTGCACTAAGGCCAGTTATTGGCGTATCTCATACCCAACATCTCAAAAAGTCACTCATGCTGCGGTTGAAGGAGGGCCTTGGTGAATGGATCCGCGGCGTTATTCTTTGTGTCTACTCTCCTAATCTCGATCTCGCGGCGATTTACAATCTCCTGGATCAAATGAAAACGCCTTAGGATGTGTCTGGATCGTTGATGGGATCTGGGCTCCTTGGCTAACGCCATAGCCCCATTATTATCACAATACAAAGGTATTGGATCAATAATGGTTGGAACTACTCCTAGCTCCGAGACGAACTTCTTCATCCAGACGGCTTCCTTGGCGGCATCATTCGCAGCAATGTACTCAGCTTCCATCGTTGAGTCTGCAACGGTATCCTGTTTGGAACTCTTCCAACTTACCGCCCCTCCATTGAGGGTAAATACAAACCCAGAGATAGATTTGCTGTCGTCCTTATCGCTCTGGAAGCTTGAATTGGTAAAGGCCTCCATTTGGACATCTTCATTACCATACACCAAGAACAATTCTTTAGTCCTTCGCAAGTACTTAAGAATGTTCTTCACAGCTGTCCAGTGATTCTCCCCTGGGTTGGATTGATACCTGCTTACAACACTAAGTGCATAAGCTACATCTGGGCGTGTACATAACATCGCATACATTATAGATCCTACTGCCGAAGTATAGGGTATAACACTCATGCGAGCTCTCTCTTCATCGGTCTTTGGGCAAGAATCCTTGGAGAGAGTGACCCCATGGCAAGCGAGCAAGGCACCCCGCTTGGAGTCTTCCATACTAAACCTTTTTAGGATGGTGTTAATGTACCTGGTTTGGGACAATCCTAATAATCTTTTGGATATATCCCTATAGATCCGTATGCCCAGAATGTATGTGGCATCACCCAGGTCCTTCATGGAGAACCTTAGTAATAAGAAAGATTTGACCGACAGTAGCATAGGAATATCATTTCCTATCAGAAGAATGTCGTCCACGTACAATACGAGGAATGTGACAGCTCTCCCTACAGCCTTCTTATAAACACAAGGTTCATCTGGATTCTTGATGAAATCAAACTCTTTGATGACATCATCGAAATAGATGTTCCAACTCCGTGATGCCTGCTTTAACCCATATATGGATTTAAGCAATTTACATGCTTTCCCGCTGCTCCCACTGTCAATGAAACCCTCTGGCTGATCCATATAAACGCATTCTTCTAAATTTCCATTTAGAAATGCGGTTTTAACGTCCATTTGCCAGATTTCATAGTCGTAGTGAGCAGCAATAGCAAGTAGGATCCGAATGGATTTAAGCATGGCTACGGGAGAAAAAGTCTCGTCATAGTCCAAACCTGGTCTTTGACGAAAACCCTTCGCCACAAGTCTTGCTTTATAGGTCTCTACCTGCCCATCTACACCAATCTTTCTTTTAAAGATCCATTTGCATCCCACAGGTTTTACCCCATAGGGTACAATGTCCAAAATACATACTTTGTTGGTGTACATAGACTCCATTTCGGATCTCATGGCATCCAGCCACTTCACAGAGTCTCCACTCGTGATAGCTTGCTGAAAACTGGTAGGATCATCATCATCCATGATGCAGTCTTCTCCGTCACCATCAATGAGGAAACCGTAGTACCTCTCCGGTGGGCGAGAAGTCCTACCAGACCTACGGAGTGGCCGAGGTTCCTCAGTTTCTATTGCAACAGCAGGTTCAACCAAATCGTCAATTGTAGTTTGTGTTTCTAGAACCTCTTCTAGATCCACCACCTTGCCATCATCTTTATCTGTGAAAAACTCTTTTTCTAAGAATGTGGCATACTGAGAAACAAATACTTTTTTTCCTCTTTGTGGTAGAATAGATATCCATAAGAATTCTTTGGATATCCCACAAAGTTACATATGACTGACCGTATCTCGAGTTTGTCCGGATTCTGCTTTTTAACATAGGCCGGGCAACCCCAAATCTTAATTCTCTTAAGAGATGGTCTCTTCCCATGCCATATCTCATGTGGCGTGGTAGACACGGTTTTGGTTGGAACCCTGTTTAGTAGAAACACTGCAGTCTCCAATGCATGCCCCCAAAATGAGACTGGTAACTCAGCGTCACTCATCATGGACCGGACCATATCTAATAGGGTCATATTCCGTCGTTCTGACACACCGTTGTGCTGTGGTGTGTAAGGAGGAGTGAGCTGAGAGAGAATCCCATTCTCTTTTAAGAAGTTTGCAAATTCTGTACTGAGATACTCACCACCTCGATCTGATCGAAGCATCTTGATACTCAAGCCGGTTTGTTTTTCTACTTCTTGTTTATATTCAATGAATTTCTCGAAAGCTTCGGACTTGTGCTTTAATAAAAATACATGACCGAATCTTGAGAAATCGTCAGTGAATGTAATGAAGTATGAAAAACCGCCTCTAGCCTATGTAGACATTGGCCCGCATACATCACTATGTATGAGGCCTAGTAGCTCTTTCTCCGTGTCCGGTAAACGGAGTTTTGGTCAATTTACCCTTGATACAAGACTGGCAAGTCGCATAAGATTTATATTCAAAGGAGTTTAAATATCCATCTTTGTGTAACTTGTTTAGTCTTGTTTCGTTAATATGACCAAGTCTACAGTGCCAAAGAAAAGCTTCATTTAATTCTGAATGTTTTCTTTTATTAATGTGTTGTATACTGAAAACTGTGTGTTGATTTAGGACATATATCCCGTTATTAAGCGTACCATACCCAACCAACATTTGATTCAGGTGAATGTTCATAACATTGTTCTGCAATACAAAATTATATCCTTCATTGTCTAACAAAGAAACGGATATTATATTACAAAGCACACTGGGTACAAAATAACAAGGATTTAAAACCAAAATACATCCAGATGGCAACCCCAAGTGATACTCTCCCACTGCGACTGTATGTACATTGGAACCATTTCCAACGTGGAGAGTATGGTCACCTGTCTTCAAAACTTTGCTATTTCTCAGCCCCTGCATAGAATTGCAAATGTGAGAACCTGAACCGGTATCCAATACCCAGGAAGCAGAGTTTACTGAAAAACAGTTTTCTGTCACAAACGCACCTGAAGCAGAAGCATCCCCATGCTTCTTCTTGAGATTTAATTACTCCGTGCAGTTGCGCTTCCAATGTCCTGTCTTGTGGCAATGAAAACATTCGCCTTTCCCCGAGTCTCCAGCTTTGGACTTTTCGTTTCCCTTCACCTTCTTAACTCCACCCTTAGAATTGGTGGGCTTCTTCTTTTTCTTTCCCTTGGCCTTAGCTTTCGGACGAGAAGAGGAAGACTGCCCAACAGTCATAACGGGAGTTTTTGCTGATTTCATAGTGCTCTCTGCACTCCTTAACATATTAAGGAGTTCAGGTAGCTCCTTCTCCATGCCATGCATGTTGAAGTTAACTATGAATTGAGCAAAGGTGGAGGGGAGGGACTGCAGAATAATATCTATATATTGTTCATTGTCCATAGTCCACCCAAGGTCCTCAAGCTCTTCTATAAGAGCTATCATCTTCAGAACATGGTCTCCTTCTGGTGTGCTGGGGGCCATTCGCATCTGAAACAATTTTTTTGATGCTTCGTATCGCAATACGCGGGATTGCTCTCCATACAACTCCTTTGTATGGAGCAATATAGTTTGAATGTCCATATTCTCGTGCTGCTTTTGATGTGTGTTATCCATCGATGCAAGCGCGAGGCATTTGGCCATGGCACAATCAACGTCCCATGTCTTGCGGACTTCTTTGTCCGCAACTGAGGATTTTGGACCTGGGACGGGCGGGGCTGAAGCCGTGAGGACATATGATACTTTATCATAAGTCAAGGCTATTTTCAGATTCCGCAGCCAGTCTTTATAATTGGTCCCATTCAGTTTGTTTTTATCTAGTAGAAGCTTGAGTCCAGTCATTGGTATCTGCCATTAAGAGAGAGAAAAGAATACACTCAGCGAAAGCTCTTGCATAGATCAGATTGGTTATTATCATGTCTAATCGATGTTTCCCACTGCTTTAATCGAGTTTTTCTTTTAAACCTTAAAAAGAAAAACTAGCCAAGATTAATTACAGTCTATAACTTCGCTAACCGTTCAGCCAGGCAAGTGTCGGTACTTGAGGGAGGTTCCCCGTGCTTTCGCACGGACCTAATTAAAGTAAACCTCGTTTTCCCAGAGGCGGAGCCCCGTTAACACCTTTCTAGACACCTAATGAGTTAGCTAATTGTAAACTGTAAAACTCTCCTAGGAGCAACTATTGCCCACAGTGGGATCGGGATCCAACCATCATATGGAAGGTATGCAATCTCATTGCAAATCTCAACACTTGAAATTCCCGATACGATTTTTACCCCTAGTACTTATGACCTTAACTATGGTCAACAAATCATAAGTACCAGTCAAGATCTACCCGTCATTTCTTGATCAATCAGACCCACCCATATGACCCTTAACTATGGTCAACAAAGTCGTATGAATGTCCTAATTAATCTGCATCATATGCAATGTAGGAAGACATCACTTAGCTACCGTACACTATGCCTTAACTAAAATCAACAAACGTAGCACGAATACTAAGTACTCTACTTCCTAAAATGACGGAGGGTTGCGGATGATTTTTAAGAAAATCTTTAACGCTTTGAACTTGATATCGTCGTAGAATCAAATGGTTTTCAAAAGGAGTGGCTTAAGCTCCGCAGTTTTGAAATGTAACTTTTTCATAAATAGCCGAGTGGTTTTTAAATCCGATTCTACAACATCTTTTTAGGTTTATTTTCTTTACATTAATCATATTAATGTAATCCCATCATTTAAGTCCTTAAGCCAATCACAGAAAAGAAACGAAAATAACACGTACGCTTATGCCATCCGCATTCGCCGCAATGTTCCGTTATGCACCGTTAGGTTACTTAACTAACGGCATACCGGGACAGGACTAGCGCAGGTGTAAAACATAAGCAACGTCTACTATATATCTCATATATAATATATCATTCATCTCAGATATCACAGAACACAGGCAGCAGAAACATATATATATAATGTGGGATATAATAGAACGTCCGTATTTAGTATTTAGCCAACAATAGAAAATACGGATTCCACAGTCGCGATGAATAGCTAAGCCCATACCCCTAAACCCCTACGAGAGCGGCAAGCGACCCTACCAATCCTGAAGTTTAGGAGACCCGGTCTCGACTCCTCGAGATGGCCTCCCACTGAACCCCAGAACCCGGTCACTTGTGCTCCCCTCCTTGGGTCTATCCTAATGCGGAAAGGTAAATAATATACAACACTGGTGACACAATCTCAACCCGGAAGTGCCCCAAATAAAAGAATATTACATTACATTTGAATTTACATGAATGAAAATATAAAACTCTCATCTCACATAAAAAAAACCCCCGGCTATTCAATCGCGACAATCCTGCACATCATATCTCAGCAACACATAATATCATATATCATCAACGTAAATAAGTATGCGTACCCCGATTGTCGTTGATGTATAGCAACGAAACCGGCGATATCGAACATACTACACTTACGGTCACAGAAAAGAAAGTGTAAAACTACAATATTTGTAATCCACATTCTCTTTAGACATCATAAATGCGAAATATCACATGCTTCGTATTTCATGCCTAAACTATATGAATTCCACATATTGTATCACATTCAAGATAAATAGACAGTATTAAAGTTTTCGAATGAATAATCAAACACCCAAAATCCCCTAAAGCTCAACACTTGAGCGGAGTTCAAAAACCCGAAGTGTGACACAGTAGTAGCGGTCTAGCCGTAGAAGGGTCAAGCCAACGCCTCACATGTGGCACGCCGTACTGCCCCAAACCCTAAGGTTCAAAGGGCAGTTCAAGACGGTCACATAATCGAGTTAAGGTTTGTTGTCTTCTAGAGGGTCCACCACAAAACTTGCACATATCTCCAAAATATTTAAACCCCGTGAAAAGTGAGCAAATGATACTCGTTCAAACACTTCAATACTTTCTAATTTACCCGAAAAAACAACGAAATGAAAATTCCGATCGAATCGTCGAGTCTAAAACCATATCCAGAATATACAGTACTAGATTCAATATACAAGCAGTTTTAGGAATTACTGTGGAAAAAGGAAGACATGAATCCTCTGTACGGCCGCGGAGCCGCGGCCTAAGCAAGGATTGGCCGCAGTTCCGCGGCGGTTTGTACGGATCATGGGTTCGTATTTCACAGTATTTCTTATATTATCCTGCTGTATTTTTTAAGTATTTTTAATTCTGAAAAATGTCAGATTTTAAAAAATGTCCAGAGAAGGTCTCGAAACGTCGTATTTTAGTTCGATCGGAGTTTTTACTTCGTAAAAGTGTCGCCTAATGTTCTAGGTCGGCTCTGATACCAATGTTAGGTTTACCTAGCACCCTATGTAGAGTTTGGAAGCATCACATGTCACAAAGATCAAATTTTTATGGTGCTAAGTAAGCATACAAAGGATCTATCCTAGAAAATTAGGGTTTCTAAACATTAAAGGTAACAAAGACTAGGGTTTCGAGAGTACAACCTTTGTAGCTCCCTTCGCTAGACTCTTTGGCCTCTTGAGTGTTGGAGGAAGGTTCTCTTGAAGTCTTCTAGTGTCCACGACGATCCACCCGAAACTCCTAGTCCAAGCTTGCAACTTCACTTTTCAAGAGAAGAAATGAAGATAACACTCTAAACAAGTGGGCTAAACTTGTGTAGAATGATGTTGTGGTGGCTTTTCTCACTTCAAAAACATAACTTGATGAGTATGTTGCTCACTACAAAAGTTTAGAGAGCAAATGGTGAAGGAGGAAGAAGATGATGGCTTTCTTTAACAAGAGTGAAAAGAAAAACTCTTTTAAGGAAAAATGAAAATATATGTATATATATTTATTCCTTCTCATCTCAAACCATGGTTAAATGTTTAAGATATTATTTAATTTGAGTTAAAACACAAAGAGAAGGTTAACTCATAGTTAGGAGTAGGTGAGCATGGTTAGGTTTAAGAAGAGTGTAGAAACTAAGCATGAATTATCCTTTTCTTTATATCTTTTGTTTTAACAAAAAATTAAATAATAATCCATATATTTAACCATGGTGTGAGTCTTATATTGCCATCATATTCAATGTGTAATCAACCATGATAGATGATGTATATATGTATGTATGTATGCACATCCATATGTGCAAGAAACTAAAAGAAAGAAAGCATACATGTCTGCATACATCCATCTTGTACAAGAAAGGATTTCAAGTGAGAAAACTAATGGTTAAATGATAAATCAACACTTGATTTATCAATCCGGCCATATCACATATGACCTCACAAAAAGCAAGCCGCCCGATCAATATACGGTATCCTATACGCGCATTTTAATCGGGTCCGTGCGCATATCGCATACGCGCACCACAATGTTTCGCCTGGACTAGGTAACTCCTTTGTGGGACTCTAAGACTCGTCAATACGCCGGCAGTGGGTGATGATCATATCAAGCACCCCCAAACCGCAAGCGGTCAGCTAAACGTAACGGCCACCCGGGTATTGAGCGATCAGAAGAAAACAAGCGAACCTGCTACAATTCCCGTCGAGCCAACCGGCAACACTACCGTACAGTCCGGTCTCTTCGTTAGATATGCTGCATAACATGCCTAGGGATGGTCACGTCGACCCCAATAACTCAATAAGTCGTGCCGGTGAATGGTCTATAACAGATCGAGAAACTACTGATAACACTTATCAGCAAATCTCAGCAGCCCTGGCCAGGGACTTACTGATATATCCAGTCGGGCACAGCACAGCATCAACTCCCAATACCGGGAGAGACGAAACCCCTCCTATCGCTCATCGTCTTCATGTGTCTCAGGGCTGTACCCAACGGCCACCTGTTTGCACGACTCAGTAGAGCCGTGGTAGGGTGGCAATCAAAGTACAGTGGGAGAACACACAAGACTTTATGACGATCTCGGGTCTACAGACTAACCTGTACCAGTGTCACCTGAGAACTGCTATCCGACGATAGATATAATTCCATATAGGAGTTCTCGGTGAGTCCGTCCAGTGTACCCAGTCACCACTGAGCACCCGTATATGATCTTGATGTCAAACATCGATGAATGTGGGAACATTCATCGCCCATCGTATAGGTCTAGTATCATATACGCTAGTCTACTCTGGTATATCAATGCCCCGTCTCGATATACCTACGACTAGGGACTTTCCAGGATATGCTTATAGACTACAGATGTCCCACTAGTATGATCTCCATCATAATCAGAGTAGTCAAGCCAATATCCTCAGGGCTTTATCAGCATGTATGAATGAATAAAAGCATGATCAAATCAACATGTCAGATAAAGAAGAACCAGATAGCATACTATCATGTCGAGCAAGAATGTATACTGAATATATATACATGTACAAATACATCCACTATCATATAATGGCCTCTAGGGCATACATATATCCAACAGTACAGTCCGGTCTCTTCGTCAGATATGCTGCATATTGAGTCTAGGGATGGAATCGTCGACCCCAATAACTCAATAAGTCATGCCGGTATATGGTCTATAACAGATCGAGAAACTACTGATAACACTTATCAGTAATACCTCAGCAGCTCTGGCCAGGAACTTCCTGTTATAGCCAATCGTGCACAGCGCAACATCAACCCCCAATACCGGGAGAGACGAAACCCCTCCTATCGCTCATTGCCTCCATGTGCCTCGAGACTGTACCCAAAATCCACCTGTTTGTACAACTCAGTAGAGCCGTAGTAGGATGGAGATCAAGATATAGTGGGAGAACACACAAGACTGTATCTCAATTTTGGGTCTACAAACTAACCTGTACCAGTGTCACCTGAGAACTGTTATTCGATGTATGATATAATACCACATAGGAGTTCTCGGTGAGTCCGTTCAGTGTACCAAGTCTCACTGAGCACCCGTATACAATCTTTGGTGTCAGCACACCAGATAGATATGGGATCATCCATCGCCCATCATATAGAACAAGAATGGTATACGCTAGTCTACACTGGAATATCGATGCCCTGTCTCGATATACCTACGATTAGGAACATTTCAAGGATATGCTTATAAACTAAAGGTGTCCCACTAGTATGATCCACATCATAATCCCAGTAGTCAAGCCAATATCCTTAGGCCTTTATCAACATGTACCAAATGAGTAAAAACATGATCAAGTGAACATATGATAAAGAGAAACCAGATAGCATACTATCATGTCGAGCAAGACTGTCCTCTGAACACACACACACACACACACACACACACACACACACACACACACACATATCAGTACATACAATATCATATAATGGCCTCTAGGGCATACATATATCCAACAATCTCCCACTTGCACAAGGCCAATTATTGGCGTATCTCATGCCCAACATCTTAAAAAGTCTCTCATGCTGTGGCTGAGGGAGGGCCTTGGTGAATAGATCCGCAGTGTTATCCTTTGTATCTACTCTCTTGATCTCGATCTCATGGCAATCAACTATCTCCCAGATCAGATGATATCGCTTCATGATGTGTCGAGACTTCTGATAGGATCTGGGCTCTTTGGCCAACGCCATAGCCCCATTATTGTCATAATACAAAGGTATTGGATCAATAATGGTTGGAACTACTCCTAGCTCCGAGATGAACTTCCTCATCCAGACGGCTTCCTTGGCAGCATCATTTGCAGCAATGTACTTAGCTTCCATCGTTGAGTCTGCAACGGTATCCTGTTTGGAACTCTTCCAACTCACCGTCCCTCCATTGAGGGTAAATGCAAACCCTGAGATAGACTTGCTGTCATCCTTGTCACTCTGGAAGATCGAATCGGTAAAGGCCTCCATTTGAGATCCCCGTTACCATACACCAAGAACAATTCTTTAGTCCTTCGCAAGTACTTAAGAATGTTCTTCACAGCAGTCCAGTGATTCTCCTCTGGGTTTGACTGATACCTACTTACTACACTGAGTGCGTAACCTACATCAGGGCGTGTACACAACATCGCATACATTATTGATCCTACGGCCGAAGCATAGGGAATAATGTTCATGCGAGCTCTCTCTTTATAAGACTTTGGGCAATCGTCCTTGGAGAGAGTGACTCCGTGGCAAGCGGGTAAGGCACCCCGCTTGGAGTCTTCCATACTAAACCTCTTTAGGATGGTGTTGATGTACTTGGTTTGGGACAATCCCAATAACCGTTTGGATCTATCCCTATAGATCTGTATGCCCAATATGTACGTGGCATCACCCAGGTCCTTCATGGAGAACCTTTGTGATAAGAAAGATTTGACCGACTGTAGCATAGGAATATCATTTCCTATCAGAAGTATATCATCCACGTACAATACGAGGAATGCGACAGATCTCCCTACAGTCTTTTTATAAACACAAGGTTCATCTGGATTTTTGATGAAATCAAACTCTTTGATAACATCAGATGTTCCAACTCCGTGATGCCTGCTTCAATCCATAAATGGATTTAAGCAACTTACATGCTTTTCCGCTGCTCCTACTGTCAATGAAGCCCTCTGGCTGATCCATATAAACACATTCATCTAAATCACCATTTAGAAATGCAGTTTTAACGTCCATCTGCCAGATTTCATAGTCGTAGTGAGCAGCAATAGCAAGTAGGATCCGAATGGTTTTAAGCATGGCTACCGGAGAGAAAGTCTCGTCATAGTCCAAATCTGGTCTTTGACGAAAACCTTTCGCTACCAACCTTGCCTTATAGGTCTCCACCTGTCCATCTACTCCGATCTTTCTTTTAAAGATCCATTTGCAGCCTACAGGTTTTATCCCGGAGGGTACATCCTCCAAAGTCCTTACTTTGTTGGTGTACATGGACTCCATTTCAGATCTCATGGCATCCAGCCATTTCACAGAGTCACCACTCGTGATAGCTTGAAGAAAACTGGCAGGATCATCATCATCCATGATGCAATCTTCTTTATCACCATCAATGAGAAAACCGTGGTATATCTCCGGTGGGCGAGAATCCTACCAGATCTACGGAGTGGCTGAGGTTCATTAGATTCTGTTACAACATCAGTTTCAGCCAAGTCGTCATTTGTAACTTGTGTTTCTAGAATCTCTTCTAGATCTACCACATTGCCATCAGTATCATTTGGAAAAATCTCATTTTCTAAAAAGGTGGCATACTGAGAAACAAACACCTTTTGTTCCTCCTTGTGGTAGAAAAGATACCCAAACGAATGTTTTGGATATCCCACAAATATACATTTGATTGATCGTGTCTCTAGTTTGTCTGGATTCTGCTTTTTGACAAAAGCCGGACAACCCCAAATCTTAACTCGTTTAAGAGATGGTTTCTTCCCATACCATATCTCATATGGAGTGGTAGACACGGTCTTGGTTGGAATTTTGTTTAACAGAAAAGCTACAATTTCCAATGCATGCCCCCAAAAAGAGAGCGGTAACTCAAAATCACTCATCATGGATCGTACCATATCTAATAGGGTACGATTCCATCACTCTGACACACCGTTGTGCTGTAGTGTGTAAGGGGGAGTGAGCTGAGAGAGAATCCCATTCTCTTTTAGAAAGTCCAAGAATTCAGTACTTAAGTACTCTCCACCTCGATCTGATCGAAGTATCTTGATTCTCATTCCTGTTTGGTTTTCTACTTCAAGTTTGTACTCCTTGAATTTCTCGAAAGCTTCAGATTTATGTTTTATCAAAAACACATGACCAAATCTTGAGAAATCATCAGTAAAAGTTATGAAGTAGGAAAAACCGCCTCTTGCATGTGTAGACATTGGCCCATATACATCACTATGTATGAGGCCTAGGAGCTCAGTAGCTCTTTATCCGTGTCCAGTAAACGGAGTTTTGGTCATTTTACCTTTGATACAAGACTGGCAAGTTGCATAAGATTTATACTCAAAAGAATTTAAATATCCATCTTTATGAAGCTTGTTTAGTCTTGTTTCATTAATATGACCAAGTCTACAACGCCAAAGAAAAACTTCATTTATATCTAAAAATTTTATTTTATTTGTGTGTTGAATGTTGAAAACTGTGTGTTGATTAAGGACTTATATCCCGTTATTTAGTGTACCACAACCAATCAACTCTTGATTAAGTCTAATGTTCATAACATTGTGTTGCACAGCAAAATGATATCCTTCATTTTCTAACAAGGAAACGAATATAATATTACAAAGCATACTTGGCGCAAAATAACATGGGTTCAAAACCAATATACAACCCGACGGCAACCCTAGGTGATACTCTCCCACTGAAACTGCATTTACATTGGAACCATTTCCAACCTGGAGAGTATGATCACCTATCTTCAAAACTCTGCTATTTCTCAACGCCTGTACAGAATTGCAAATATGAGAACCCAAACCGGTATCTAATACCCAGAAAGTAGAGTTAATAGAAAAACAGTTTTCAATCATGAACACATCTGAAACAGAAGCATCACTATGCTTCTTCTTGAGTTCAAGGTACTCTGTATAGTTCCGCTTCCAGTGTCCCGTCTTCTTGCAGTGGAAACATTCTCCTTTCCCCGATTCCCCAGCCTTGGACTTGTCTTTCCCCTTAACCTTTTTGACTCCTCCCTTTAGTTTGGTGGGTTTCTTCTTCATCTTTCCCTTGGCCTTAGCCTTCGGGCGAGAGGAGGAAAAAATCCCAGGACCCAAAACGGGAGTCTTCACTGACTTCAGTGTGCTCTCTGCACTCCTTAACATATTAAGGAGTTCAGGTAGTTCCTTCTCCATGTTGTGCATGTTGAAGTTAACGATGAACTGAGCAAAGGTGGAGGGGAGAGACTGCAGAATAATATCCGTATATTGATCATTGTCCATTGTCCACCCAAGGTCCTCAAGCTCTTTTATGAGAGCTATCATCTTCAGAACGTGGTCTCCTACTGTTGTGCCAGTGGCCATTCGCATCTGAAACAGCTTTCTAGATACTTCGTATCGTAATACGCGAGATTGCTCTCCATACAACTCTTTTGTATGGAGGAATATGGATTGTATGTCTATATTCTCGTGCTGCTTCTAATGTGTGTTATCCATCGATGCAAGCGCGAGGCATTTGGCCGTGGAACAGTCAGCGTCCCATGTCTTGCAGATTTCCTTATCCGCAACTGAAGATTTAGGACCTGGGCTGGACGGGGTTGGAGCGGTGAAGACATATGATACCTTATCATAAGTTAAGGCAATGTTGAGATTCCTCAGCCAATCTATATAATTGGTCCCATTCAGTTTATTTTTATCTAATAGAAGTTTGAGTCCTGACATTTGTATCTGCTGTTAAGAGAGAGAAAAGAATACACTCAGCGAAAACTCTTGCAAAGATTAGATTGGTTATTATCTTGTCTAATCGATGTCTCCCACTGTTTTTATCAAATTTTCTTTAAAACCTTTTAAAAAGAAAACTAGCCGGGATTAATTACATTCTACAACTTCGCTAACCGTTTATCCAGGCCAATGCCGGTACTTGAGGGAGGTTCCCCGTGCTTTCGCACGGACCTAATTAAAATAAACCTCGTCTTCCCAGAGGCGTAGCCCCGTTTGACACCTTTCTTGACACCTACTGAGTTAGCTAATTGTAAAGTGTAAAATTCTCCTGGGAGCAACTTTTGCTCACAGTGGGATCGGGATCCTACTATCATATAGAAGGTATACAATCTCATTGTAAATTTCATCTCTTGAAATTCCCGATATTATTTTTACCCCTAGTACTCATGACCTTAACTATAGTCAACATATCATAAGTACTAGTCAAGTTCTTCCTGTCATTTCGTGATTAACTAGACCCGTCCTTATGACCCTTAACTAAAGTGAACATAATCATATGAATGTCCTAACTAATCTGCATCATATGCAGTGTAGGAAGACATCACTCAGCTACCGTACACTGCGCCTTAACTAAAGTCAAAATACGCAGCACGAATACTAAGTACTCTACTTCCTAAAATGATGGAGGGCTGCGGATAGTTTTTAAGAAAACTTTTAACGCTTTGAACTTGATATCGTTGTAGAATCCAATGGGTTTAAAAGGAGTGGCTTTAAGCTCCGCATTTTGAAACTTGATTTTCCATAAAAAGGCCGAGTGCGTTTCAAATCCGATTCTACAATATCTTTTTAGGTTCATTTATCTTTACATTAATCTCATTAATGTAGTCCCATCATTTAATTCCTAAAGCCATCACAGAAAGAAACGAAAATATAACGTACGCTTATGCCACTCGTATTCGCCACAGTGTCCTGATATGCACCGTTAGGTTACTTAACTAACGGCATACCAGGACGGGGCTAGCGCGGGTGCAAAACATAAGCAACGTCTATTATATATCATATATATAATATTCCATTAGTCTCAGATATATATTAAAAGATCACATCAGATAATAAAAGCAGCAAAAGCACATTTAATATAGGATATCTAGGAGGTCCGTATTTTGTATTTAGCCAGCAATAGAAAATACGGATTCCACGGTCGTGATGAATAGCCAAGCCCACACCCGTAGACCCCTACGAGAGCGGCAACTGACCCTACCAATTCTGGAGTTTAGGAGACCCGGTCTCGACTCCTCGAGATGGCCTCCCACTAAACCCTAGAACCCGGTCACTTGTGCCCTCCTCCTTGGGTCTATCCTAATGCGGAAAATTAAATAATATACTACACTGGTGACATCAACCTCAACCCGGAAGTGCCCCAAATAAAAGAATATTAGATACAATTTAATTTTACATGAATGAAAAGAAAAATCTCATCTCACATAAAACCCCCGGCTATTCAATCACGACAATCCTGCACATCAAATCTCAGCAACACATAATATCATATATCATCAACGTAAGTAACTATGCGTACCCCGATTGTCGTTGATGTATAGCAACGAAACCGGCGATACACCACATACTACACTTACGGTCACAGAGAAATAAAATGAAAAACTACAACAATTGGAATCGTAACTGCCTTTAGACAACACAAACCCGGAATATCACATATACAAGATTTCATGCCTAACAATGTAAAGCTCGCATTTAGGTCTCACCCATGAAAACACCTTCTCAAAATAAGCCGGATAATTCAACAATATTTCTGATTATTCCCGAGACCGAACTGCTAGATTTACACGAAACAAACAAATTTGTAGATTCCAATTATTGTATCACATACTAATAAACTAGGCGCAGTTAAAACATTCGATCGAACGATTAAACACCCAAAGACTTTTCAGAAAGCTCAACACTTGAGCAGTTTTAAAAATTACCAGAAACTGCACAAAGTACATACGGGCCAGAGCAAGAAAGTACAGCCCCACCTGCACCAAAGGCGCCGCGGAACCGCCGCGGAATGTCCATTCATGTCGCGGTTCCGCGGTCCTTTAGTGGAGTTAGGGGTTCGTGTTTCTTGTGGGCCCATAAAATACCCTGCTGAAATTTTTAAGTATTTTTAATGTGAAAAAATCCACGTTTTTGAAAAATGTCCAGAGAGCACCCCCCGGGCGTCGTATTTCGTTCGTTCGAGATTTTTAACGTCGTCTAGGTTACTCTAAAGCTCTAGCCTGTCTCTGATACCACTGTAGGGTTTCCTTAGTGCCTCATATAGGGTTTGGAAGCATTACACATGCTACAATTTAATTTTTAAGAGGTGCTAAGCAAACTTAACTAGGAATCGAACTAGAATTATTGAGTAACAATTAATAGTATCACATATAAAAGATTATCTAACACTAAGTGGAGAGACTACAACCTTTGTAGAGCTCCTATGGCAACTCCTTGGATCTCCTAAGGTTTGGAACGGCTCGCTTGAACGCTTCCAAGTCCACGACGATCCATCCGAAGTCCTTTGCTCAAAACTTGTTGCTTCACTTGATCTATGAAATCCTTGAAGCAAACACCCTACACAAAGTAGCTAGAGATGTGTAGGATGATGAAGTGGTTTAGGTTCTCACTTAAAACCCTTTCTTTCTTTTAACCTCACTCAATTTTAGAACTCAAGAGAGAGCTAGAGAGAGGAAGATGAAGATGGCAATATTTTCTTTTGGATGAATAATGATCTCATAATAATAATGAGAGAGAGAGAGAGATAAATATCATAAAACAAACCATGGTTAATAATAATATCTAGATATTTTGTGATGAGTTAAAAAGCAAAGGAAATTAACCAAGGTTGAGTCAAAGGTCAACCAAGGAAGTGTGTAGAAACAATGAGTCATTTGTGAAGAAATGAGTCATTAATTTAATTTCCTTTATCTTTAACTTAAAACAAAAATATCCATATATATAAATATGAACCATGTGAGTCTTATATTGCCATCTATGTTGTATCATCAACCATGATACAAATGCATGTATGTATGTGTGTATGCACATCAACATGTACATATACATGCATGCATCCATCTAAAGAAAAATGGTTTAAATAAATGAGATAAAAGTCAATATTAAATCAACACTTGATTTAATAAACCGGTCATATCTCACCGACTAATATAAAATGCCCGATTAAAATACGGTATCATATACACGTATTTAATCAAGCTCCCGCACATATCTCATATGCACACCACATCGTTTCGCTTGAGCCAGGAAGCTTCTATGTGGGACTCTAAGACTCGTCAATACGCCAGCAGTAGGTGATGATCATATCAAACACCTACAAGCTACAAGCGGTTAGCTAAACGTAACGGCCACCCGGGTATTGAGCGATCAGAAGAAGAACAAGCGAACCTGTCAAAACTCCCGTCAATCCAACTGGCAACACTTACCGTACAGTCCGGTCTCTACGTCAGATATGCTGCATATTGAGTCTAGGGATGGAATCGTCGACTCCAATAACTCAATAAGTCATACTGGTATATGGTCTATAACAGATCGAGAAACTACTGATAACACTTATCAGTAATATCTCAGCAGCCCTGGCCAGGGACTTCCTGTTATAGCCAATCGTGCACAGCGCAACATCAACCCCCAATACCGGGAGAGACGAAACCCCTCATGTCGCTCATTGCCTCTATGTGCCTCGGGACTGTACCCAAAATCCACCTGTTTGTACGACTCAGTAGAGCCATAGTAGGGTAGAGATCAAGATACAATGGGAGAACACACAAGACTCTATGGCGATCTCGGGTCTACAGACTAACCTGTACCAGTGTCACATAAGAACTACTATTCGATGTATAATATAATACCACATAGGAGTTCTCGGTGAGTCCGTTCAGTGTACCCAGTCTCACTGAGCACCCGTATACAATCTTTGGTATCAGCACACCAGATGGATATGGGATCATCCATCGCCCATCATATAGAACAAGAATGGTATACGCTATTCTACACTGGAATATCGATACCCTATCTCGATATACCTACGACTAGGAACATTTCAAGGATATGCTTATAAACTACAGGTGTCCCACTAGTATGATCCACATCATAATCCCAGTAGTCAAGCCGATATCCTTAGGGCATTATCAACATGTACCAAATGAGTAAAAACATGATCAAGTGAACATATGATAAAGAGAAACCAGATAGCATACTATCATGTCGAGCAAGACTATCCTCTGAATATATATACACACACACACACACACATCAGTACATACAATATCATATAATGGCCTCTAGGGCATACATATATCCAACAGCTTTATCAACATGTATCAGAGAGACAATATAACAATACAAGTGTACATGTTAAGATAAAGAGCAACCAGATAGCATACTATCATGTCGAGCAAGAAAGTCCTCTATATATGTCCAAGCATCCACTATATCATAGAATAATGTCCTCTAGGGCATACATATTCCTAACAGTTTGGGGATCGTTTTTCTCTGGTGTTCTAGTTACAACTAAAAGAGCACTCTGCAATTGTTTAAATAATTTTTAGAGGCTCTTTAAAAATTAACAGAAACTTGGATTTCGTTTTAATCGTTTCGGAGTTATTTCGGTTTCGTAACTTTAAAAATCGTCTAATCTACTAGTTAAGGCTTGAGTAGGCTTTGATACCACTATAAGTCGATGTCGCGCACCCCGCAAGTTCGTGGGGAGGCGGAATTTACAAAAACGATTTTTCTTACTTCGCAACATCGACTTTAACTCCAAGATCTTTACGGAAACCTTAACTAGTTATACTACTAAGAGGTTCTAACTACTTTGATAGTATTATACCTCCTTGATTCTATGTCCTTCGGGTCTTCTTCTCCTCCTCTTCTTAATCTTCTCGAAGATCCGGATCACACTTGCTCATCGGCCTTCTCGTGTCGAAGATGATCCACCCGAGAGTCTATGTCTCAAGCTCCAACCTCTAAACCGAGATAAGTAAGGTACCTAGTTTGCTAAGCTAGGTAGCTTAGAAATGTAGAGTGTCTAATAGAGTATTTAATCTCAATAGACCTAATGATTCACAAAACATGTAAAGCTTTTTGGTATTGAGGAAGAAAGAGAGAAAAATGGAGAGAGAAAGCAAATGAGCAAATGAACTAAGTCTTGGCTAGTGAAGGTGGCTTACTCATTATCTCACATGAAGCATAAATTATTTTCCAATTGAAAATAGCAACCATGTTTCAATAGTAAACACAAACCAAAAAATAAATGTAATGAGCCATGCTTCACCCCATGCCACAAATATCTCCAATTTCCACCTCATTAATCTATTTCCAAAATTAGATAAACCAAATAATGAGGTGACCTCTTCTAGAATCATCTCTTATGAAATTACAAGAATTCCCTCACCGTATATACATACCCGTATTCGTATTCCGAAAAATATGAATACAATGAGATAATAATAATCCAATAATATAATACTAAAATCCGGTTTAAACCAAAACCCACTAGTATTATCCATCCGAACAACATCCGTGAAGTCAGTACACGTATATGATCGGAACCCTGCCGTAAAACTATATGTCCTCTATATCGTTTCGCCCGAAGCAGGGAAACCCTCTATGTGGGACTCTAAAGACTTGACAGTATGCTGGCAGTGGGTTTAACCACAAGTCCGTCAACGGTACTAGCTGCACGTAACGGCAACCCAGGTATCTGTCGATAAGAAGGCTGGTGAGCAAACTCATCCGAACTCCTACTGAGCCTATCTGTGGCAATCTCCATACAGTCTGGTCTGTTCGTCTAAAATACTGGCATATTAGGTCTAGGGGGATGGTAACCGTCAAACCCCTAATAGTGCAATAAGTCGTGCCAGGGTAGAGCCCAATACACCCTGAGAACTACTAGAGTACCTATCAGTAAATCTCTCTTGCCTTGGCCAGAGACTTTGTGTAATGGCTTTCCGAACACAGCGCGATATCAACCCCCAATACCGGGAGAGACGAATCCTATCTAACCGCTACTGCCTTGTAACGTTTCTGAAATCGTTTAGGTGAATTTTCAGTTAATCGGTAAATAAGTTGGGTTTTTCCGTAAAAACCTAGAAGTGATCATTTTCCAGTATAGACTTGAATGCACCTAGTTTGACTAGGAAATTGCTAGTTTGTGGTATTTAGTGGTCGCATGAAAATTTTGGTTCGCTTTAATATTTTCCCTAATTAAAATATTATTATAAATTGTTGATTATGCACTTAATTAGTGGTAATTACAATTTTGTGTGGGTTAATTATGCTAATGTGAATCCATGCTAATTTAATCACTAGATTAAGCACTTTGGCTTCTTTCCAAAAGATCTCGGAAAAATATCTAGATATTTGTTGAATTAAAGAAATTTTTAATTAAAGAATTATGTGGTGGCTTTATATAAAGTGTTTTATTAAGCTTTTAATGTGTTTTAAACCTAGAAACTTCCACAAAATTCCATTCTCTCCATGCTTTTGGCCGAGCCTATCTTTGGCTGCCCAAAACATTTCCCCACTTCATTTTTCACTTCTCAAAGCTTCTAAATTCATCAAAAATCAAAGAAAAATCCCACAAACTCCAAATTAAATCGCTACCCATTTTTCATTAGCCTAATCTAGCTTGGATCAAGATGAAAGATAGCATTTTGGAGGTTTTTATGTTGATCTAGTTGCAAGTTTTGGATCAAGTTTGTGAGGTATAAATACTAACCCTAAGCTTTTGTATTGTTTAAATACCTTAATCTAATTATTAGATGTTTTATTATAGCTTTAATTAGCATGTTTGGAATTCTAGAAAAGGGTTATGAAAAATCAAGTTAGGGTTTTGATTTGTTAAAATGGTAAATCAAGAAGAGTAGACTTGGAAAACTTAATCAAATTGTGAGAATGTTATTTATTATTTTTCTTAATTGTCTTTTAAGCTTAAATTGCAAACTAACTTTTACTAAATTCTATTTGGATGAGATTAAAATTGTAGTAAAGTTTTGGGTGACTTAATTAAGCCGCTTTGTGATGATTGTGATCACTAGAATTGTTTAAACATCTAGCTTCGTGCTAAAATGATTTTAAAATGCTTATTAGTGTTTCGGTAAAATTAGACATGGGTTTTAATTGTCCTAGAGATGACGTAAATATCATTATCTACGATAATTATTGTGTTGTGATTGAGTATTGGTACGATTGGGTTTTTTGCGTGGCGGTTTTCATAAATAGCGACCCTAGTTAGGGTTTTTTGGCTATGTTTTCCGGTATTGGGATTTCTTGGTTTTGCGACTGGATATTGTATTAAGTCGTTGGACGTTTATACGTCAATGACGAGGGTTGTTTGGTTGTTTTGCATGCGTAGGCTATAGGTTCTAACCCATGAGCGCACCGCGTGCCGTATTTGTATTTCGGAATTTGATGTTAATAGCTTTGCGATTTCATAATGATTGTAGGTACATTCGCGTGGATTCCGAGACGACGAAGTGCATCGACTACGGCTAAGCGAGGAGTTTAGCAGATGAGTAGATTTATATCAACGGGGGAAGTCGTGGGGATGGTGTATAGCACCCCCACGAATTATGAATGGAACTGATATATACATAGAATACCGTAGGAGAAACCTACATTTGAACACTATTGATGTGGTTAAAGAATATAGTTAGAGGTGATATTAATGATTTAGTATATATCGATATATGAGATGAAGGCTATAACGACATAACTCTTGGAGATTTATATGATAGAATGCATATGTAAAATGAATTGATGTGAGAGATTGATGAAATGGAAAGAGTATACGATGAGATATGATGACTTGGTTGATATGTCGGTGTATGGATGCGAGTCGATAAAAAATAGTTGATACCTTGCCGGTCCCCTGATACGAGATTTATGCGGATGTGTCCTGAGAGATAGGTATACTTATATGGATAATGATTGCATAATAAGTGATATGCCGTACGAGACTTAGATCCGTACCCCCGATGTTGTATAGGTTGATAGAATCCCTAATTTGTTTAATGCTGTCGTACGATAGATTACTGTACGTGATGAGTTTTACTTGTTGATTTATCCATACCCTTGATTAAAGGATGCCGTACGATGGATTGTACCGTACGTGATGTTGTGAGGCTGGATGTCGATTGATAGATTCACCGACTCGGTCATGTTAGATACATATACCTTATAGCATTTAGTTCACGATGTGCATTATGCTGCATTCATGTTATTCTCGTTGCATTTCATATACCTGTGCTAGTACACCTACACTATTATCGGTGATGCATATGTTACACTTACACAGATTGCCGGCTTACACACTTCATCATCGATAATTGCCATGTCACTTACACAGTAGGATTGCTATATCATGCTATGATATACTTGCCATGTTCACATCACTATGCTAGATTGCATGATATATTGGTTATACTCACACCATTATGCTATGTTGCACGTTTTACTTGTTATGATCACATCACTGGTCCATGTTGCATGATATATGGATATACTTACATTCTGTTTTATGTCGCATACATCATGCTTTATGATTATACGCATTGAGATATGATGTTTTCATGAGATTTTGGGATTTGGGAACCATGGATATGTTTTCAAGAAATTATGTATTGTTTGAAAACCCGGTTCTCTTGATATGATATTTCAATGCGTCCACCATGAGTTTTCTCGGTTCTGAGACTTGTGTTAGATACCCGATTCGAGGAGCGGTAGGCACCGTTTGTGGGTACATGGTGGAGCCGGTATGGTACCCCGGGGCAAGAAATGTTTGTCGTGGAGTAGCCGATAAGCCTAGAAGAAGGAATACTACCTACCGGTGATAGCATTTGGGCTCGGCGGTTATCCGGAGGATACCGACCAGAGTCATGCGATTGATATGGGCTGATTCGGACTGACGGAGCCCGTGGGTCGATCCGGACTGACAGAGCCCGAGATATTGATATGGGCCGATCCGAACTGACGGAGCCCGAGATATGAGGATTTACGTGTCGATGATGGACATGGGTTTCATGATATTTCGAGTGTCGATATTAAACACTCAGGTTCCATGATTTTGATGTGTCGTGGGGGACACACGTTGATTTTTATCCTCATATTTACCTGCATATGTTTTTATGATATTTACATGCATGGTGTCGTTGTATCATTGGTTGACACGTAGATGAGATCCACATGCATACTGGCATTGATTATATGGTTGGATGATATCCACTTGTTGATAGGCTTTGATTATGTGTTGGCACATATGCAGATACGGTCACCCTAGATATCATAGTATTACCTTTATGATATAGTTGACCTAGGAATTGTTGTTTATTTCGATTTCTACCTTATGATGTTTTCTACTCATGAGTTGGCAACTCATCCCCGTTGTGCCACAGTTCTTGCAGGTTGACCGTATGGATCAGTAGCGGTATCGCTGGCACACAGCTGTTTTTGGGTGATTTACTTTTGGTAGGTGGTACATGTTGGATCGTGACATTCTTGTGTTATTATTCCTATTGTATCTAGTCAACTCCATCAAATCAGAAACTAGAAATTATATATGTTGAAGACTTAGAAAGAATTGTAGTTGTGAGACTTGAGCGATGGGTTTTATGTTCACTTTTGGGGTTGATGTCTTACTTTACTTTATTTCCTTGTGTGGATCTTCACCATTGGGCGTCGTATATATATTTATGCTTGTGGTGATTGTTTCCTCCGTTGGGCGTGATTTGCTTCCATTTAGGGATGCTTTATTTATATTCTGTGTTGTATCCATTTTCGGGGCTAGTTTTTACAAGGGAGGTGCTGCCTAAATTTTTCAAAAGAAAAAAACATGATTTATTATACCTTTATTTCAAAACTTCACCTCTTTATTTCTTATAAAGGTTTAGATTTCTGGGTTTCAGCTTACTTAAATTTTGTTACGCCTGTAGACGTCGCGTGATTTAAGTGCTAGTCACGAGCTAATATTTCGGGTCGTGACAAAGTTGGTATCAGAGCGCTAGGTTTAACCTTGGTTCGAATTTAGGTTTGACTATGTGGAGTCTGGGGCGTAATATATTTTGGAACCTAGGCTTGACCTTATGGAACTTAGACTTGAACAGGAGGGTTTTAGACCCGAACTTTCGTTACATAGGCTGACCCTGATTGATGGAGTAGGTAGCTTGAGTAGAGTGGCGTACCGTACGTATGTTCCGCGACATAATTACAATACGATACTTCTCTTCTTGAGACTTGTGATTCTTTTCGTTCCCCTGATTATACATCCATTTGAGATCCTTGATTCTATTCGTTTCCATGACCATAACCTCACTGATTCCATTTCTCCTTATGATCATGTATTCATTCTGGATCTGTTGATTCATTTCATCCCTTTTATCTATTTTCGTCGATACATGATTGAGATTCCTGTCACTATGGTTTGAGCGCAGATTGAGCTGCTTCTAGTGATGCGGTCAGGGCAAGCTCGTCGTGGATGAGGACTGACCATCGTGTTTTCTGGTGACATGGGAACGTATCGATATAGTATTGTGTTGTGACCTCTCATTTGAGACGAGTGTGCGATTTTGTACCGGATGATCGGGCCATTGATAGAGGCTGCCTGTTGTGAGAGGACTGTCGATGCACAGCCTACCTCAGAGATTGTGATGTCATCTACCATGCAAACAGATGACCCATCTGTTACTGAGATTGATGTGATGTCGCTTCCAGAGCTTACGAGCTGAGATCGCTGGAGCTTCCAGGCAGAGATGCGACAGGTGATAGCTAGTCTATCTTGAGTTAAGAGACGAAGGTGATTCGTCAGATTTGACACGCCGACGCAGGCCCAGTTGAGTTGAAGATTTCTAGTATGGAGAATCTTACTCAGATCTAGAGTAGATCGATCCAGAGATGACGTTGTTCGTTAGATGCTCCAATAGGAGATCGGTAAAGTGGACCAGCTTCAGAAAGAGGACCTCACCCAGATGCGTTGTGAGTTAATCGAGAACAGACGGATGTGGAGTATCCTCTGATGGTTGGGACAAGTTCCCGAAGACGTGTTCGGCTAGATATCTTCTATAGAGTGATAAAGATACCGAGTTCATGATTTCGAGTCCGTGTGAGAGATTCCGGATTGACAGTAGCCGAGAACTTTTGCAGTACGCAGATAGTAAGACGTGACGTTAAAGTGGACGATAATAAGGACGAGTAGAATAAGAGGTTCGTGCGTGATGCTGACGAGCTGTTGTTACTCACTATCGAGATTAGAGATCTGATATGTATACATAGGCGTTGGGATACGGCCAGTTCCAAAAGAAAGGTTGTGCTGAGAACGCAGATGTCCAGAAAGTGAGAAAAGAATTGTAAGAGTACCAGCCTCCGTATAGTTCGGCATAGGCGAGATCGGAAGAGACCTTGAGCAGGTTCTTTCCATGACACTGATGCAATAAGATTTGCACCAAGGATCAGTTGTGTTACGTGTATTCATAGAGCCAGAGGCCGCCGCCAGTAATATGCTGCTTTACGAGTGATCATACTAATTGGCCGAGAGATGACCTAAGGAGTGCCAGAACGGAATCGTTTCTGTTAGCATACCTGACCGGGCCGATGAGCCAATAGAGTGCAAGATTGGTAATCCGCAGAGAAATGAAGACCCAGAGACAAAGGACGCCATACCGTGAGCAGGAGGCAAGCGGATGATCTTGCTCTGCCAGTTTTGGGCGCACCGATATTTTTTCGACATTGTAGGAGGTGTACCTCAGTGTTATTTGTTGTGATTTACGTTTGTGATCCGAGTATCACGCTTATATCGCTTGGATTTGAGTTTTGATGATTGAGTTTCATGATATTGTTTTCCTGCACCATGACATCACCTACTGGGTATTTACCTTTTGTGCATAGCTATTGCACTTGAGATACGTTTTACACACTGTTGTATTGGTTTATGATTTGTGCATATCTATTTGCACTTGATATTGATTTTTGTGCCTTGGCTGCACATGTTGATGATTTTGTGGATTTTATACGGTTGATTTGATTTTTGTGCATGTGGTACGCACTCGATTTTATTTTTGCACTTGGTATAGCTCATGTATGCTTGCAGTGCATTGATACTGCTTTGTGCACGTAGTTGCACACGTTTATGATTTTTATATATCTTGGTATACTCGGTGTTACTTTTATACGCATTTGAGTTATTGATGAGTTCCCGTGCATTTGTTGCACTGGATTGGGTATTTCGTATACTGGATGCATTAGATTTGTATTTCGTGCATTTGTTGCACTAGATTGTTATTTCGTGCATTGGTTGCACCGGATTTATACTCCGTGCCTTGGTTGCACCCGATTTATGTCTTGAGCATTTGTGTTACGAGAGATGTGATTTTGTGCATACCGGATGCACTCTATCGAGATTTTCTTTCGTGCATGCTAGTTGCACTAGATTGAGATTTTCGTGCACTGTAGATGCACTAGATATTGTTGTCGTGCACACCTATTGCACTGGATAGATGTTTTCGTGCACACCGTTTCACTTAGTTGTGCTTTTGTACATATTGTAGTACCTGTATTTGGATTTGATTTCCGTGCGCACCAGACACACCTGATTATTGGACATGCCTTTTGAGGCTGATTTTGCTCTTGAGCCCTTTGTTTTCATGATGGAAACTATATTATGTAGTAGCCGAACAGGACTGATCGGAGGACAGTGCCTGAGTATGTTGCATGCATAAAAAGTTCATCAAGAGGTTTTCAAAAAAGAGCCATAGTCTCGCTATTTCTTACGTGTCCACAAGCGACACGAACGTTTACAAAGGAAAAACTTTTTGGGATATTTTAAAAGGGCGGAACGTATATTTTGAGCAAAACATATATGAAAGTATATTATTACTTTACAAATGAGCGTCCGTCACTTGTGCCGTGAGTTACACATCACACGGCGATTCAGAAAAGATTCTGCATATGTTTATTTCAGTTTTTGGAGATTTTTCAAAAAGGATGTGTACTATATACATATTATAGTATTTGCTTAATGTATATTGGATTTCAGTAGTGGATTTCGAGATCTGTATCTCCATTGTAACTCCGATGATATACGTGCAAATCCGATGATTTGTGTGACGCTTGACGAAGTTCGGTTTTGAGTTTCATACACGGCTTCAGGCGCATGCAACGCGCTATGTTATTTCTGTTGCTTCCGCGATTTCGGATCCCTGTTGATTGAGTTGGATTTTGAAATGTTTTAGTATTGGGGGTTTAAATTTAAATTCGGGGACCGAATTTCTTTAAACGGGGAAGATTATAACGTTTCTGAAATCGTTTAGGCGAATTTTCAGTTAATCGGTAAATAAGTTGGGTTTTTCCGTAAAAATCTAAAAGTGATCATTTTCCAGTATAGACTTGAATGCACCTAGTTTGACTAGGAAATTGCTAGTTTGCGGTATTTAGTGGTCGCATGAAAATTTTGGTTCACTTTAATTTTTTCCTTAATTAAAATATTATTATAAGTTATTAATTATGCACTTAATTAGTGGTAATTACAATTTTTTATGGGTTAATTATGCTAATGTGAATCCATGCCAATTTAATCACTAGATTAAGCACTTTGGCTTCTTTGCAAAAGATCATGGAAAAATATCTAGATATTTGTTGAATTAAAGAAATTTTTAATTAAAGAATTATGAGGTGGCTTTATGTAAAGTGTTTTATTAAGCTTTTAATGTGTTTTAAACCTGGAAACTTCCACAAAATTCCGTTCTCTCCATGCTTTTGGCCGAGCCTATCCTTGGCTGCCCAAAACATTTCCCCACTTCATTTTTCACTTCTCAAAGCTTCTAAATTCATCAAAAATCAAAGAAAAATCCCGCAAACTCCAAATTAAATCCCTACCCATTTTTCATTAGCCTAATCTAGCTTGGATCAAGACGAAAGATAGCATTTTGGAGGTTTTTATGTTGATCTAGTTGCAAGTTTTGGATCAAGTTTGTGATGTATAAATACTAACCCTAAAATTTTGTATTGTTTAAATACCTTAATCTAATTATTAGATGTTTTATTATAGCTTTAATTAGTATGTTTGGAATTCTAGAAAAGGGTTATGAAAAATCAAGTTAGGCTTTTGATTTGTTAAAATGGTAAATCAAGAAGTGTAGACTTGAAAAACTTAATCAAATTGTGAGAATATTATTGTTATTTTTTCTACTTGTCTTTTAAGCTTAATTGCAAACTAACTTTTACTAAATCCTATTTCGGTGAGATTAAAATTGTAGTAAAGGTTTGGGTGACTTAATTAAACCGCTTTATGATGATTGTGATCACTAGAATTGTTTAAACATCTAACTTCGTGCTAAAATGAATTAAAGATGCTTACTAGTTTTTCGGTAAAATTAGACGTGGGTTTTAATTGTCGTAGAGATGACGTAAATATTATTATCTATGATAATTATTGTGTTGTGAATAAATATTGGTACGATTGGGTTTTCGGCGTGGCGGTTTTCATAAATAGCGACCCTAGTTAGGGTTTTGGCTATATTTTCCGGTATTGGGATTTCTTGGTTTTACGACTGGATATTGTATTTGGTCGTTGAGCGTTTGTACGTCAAAAACGAGGGTTGTTTGGTTGTTTTGCATGCGTAGGCTATAGGTTCTAACCTATGACCGCACCGCGTGCCGTATTTGGATTTCGGAATTTGATGTTAATAGCTTTGCGATTTCATATTGATTGTAGGTACATTCGTGTGGATTCCGAGACGACGAAGTGTATTGACTACGGCTAAGCGAGGAGTTTAGCAGGTGAGTGGATTTATATCTATGGGGAAAGTCGGGGGGATGGCGTATAGCACCCCTACGAATTATGAATGGAACTGATATATACATAGAATACCATAGGAGAAACCTACATTTGGACACTATTGATGTGGTTAAAGAATATAGTTAGAGGTGATATTAATGATTTAGTATATATCGATATATGAGATGAAGGCTATAGCGACATAACTCTTGGAGATTTATATGATAGAATGCATATGTAAAATGACTTGATGTGAGAGATTGATGAAATGGAAAGAGTATACGATGAGATATGATGACTTGGTTGATATGTCGTTGTATGGATGCGAGTCGATAAGAAATAGTTGATACCTTACCGGTCCCCTGATACGAGATTTATGCGGATGTGACCTGAGAGATGGTTATTCTTATATGCATAATGATTGCATAATGAGTGATATGCCGTACGAGACTTAGATCCGTACCCCCGATGTTGTATAGGTTGACAAAATCCCTAATTTGTTTAATGCTGTCGTACGATAGATTACCGTACGCGATGAGTTTTACTTGTTGATCTATCCATACCCTTGATTAAAGGATGTCGTACGATGGATTGTACCGTACGTGATGTTGTGAGGCTGGATGCCGATTGATAGATTCACCGACTCGGTCATGTTAGATACGTATACCTTATAGCATTTAGTTCACGATGTGCATTATGCTATATTCATGTTATTCTCGTTGCATTTCATATACCTATGCTAGTACACCTACACCATTATCGATGATGCGTATATTACACTTACACAGATTGTTGGCTTACACACTTCATCATCGATAATTGCTATGTCACGTACACAGTAGGATTGCTACATCATACTATGATATACTTGCCATGTTCACATCACTATGCTAGATTGCATGATATATTGGTTATGCTCACAGCATTATGCTATGTGGCACGTTTTACTTATTATGATCACATCACTGTTCCATGTTGCATGATATACGGGTATGCTTACATTCTGTTTTATGTCGCATACATCATGCTTTATGATTATACGCATTGAGATATGTTGTTTTCATGAGATTTTGGGATTTGAGAACCGTGGATATGTTTTCAAGAAATTATGTATTTTTTGAAAACCCGATTTCTCTTGATATGATATTTCAGTGCGTCCACCATGAGTTTTCTCGGTTCTGAGACTTGTGTTAGATACCCGATTCGAGGAGCGTTAGGCACCGTCTGCGGGTACATGGTGGACCCGGTATGGTATCCCGGGGCAAGAAATATTTGTCATGGCGTAGCCGATGAGCCTGGCAGAGGGAATACTACCTACCGGTGATAGAATTTGGGCTCGGCGGTTATCCGGAGGATACCGACCGGAGTCATGAGATTGATATGGGCCGATCCGGACTAACGGAGCCCGTGGGCCGATCTGGACTGACGGTGCCCGAGATATTGATATGGGCCGATCCGGACTGACGGAGCCCGAGGGCCGATCCGAACTGACAGAGCCCGAGATATGAGGATTTACGTGTCGATGCTGGACAAGGGTTTCATGATATTTCGAGTGTCGATGTTAGACACACGGGTTCTATGACTTTGATGTGTCGCGAAGGACACACGTTGATTTTTAACCTCATATTTACCTACATATGTTTTCATGATATTTACATGTATGATGTCATTGTGTCATTGTTTGACACGTAGATGAGATCCACATGCATACGGGCATTTGATTATATGGTTGGATGATATCCACTTGCTGATAGGCTTTGATTATGTGTTGGCACATATGCAGATACGGTCACCCTAGATATCATAGTATTACCTTTATGATATAGTTGACCTAGGAATCGTTGTTTATTTCGATCTCTACCTGATGATGTTTTCTACTCACGAGTTGGTAACTTACCCCCGTTGTGCCACAGTTCTTACAGGTTGACCGCATGGATCAGTAGCGGCATCGCTGGCACACAGCTGTTTTTGGGTGATTTGCTTTTGGTAGGTGGTACATGTTGGATCGTGACATTCTTGTGTTATTATTCCTATTGTATCTAGTCAACTCCATCAAATCAGAAACTAGAAATTATATATGTTGAAGACTTAGAAAGAATTGTAGTTGCGAGACTTGAGCGATGGGTTTTATGTTCACTTTTGAGGATGATGTCTTGCTTTATTTTATTTCCTTGTGTGGATCTTCGCCTTTGGGCGTCATATATATATTTATGCTTGTGGTGGTTGTTTCCGCCGTTAGGCGTGATTTGCTCCCGTTTAGGGATGCTTTATTTATATTCTGTGTTGTACCCATTTTCGGGGCTAGTTTTTACAAGGAAGGTGCTGCCCAAATTTTTGAAAAGAAATAGAATATGATTTATTATTCCTTTATTTCAAAACTTCACCTCTTTATTTCTTATAAAGGTTTAGATTTCTGGTTTCAGCTTACTTAAATTTCGTTACGGTTATAGACGTCGTGTGATTTAAGTGCTGGTCACGAGCTAATATTTCGGGTCGTGACTTATACTTGTCACGACCCACCCCTAAACACAGATGGTATTGTCCGCTATGGCCAAACCTGCACGGTTTTGTCCCTTTGAATGAACTTGAGGCCTACTTCCCAGTAGGCCACCCATCCCAGAATTTCTCTGGCTCAAGCACGCTTAACTACGGAGTTCTTCAAACTCCGGAGTTCCGATTCATCCAAAAGGCGCATCTGTGTTATAAGAGTGGTATCATTCCATTTATAGTTCAGATTGTGCCCTCTTTCGGAATAGAATTCGATACTCCCCATTGTTCAGGTGGGTCCCCGTGTGCATCCGTATCGGTTACATCCCCACCTCGATACCGGATAACATCTCACTTCTCACGGGATAGGTGGTATTCAGCCCCAACTCCACCTGGGGTATTACATTCCTCCCGCACTTAGAACAATGGTTCGTCCTCGAACCACAGACCTACTTTTGAGGGACCGGCTCTGATACCATACTTGTCACGACCCACCCCCAAACACAAATGGTATTGTCCGCTCTAGCCGAAGCCGCACGGTTTGTCCCTTTGAATGAACCCGGGGCTTACTTCTCAGTAGGTCACCCATCCCAGAATTTCTCTGGCTCAAGCACGCTTAACTACGAAGTTCTTCAAACTACGGAGTTCCGATCTATCCAAAAGGCACCTCTATGTTATAAGAGTGGTATCATTCTATTTATAGTTCAGATCGTGCTCTCTTTCGGAATGGAATTCGATACTCCCCATTGTTCAGGTGGGTCCCCGTGTGCATCCGTATCGGTTGCATCCCCACCTCGATACCGGATAACATCTCACTTCTCACAGGGTAGGTGGTATTCAGCCCCAACTCCACCTGGGGTATTACATCTCCAAGCGCTTCGGGACTGCACCCAACTACTACCTGTTTGCACGACTCGTTTAAACTGTGGTAGGATAGTGATCTAAGTACAGCGGGAACATACTCAAGACGAATAGTGATGTCAAGTCAGCGGAATAACATGTACTCATGCCACCCCAGAACTGCTAACTGACGATAGATATAATACCAACCAGCAGTTCCTATTGAGTCCGTCCAGTGTAACTCATAACCCAATGAGTACCTGTATAGTATCTCCGGTACTACATTCCAATGGCTGTAGGACAGACCATCTCCCCTGCAGGGATGAGAAGCGTATACACTAGTCTACTCTGGAGTATCGATGCCCCATCTCGATAATCCTACGACTAGGGATCTTTATAACGATGTGCTTATAGACTACCCAGCCCCCACTAGTGTGACTGCCATCATAATGCTGGTAGTCAAGCAAAGATCCTAAAGGATCTACCAATATGTATTAGCGATATGCTAAAAGAAACATATACACATATTGAGGTAGAATCAAACCATATTGAGCAAGACTGTTGTTATATCTTTGTATATCCCAAGCTTCCAAAATGTAATATACAATCCAGTACTATACAATAATGGCCTCTATAGCATATATCACTAACAATATCAATGCAACAAGACTAGCTAAGTTGTATAAAGATGGATATTTGAATCCGTTCGAATTTATATCTTATAAAACTTATCAGTCATATCTCAAAGGAAAGATGACCAAAACTCCGTTTACGGGACAAAGAGAATGAGCTACTGAACTCTTGGGACTGATACATAGCGATGTATGCGGTTCTATGTCTACACATGCCAAGAATGGTTTCTCGTACTTCATTACATTCATCGATAATCTTTCAAGATTCGGACATGTGTTCCTGTTGAAACACAAATCTGAAGTTTTTGAGAAATTCAAGGAATATAAGAGCGAAGTAGAGAACCAGACAGGTAAAAGTATTAAAATTCTTCAATCTGATCGAAGAGGTGAATACTTAAGCACGAAATTCCGATATTATTTAAAAGAGAATGGGATTCTCTCTCAGTTTACTCCTCCGTATACACCACAGCACAATGGAGTATCGGAGCGGAGGAATCGCACCCTATTAGATATGGTGCGCTCTATGATGAGTATTGCTGAGTTACTTATTTCCTTTTGGAGTTATACACTTGAGACAGCTGCATACCTATTCAATAGGGTTCCTACCAAATCTGCGCCTACCACTCCATATGAGATATGGGAGGGGAAGAGACCATGTCTTAATTTCATTAAGATATGGGGTTGTCCGGCTTATGTTAAAAAGCAAAATCCGGACAAGTTCGAGGCAAGGTCTGTTCTATATAAGTCTATTGGATATCCTAAACATTCGCGAGAGTATATTTTCTACCACACCGAGGAACAAAAGGTGTTTGTTGCTCAACATACCACCTTTTTAGAAAAGGAATTTCTTATCGAAGGAATTAGTAGTAATGAGGTAGAGCTGGAAGAAGTTCCAGAAACACAAACTGCAATAGAAGATTTGGTAGAACCGAAGGATTCAATAGTCTCCGATGAATCTCAACCACTCCGTAGATCAGTAAGATTTCTCACCCACCTGAGAGATACTACGGTTTCTCATAGACGGTGGGAGCGAGGATTGCATGGAAGATGATGACCCAACTAGTTTCGAGCAGGCCATCATAAGTGGGGACTCTGTGAAATTGCTAGATACTATGCGATCTGAGATGGAATCCATGTACACCAACAAAGTATGGACTTTAGAAGTTGTTCCTGAAAGGGTAAAACCCATTGGAAGCAAGTGGATTTTTAAGAAGAAAATTGGTGTAGATGGAAAGGTTGAGACCTTCAAAGCTATATTTGTAGCAAAAGGTTTTCATCAACGACCAGATATCGACTATGATGAGACATTTTATTCAGTGGCTATGCTTAACTCCATCAGGATCCTACTTGCTATTGCTGCATACCATGACTATGAAATCTGGCAAATAAACATCAAGACCGCTTTTCTAAATGGTGATTTAGAAGAGATCGTGTATATGACACAGCGAGAGGGTTCGTAGACAGTGGGAGCAGCGGAAAGGTGAGCAAGCTTCTTAAATCAATTTACAGATTAAAGCAAGCATCTCGGAGCTGGAACATCTGTTTTGATGTAGCAGTCAAAGAGTTTGATTTCATCAAAAACGTATATGAACCATGTATATATAAAAAAGTCATAGAGAGTAAGGTTTTCTTCCTCGTATTGTACGTGGATGACATACTCTTGATAGGAAATGATGTTCCTATGCTGCACTCGGTCAAACTCTTCCTATCACAAAAATTCTCCATGAAAGATCTGGGTGATGTCTCTTACATTCTGGGGATAAAGATCTAAAAGGATGTTGGGATTGTCCCAAACCAGGTACATAGACATCATACTAAAGAGCTTTAGTATGGAAGATTCTAAGTGTGGTAATTTACCCGCTTTTTCAGAAATCACTCTCTCCAAATAGATGTCTCTCAAGACTGATCTGTAAAAGGCTCGCATGAACGTGATACCCTATGCTTCCGCAGTTGGGTCTATCATCTACATGATGTTATGCACCAGACCGGATGTAGCTTACGCACTTAGTGTGGTAAATAGGTATCAATCAGACTCAGGGGAGAAGCACTGGATAGCTGTGAAGAACATTCTTAAGACTTGAGAAGGACTAAAGAGATGTTCTTGGTCTATAGTAACGGAGAACTCCAAGTGGAGTCCTTTACCGATTCGAGCTTCCAGAGTGATAAGGACGACAGCAAGTCTGTCTCAGGCTTTGCCTTCACCCTCAATGGAGGGGCAGTATGTTGGAAGAGTTCCAAGCAAGATACCATTGCAGACTCGACAATGGAGATTGAATACAACGATGTTGCTAAAGAGAATGTCTGGATGAAGAAGTTTATTATTGAACTTGGAGTGGTTCCATCCATTGAAGATCCAATACCCTTGTATTGTAATAACAATGGAGCTGTGGGTTTGGCTAAGGAACCCCGGTCATATCAGCGATCTAGACATATTTTGATGCAGTATCACCCGATCCGGGAGATAGTTGATCGCCATGAGATCGAGATCAGGAGAGTAGATACGAAGGACAACACGGCGGATCACCTCACGAAATCCCTCCCCCAGACATAGATCGAGAGACTTTTTAGGATGTTGGGTATGCGATACTACAACAACTGGTCTTAGTGCAAGAAGGAGATTGTTAGGAATATGTATGCCCTAAAAGCCATTATTTTATATTATAGTAGATGCTTGGACATATATATAGAGAGGACTTTCTTGCTCGACCTGATAGTATGCTATCTGGTTGCTCTTTATCTAAACATGTGCACTTGTTTTAGTTTACTATCTCATTGATACATGTTGATAACGCCCTTAGGATGTTTGCTTGACTAACAGGGCTATGATGTAGATCATACTAGTGGGGCGTATGTAGTCCGCAAGCACATCCTTTAATAGTTCCTAGTCGAGAGAGTATAGAGACAGGGCATCGATATTCTAGAGTAGACTAGTATGTACGTTTCTTGATCCTGTATAGGGCGATGGTTGATCCCATAACCATTGGTGTTTGACATCAAAGATTGTACACAGGTGCTCATTAGAGAATGGGTACACCAAATAGGACTCGCCGAGAACTCCTAGATGGTACCATACCTATTGTCAGATAGCAGTTCTCTGGTGACACTTATACAGATTAGTCTGTAGACCCGAAATCATCATAGTGTCTTGTGTGGTTCCCACTGTGCTTTGATTTCCTCCTAACCACGGCTTAAAGGAGCCGTGCAAATAGGTGGATTTTGGGTACAGTCCTGAGTCATATGGAGGCAGTGAGCGATAAGAGGGGTTTTATCTCTTCCAGTATTGAGAGTTGATGTTGCGCTATACTCGATTGGCCATAACAGCAAGTCCCTGGCCAGGAATGATAAGATTTACTTGTAAGTGTTATCAGTAGTTTCTCGAAAGGTTATAGGCCACACATCGGCATGTTAAGTTAGTGGGGTCTGACGATTCCACCCCCAGACTCAATATGCGACATATCAGACGAAAAGACCGGACTGTATGGTAAGTATTGCTTATAGGTTTTACGGGAGTTTGGACAAGTTTGCTTGTTGATCTTCAATTCGTTCAATACCTGGGTAACCGTTATATCCAGCTAGTACCGCTGACGGCTTATGTGTATCTGATGTGATCATTACCTACTGCTGGCGTATTGATGAGTCTTTAGAGTCCCACATAGAGGTTTCCTAGCTCAAGAGAAACGAAGTAGGGCACGTATGGAGATATGTGCCGGAGTTTGATTGAATACGAATATAAGATACCGTATTCTAATCTAGCGATATTTGATATCAGCCAAGTTATATATGATATAACCGGATTATTGAATCAAGTATTGTTCAATAATTTGATTCATATATATGTGTGTATTTATATATTTGATATTGCCCAGTTATATATGATATAACCGGATTATTGAATTAAGTGTTGATTTGATATCTAATATTGAATATTGGGCGGTTATATGTGATATAACCGGATTATTGAATCAAGTGTTGATTTAATAATTTGATATATATATATATATATATTTGATATTAGCCGGTTATATATGATATAACCGGATTATTGAATCAAGTGTTGATTTAATAATTTTGATATATATATATATATATATATATTATTCTCTTTATATATATTTATATATATGTGAGATATATATGTGTGTGTGTGCGTATTTATAATTGTATCATTGTTGATGATATATAGAACTAGGATGTATGAGAATCACACATGAAGAAAAGATGAGATGATAAAGATTTATATTTATGAATAAAACAAAAAGAAGAATGAGTCATGGTTTGGATGCTTGGAGAAGCCATGACTCACCTTCTTGTTTTGTTTTATATATTGATATTTATCTTTATAATTCTCATCTTATCTCTTACCTCATGGTTCAAAACTCATCCAAGTTCATCTCCCTCTTCAACTCCGATCTAGAATGTTCTTAAGTTGAGAAAAAGAAAAAGAGAAAAATATTTTGTGAGCAAAGTCTCCTACTTCATCAACCTACACTAATCTAGTCCATTAGTTTAGATTGTTGACTTCACTAATACCTTAATTAGTGAAGTGTGAGCTTGAGTGAGAGAGACTTTAAGGTGGATCATCTTCGGCAATGAAGACAACAAGCAAGCTGGATCCTTTCTTCAAGTGCAGCCTCAAGAAGAGTTCTAGGGACTACTACTTGGAGGTTTAGAAGTGAATGACTAGACCACAAAGGTTGTAGACTCTTTCCACTTAGTTTAGAATGTAGTTTGCTTACTTTGAAACCCTAATTCTCTATTTCGATTCTAGATTAGTATACTTAGCACTTTAGATTTTTTTAAATTGCATACTTGATGCTCAAAGAAACCTAGTAGAGGTGCTAAAACATACTTTCATCCTAGACCACCACCACTCCTCGTCTCCCGCCTTACTCCATCCCTGAGCACATCAAACCTCACGGCGACACCACCTCGCCGTCGGCCTCGTCGCCGCCACCTCATCGCCACTATCTCTTCTGCCCTCACCAAGTACAGAGAATAGCAACAGCCCCTTCTTCCTCTTCTTCTTCTTCTTCTTTTTTTTCTTTCGTTCTTGTCTTTTCTCTTTTCAAGCCATCTCGCCAGAGTTGCGCACGTCGCCGATGATCCGGACGACCCAGCCACTGTCGTCATCTAGCCCTGTCACCACATCACGCAGCGGCTCGGCCAAGTCCAATCCTGCGGACGTAAGTTTGCGTCATGACTTTATTTCGATGTCGGAATGTGACATCTGTATCTCGACGCGAGATCCGATCAGGCAAGTTCTAAACTTGCAACATGCTATTTTACTATATCGATATTTATTTAATAAATGATAGCGCATGTGTTTTACTATTCAACAGAAAGTACCAAGTTACAGTTTTATAGCATCCGTCTGTATCCGTACTGATAATAGTTTATCTAGTTGCATGTCAAAACATCACAATATTATTATAATACTATATTAGTTCAATATGCTATCCAGATTGCAATATATATGGTAATGGACGTATAATGGTTAGTACAAATAGATACATATGCATCCGGGCATTCGTTGTGGTTACCGTGTCTGAATAATGGTTACCGTGTTACATTTGGCATATATTTTAATTAATATACATTGCATAACATGTCCATGACCCATTACCAGACTTGTTGCTTGGATTTTATTGCTAATGCCAACAATCCTGACTGTTGTCCTGATGGACGTGACTTGTTATCTGCATAGACAAGAACTATACCTGCTTGATCCTGTGTTGGTATTAGATTATATTGGCAATACCTGATTTGAACACAGATCCTTGGGGGAAAATGGGAAATCAAAAATGTAACCGAAACGTAACTCAAGAGGATATTATTATTGTTTACTGTGATTCCTGGCGTTACGGAATAAATCATTATTTGCCTTGATTCTAGACGTTATGGAATAATCATTGTACCGTGGTCTCGTAGGGAATGAACGAGATATATTATACCGTGGTCCCGTGGAGAATGAACGGGATATATACTGTTGAGTTATGATGAGAATTATATTAATTGATTTTAAAGACTTGTAGAATAGATAACCTAGAAGCACAGACTCTAAGATACACATCAAATACATATATCTCATTGTTTTACCCCTGTGTTTGTTATTTATATGCATATTTAATTATTGCATCATATCCGGATTTTTACTATTATTGTGGTATTTATGAATCACTGACGTCTGGATTTTGCATGACCCAGTTTCTCTGATTTTATCGCAGGCAAATCAAGAGTATTTTGGCTGGCAGGCCGAGCAGTGAAGAGCTAGACGTTTAGTTTAGAAATGTTTAGTTTTTTATTTCCGTAGTATTATTTTATTGATGTGAGCCCATATTGGAACGTTATTCAGATACTATTTTTTATTGGATCTTGATTTGTTTCCGGTATATGCATTTCTTGATTTTATTTATTGTGGCAGATGGGCATGTGTTAGCTAGATTTTTTTTACTGTTCTTGATATCCGATTAACAGCAGTAATGTGACTGTGAAGTGATGATTTCTAACCACAGATAGCATGGTTGGCTCTGTCACGTGCCGTATTTACGTATTTTGGGAAGCGGGGCGTGACAAAAATCTTCACGGTATTCATGTCTTTTCTTTATTTTTACACACTTGTGTCCTTTTGTACTAATCTTATAATAATTATTGTTGGATTTCTTTGTTCAAGTTTTCTGTTTGGTTATGTGTTAAATTCTCATATTATTTTCTATTACTGCTTATATAGATTCTTAGCGTATTCATATCGGGACGGAGTACTTCTCGGTGTGAATACGTCGCAGACTTGTCAGCGCTCGCTCCTTGTCTTTTGGGAAGCAGGGCATGTTTCCTATAACATCTAAGCACTTACATGTAATTTTTAAGCAGTTGCCTGTAATATCTAACCACTTATCTCTAACTTTTCAGCAGTTGCCTATTACAGCTAAGGTTTTCATGTTTATCATGTTTGAGCAGTTCTCTATGGGTTATAATGATATACTACCCGACGCACACATGTATTGGCTCGATCGTGTACATGCCGAGAATGAGAGGTTACTAGGATTCCTTGAAGGTTTGTTTGCACAGTAATCAGTTTCTTGAAGCAATCAATCTATAATTACTGTAATATCTAAATAGCTGCCTGTAATATTTGCATAGCTTCCTGTAAAATCAAATAAGTTATCTGTAATATCTAACCAATTGCTTGTTATATCTTAGACAAATGCTTGTACTATCCAATCAGTTTTATGTAATATCTAGTAAGTTGCCTGTAATATCTAATAAGTTGCCTGTAATATTTACACAACTGCATGTGTGCATCCAATCAACTGATTATAATATCTAAGCAGCTGCCTGTAATATCTATAAAGACATAACCACTTGCCTAAAACATTCACCAATATAAACAGCTCACATATTGCCAAATTCCAAAATTTCATTACTGATTAACCACTGATTAACCTCAACCAAATAAAGTTAGCAAGCATCACTGCAGTAACGGTCATGCTGCCGAAACAAAAGTAGTTGACAAACACAATCCACAATATCAGCCAACATCTGCGAAATAAAAATATATATACATTCCGAATAAAGCCAAAAATGTTTAAACCAAAAACAACCAAAGTGAAGACTATCATTGTTCTTTCGGCGTCGACAATAGAATTTACCCTATTAATATTCCCCGCCATAACTTCAAAACTTTTGCCCTGATAAGAACATTAAGAGAAAAGATCTTCAAATGAATCTGCTTATCTGAAACCCCCTTGTTCCATCCAGCTTCCTCATTTGTTTCTGCCTACAATAAATAAAATAATGTGATTACAGGTTGGTAGAAGAGTTTCTGATAACTGAATATAGATGTTGGTTAAGGCTACATGGCATGTATATCAAATATAGATAGCGTTGAGTTGCAAAAAGAGTGCAACAACCACTATAACTCGAACATCTGTAAAAAAAAGGGTTCAAGTATCCAACAGAGTTATTTGAAATCAGATAATATGAAACTGAAAGCACAGTTTATGAAAATCAAACCGCTTTTTATCAAACTGATTACAGTTAAAATTTTATAATAACTGGGTAGGTCGAAAGGAATTAATTAACTTTTCAGAGTCGACGTAACACTCAAATGATTAATCAATTCTGATTAACAAATAAAGAAGGGGGAAAAACCTAATAACCAAGACCTCAATTTCATTACAGTAGATCGATTCTGGTAGAATGAGAAAGAAACAAAAGCCTAATTACCAAGATTTATCGCTTGATCTCACTGAAATCATAGAAATTAAACATCAATCATTTCTATAGTAAGTAATCTTCTAGCATCTCAGTAATTTTCATAAATATTAAAGAATTAAGAAGGGCAAGAAAACAAAATTGTATAATTTTAACGAGTTAAAAACTTTTTAGGAATTTGACATTACCAATTAGAGCGCACTGTTGGTCAGAGTATACCTCTTCTAAATCAACACAACACAGTTCGTAAGATTGATCAAAGACAAATAATGATCGAAACACCAATCTCTGGGATTTCTTATCAGTTATCATTCAAAGCATGCAGATTAAACCAGAACACCTGTATCATAATAATACATCTACCGGAAATTTAGTAATTATCATAATATCGAAGGATTAAGGATAAAGCAACTATCTACTTAACATGAAAATTTAAGAAGCAACTACCAATTAGCAATTAATGATACTGACAATATTGGGACCAAGAGTTCTGATGAAACAATTCAAGAAGAGAATGAAGTGGCAGCTGCTGATGGAGAGTTCAATCTTCATGAATTTTCCTTAACTGCTGAAATCCCCCAAGAAATTAACGACTGCGGTGTTCTATGAGCTGAAGAATTTGTAATGAGTGATAAATAAGTCCAGCTGCTTGCTTGCTACTATGTGGTTTTTGATTTTGTTCTTAGTTTGCTGTTCCATGCTTTTTTCTCAATGTAATGTGGAGCTGTGCTGAGTTCGAAACCAAAGTTTCTCCAGCCAGGTCTTTTTGTAATTTTGAATCCAGAGTTTGATTCAAGGTATTAAAAAAAACTACCAATTAGCAAAATTCACACAAATGCAGTTCAATTAATCAATTCCAAGATGAGCTAAGATGTCTTGGAGCTTGTTCACGATGGGGATCGCCGAGTTCCCAATTGATCTCGGCGCCTAGGGCGGCGAGCGGCGATGAGGGACATTGATTGCAAGGGCCAGAAAGAGAAAGCAGAGAAATTTGTTGATTGAGGACAAGGGCAATAAAAGCCTATAGCGTAGCAAAGCCTGTCACAGAGATCTGTAGTACTCCACATGTTCTATTCAAAAAAATACTCGGCAAGTAGACTTGTTGTCTGCAACTCAATAAGTCCCCGTGCGTGGATTAAGCCCCAACACAAAAACTCTCGAGCCCAAGGCCAACATCTTATTGCAATGCTACACTAAATTTTTAACACCACTCATCATCCATTGTTATCTTATATCAACATATGTATCCTGGCCTAAACTTGCCAAAGCCTGATAGGTTCCGTTGCTAGGTTTTGTAATCCTCGAACAATCGTTGATATGAAGCGCTCCCACTGATACAGCAAGCTCGTGTGTGGATTTGAATCCAAGACTAATTTGCGGCATTTTCGTGTTGCTGAAGCAATGCTTCTCATGTTTGTTGCAATGTGCACTATACAGAATGATATTGCAAACATCCTATAGAAATATACATAACCAGTGGCGAAGCTAGGAATTAATTATTGGAGAGGCCAGGACAATATAAACCCAGATATGGATTCTACACTTCTTAACTTCATGTTTTTATTTGTGTAAAGCAGCTAGCATTTTGCTCTTATCCTGAAATCTTTGAAGCAGCGTGAAGAGAACGGAATCAACAGGAGCATATATAGTCAAGTTCTTGCTGTTTTCATGAATCTATAGTTTTCTTCATCATTTCATTCTTCTTGGATCTATGAATGACCATCTGACATTAAAAACCAAATTCTTACTTTTATCATGGATGAAGTTTAAGATGCATTGACCAATTGGGCAAAAATGTGTGCCCTTTAGAAACACTCTATAAGCATGAACTATCATTTCTTGATTTTCTTCTGAGTTGACAAAGTTTTTCGATCGGTTGTTGACAAGACATCATCCGTCTATGTCACTTTCGAGATGCTCTATATATGCCTTAGCCTCTACATTTTAATCTTAGCTTTTTGTTGTCGGATTCAAACCTTAGACACTAGATTTGTTTGCAACCTCCCATGTCTTCATGTTTCCAATGATCAACTTGGTCCATGAAGATAATATTCTTCAAACAAATAATTGAGGAAGAGGCTTCTTCTGCAAGGAACATAAGCATCTCTTTTATTTAATCCTTTCTCTTAATTAATGATATGCATTGTGACAAGTTGATATATGGTTGGTTGAAGAACATATTATCCTACTCTCATCAGATTATATTCTGTTCCTTTGCAGCTCTACAATTTAAAACCAAGAATATTATTAACTTTGAGAGTTTTCATGTTAGGCTTGGAGAGGAATAAGGATAATGTGTTTAAGATATAGTTTGTTTTTGTTATTACTAGTGGAAGACAAAGGATTGAAGTCAATGAAGTGGGCTAATTAATCACTATGATTAAGACTTCAAGGGCGTACATGATATTGGAATCAAGTGTCTTAAATAAAATTAGTGAATGTTTTAAACATTTCTTATTTGTAATGTGATGTTGGAACTAACAACTTTTGGTTTGACGTTGGGATGGAGTGTTGATATTGTGGAGTTTCTTCATGTCTGGGACGGCTTATAATTATGTTGTGCTGGCTCACAACATGTCTTGTATTACCAATTCTTCTCTGTTCATATGAGACGGCTCATAGAAACGTTGAGCCGGCTCAAAATCATCAAACACGGGTTTTCTGTACGAACCGAATATTTTGATAATACAGTTTAATCCTAATTTAAATAGAATTATGGTTTTGTTATAAATAGGGTTTCTCATTAGAGAAAATTATGATGCTATAGAAAAACGACTATTAAAATTTTATAGAGAGAGGCTGACGGCTAAGAAAGATTTGAAAGATTTAAAAGAAATCTCCTAGGGTTTTGCTCTTGGTGTATTCTTGACTAAACATCTAGTAGAAATTTTACAGATTCCACTCTACCGTAGACTGGCCATACGATGGGTGAATCTCGGAAACAAATATCGTGTCTCTTTCTGATTTGATTATCTTATTCTTGTATTATTTTACCTTTAGTTGTTTATTCCGTATTGCGTTGTTGGCCGTTTAGCATAGTTCGTGATTCTTCTCCCGTTTTCTCTCTCAACAACTAGTATCAGAGCATAGGAAACCGAAAAGTCTTCGATTCTATGGTCTAAATTTACAATAGGTGACGACGCTTATGTCCGCTTCCCATCTTCTTAGATTGTAATTTAGAAGGTGTTGGTTCAAAAATCCGAGTGAAAAGGTTAAGTTTGCTGCGACGGTAAACAAAAGATGGCTAAGAATAAGATCATAATCGGTAAAAGTCTATGTAGCACACCCACGTGTTCGCGGGGAGGCGGAATATATCAAAAACAATTTTTCTCAAATCAAAAGATCATGTTTTGCTTTGCAACATAGACTTTATCCACTTTAGGATCTTGATAAAACCTTAACTAGCAAAAACTAAACTACAAGAGCGCGTTAACTACTCGGTTAAAGTGTTATACCCTCGTGTCAAGTCCTTCGGGTTTTCAAGTGGTTCTTTGCTCCTTGGATCGAGCTTCAAGTGTGAACTCCTTTCTTTGGCTCCTCCGAAACTTCCAACAAACTCGGTTGCCAGTCTCCTTTAGGTAATAGAAGATCCATCCGAGGTCCTATGTCCAAGCTCCAACCTCAAGTAAGATAACTTAGTGATCTAATATGCTAGATGATATTACTAAGTAGATGTAGAGTGTGATGTATGGATTATTTGGTCTCAAAACTCAATGGATCACAACACATGTGAAGGGATGAGCTTGAGGGAGAAGGAGAGCAAAATCTAGGAGAGAGAATGAGAATGTGATAATGATGTAGAGAATGAGATGAGAGAATGGCTAAGTCTTGTCACAATAATTCAAGTATGGATTATTTTAGTCTCAAAATAATCAACCATGCTTGAATAGGAACTCCAAATGAATAAACAATTAACAAAACCATGCTTTCAACCTATTCCTCAAGTGTCTCCTAATTTCCACCTCATTAATCTTTTATCAAAAAAGGATAAATCAATAATGAGGTGTCTCCTTCTAAAAGCTCATTCTTGTGAAATCACAAAAATGCATTCACCGTATATACATACCCGTATCTGTATTCCGAAAAATACGGTTATATAGAGACAAGTATAATCCAATAGTATAATACTAGGATCCGGCTTAAATCAAATCCCACTAGTATTATCCATCCGAACATCATTCGTGTAGCCAGTACACGTATGCGATCGAAACTCTGCCGTAAGACCATATGGCCACTATGTTAGTGTATATGCCCTAGAGGCCGTTATTTTATCATACTGGTTTGAATATTACTTAATGGATGCTTGGAATATTCACAGTTGTATTGACAGTCTTGCTCAAAACTGTAGTATACTACTTGGTTTGTTTCTACTTCAATATGTGCATGTGTTTCTTTTAGCATATCGCTTATACATATTAGTGGAGCCCTCAGGATCTTTTGCTTGATTACCAGCGTTGTGATGGCAGTCACGCTAGTGGGGGTTGGGTAATCTACAACCACATCCTTATATAGGTCCCTAGTCTTAGGATTATCGAGACGGGGCATCGATACTCCGGAGTAGACTAGTGTATACGCTTCTCATCCCAGCAGGGGAGATGGTCTGTCCCACAGCCATTAGTACGGCATACTGGAGATAGTATGCAGGTGCTCGTTAGGTTCCGAGTACACTGGACAGGACTCGTCGGGAACTGTTGGTTGGTATTATACCTATCGTCGGGTAGCAGTTCCCAGATGACATGAGTACAGCTTAGTCCGTCGACTTGACACTGCTACTTCGCCTCGAGTGTGTTCCCACTGTATTTTGATTACTATCCTGCCACGGCTCAAAGGAGTCATGCAAACAGATAGTAGTTGGGTGCAGTCCCGAAGCACTTGGAGGCAGTGGCGGTTAGATATGATTCGTCTCTCCCGGTATTGGGGGTTGATATCGTGCTGTGTTCGGAGAGCCATTACACAAAATTCCTGGCCAGGGCAAGCGAGATTTACTGGTAGGTTTTCCAGTAATTTCTCAGGATGTTTTGGGCTACACTCCGGCATGACTTATTGCGTTATTAGGGGTCTGACGATTACCGCCCCTAGGCCCGATATGCGATACTCTTAGACGAATATACAAGACTGTACAGAGATTGTCATATTCAGGCTCAGTAGGGGTTCGGATGGGTTTTCCTCATCGGCCTTCTTATCGACATCTTCCTGGGGACCGTTACGTGCAGCTAGTACCGCTTGCGGCCTGTGGTTAAACCCACTGCCAGTGTAGTGTCAAGTTTTTAGAGTCCCACACAGAGAGTTTCCCTGCATTGGGCAAAAGGTGTAGAGGCCGTATGGTTTTACGGCAGGGCTTCGATCACTTACGTACACTTGTGCGCGTATGATGTTCGGGCGGATAATACTAGTGGGCTTTCGTTTAAACCAGATCTTAGTATTATATTGATAGATCAGTTTCGTCTCTTTGTATTCGTGTTTCTCGGAACATGAATGCGGGTATGTATATACGGATGAGAGGATCACAGAAGGAGACACCTCATTAGGGTTTTGACCATTTACTTGATTAAAACAATTATGAGGTGGAGAAAAGTATTTGTTATTTTTGTAAATGATAATTGAGACATGGCTACTAGTTTTGACTACTTGACTTTTCTTGACCTTTTGACTTGACCTGACCATTTGACTTGGTTTGACTATTTGACTTGGATATTTTAGTGAGATAGTTTGTGACCTAGATATTTTGGTGAGATATTTTTCATCCCGTACTTGTGGTCATGTCAAGTTAGCCATCTTATTTTCATGGATGATGATCACTTATCAAAAAGATTTCTCTTTCCTCAAGTGAGCTCTTATGCTAGCTTTCTTCTTCTTCCTCACTACAAAACCCTAAAAGCTCTCATGAGTTGAGAATTCTAGGGTTTCAAGAGACAAATAAATCCATCTTCATACTTTACATCACCTAGGCCATCAAGTTTAGAAAGCTTGTTGCCCTAGTTACCTCGGTTTTGAGGTGGAGCTCGGACTATAGACTCTCGGGTGGATCGTCTTTGACTCGAGAAGGTCGTTGAAGAAACTATGATCCGGATCTATCCTTTGAGCCTACGCAGACGAGGAGGACAGCGATGAAGACCCGAAGGACATGTATCGTGAGGTATAACTTCATATCCAAGTAGTTAAATCTCAAGTAGTTTGCTATCTAGGGTTTATGGACGATCCTTGGTTCTAACCGGTGTTGCGAAACTCATAAAAATCATTTTTTGCAAATTCCGCCTCCCCACGAACACGTGGGGTAAGAGACATCGACTTACAGTGGTATCAGAGCCTCTCATAAACCCTAGATAGCTTGTAGTGATGTTAAAATTCCGCCGGTTTTTGTCGCACAAAAACTGCCGAAAAAACAGTTTTCAAAAGTGAAGTTTTAAGTTGTTTGCACACCCCGTGGGCTCACGGTTTGAACCGAGAAGCCGTGGGGTGGAGAGTGCACACCCCGGGGACCCTTCATGGGGGCCGAATGGCTGGGACCACTCCCCAAGACCATCACAAGGTGGTCTTTGCGGTGGGGACCCGAAACTGCCCTACCTTGGGCAGTTTCGGGTCTGCCTCACCCCCTGGCCACCTCGTAGTGGCCTCAGGGGTGGGTTACCCCCCAAAGGCCCCCCGACTTGAATTTAATTTCGTTCTCTAACTTCCCACGAAGGTTCGGGTGCGTTTCGTTTTGATTCGGACTTCCGAATTGGCTCAAAACGATCGGTTTAGGAACTTTAGCTCACTGGATTTTCATGTCTTGGAAAATAGGTTAAGTTTGCTGATTGCGTGTGGAATTCTAATATCGTAGTTACTTTAAAAGCTTTGTGTTGTATATATGTGTTTGGAAACGTTGACTAATTGCTATACGTCGATTAGTCGGGGTTGCACATATCTTTGATGTTGTTATGATGGTTTGTGTATATGAACTTGTTGGATCATCGTGGATGAATAGCCGGGGATGTGAGATGAGGGTTTTCATTCTTTCATTCGATGTAAATTTATAAAGTGATGTTATATTATTTTTGTGGGGCACATCCGGGTTGAGATTGTAGCCATCGTTGTATTATTTCTTTTACTGTTTTTGCTCCTAGGATAGACCCAAGGTGGGGTGCACAAACTACCGGGTACTTTGAAGTGCCGAGTGGCCTACTCACTTTGTTGAGGGAGGTTGCATCATTTCGGGTATTTGACGGGTAGTTTGCCGCACCCGTAGGGGTCTAGGGTGGGGTTTTGGCTATTCATCAAGACCGTGGAATCTGTCTTTCGTTACAGGCTCAAACGAAATGCAAAATTCCTAGTATATCCAATATGTTCATCTGTGATCTGGAATGCCTATCATTGCGTCTGACGAATGGATATTATTATATATGTATTATATAATAGACGTTGCTAATGTTTTGCATCCGCGCTAATCCAGCCCCCTCTCTGTCGTTAGTTAAGTAACCTAATAGGTGATGACGGGGCCCCGTGGCGAATATGGATGGCATAAGCGTACGTTGTATTTTCGTTGTTTTCTGCAATGGTAGGTTAATTGATGGGACTGCATTACATTAATGTAAAGCAAACAAACCAAAGCTGAATCGTTGGAATAGATTTTAAAATCACTCGGTTATTTTAAAACAGCAGACTTTTAAATGCGGAGCTTAAACTACTCCTTTTAAAAGCTATCAAGTTCCTTCGATTATATCAAGTTCACTACGTTCACGGTTTCGCCAAAACCATTCGTAGCCCTCTGTCATTTCATATGAATAGTCAGTAGTATTCAAGCTATGTTTGTTCGCCTTCGTCAAGGCATAGTGATTGGTAGCTTCCGGGTGTTCATATGTAGCATAGATAGATGTGTTGGTTTGGGACAGTCGTATTACTTTGTTGGCCTTCGTCAAGGGTATATACGGGTGGGTTCAAATTAACCTAGACAATGATGGGTAGAACTTGACATGTGACTTATGATTTGTTGGCTTTCGTCAAGGTCATAAGAGCATGGGGCAAAAATCCACATCGAGAGTTTCTAAAGAAACTGAAACTTGCTAGTGCTGCATACCATTTGGAGTTTAATAATATTGGTAGGATTTGTTCAGCATTATCACATAATGATATTTAGATCCCGATCCTACTGTAACTATCCGCTACTCCTCGAGAGATTCTTCACTTAACAATCAATGTTATAAACCAAGTAGGTGTCTAGAACAGTGTTAATGGGGCTACGCCTCCAGGGAAAAGAGGTTAATTAAGGAGCTTCGTGAAAGCGTCGTAAAACCTCTTTCGAAGTACTGACACTAACCTGGCTGAACGGTTAAGCAAGTATTGTACGGTGAGATTAATCTTGACTAATTCCTCTTTTATTGTTTGAGGAAGGATTCAAGAAACAGTGGGAGCCATCCTGTTTAGATAAATTAAAAACCAATCTAAACTTGCAAGAGCATCATGCTAAGTTTTTCTTCTCTCTCTCTCTCTCTCTCTCTTGCGGCGACTAGGTGACCAGATTAGGTTACAGATAGATAATAAAATGACTGAGTTATACTATAATAACTGGCAAAGGTTTGTCCAGATGTCCATTACCTATGACAAGCTGGACCACCTCATTACTACTCAAGCCCCCGTCGTCCCAGGTCCAGTTTCCACTGTCGCGGATAAGGATATCCGTAAGACAAGGGAAAAGGATAGTGCAATTGCCAAGTGCCTCGTGTTGGCCTCAGTTAATGGTGTATACCAGAGGCAGCACGAGAAGATGGACTCAGTTTCCATCTTCCTCCATAAAAATGTTTTATATAGAGAGCAATCTCGTATCGCAAGATATGATACCTCAAAGGAATTGCTTCAAGCGAGGTTGGCTGTCAGATCATCTGTAGGGGACAACGTCCCTACAATTATTAGCTACATTGAAAAGCTCACGGAACTGGAGACCACATTGGAGAACGAGTCATATGCTGACTTGATTCTACAGTCCCTACCTCCTACTTACACCCAGGGGAAGAAAGTTATACTTCCAGTTGAGGGCATCCTAAAGAAAATCAGGGAGACACCCGCTCTGCTTATTGGGGAATCTTCCTCTTCTGGATCTAAGGCGGATGCCAAGGGTGAGAAGAAGAAGACCTCCACAAAGATGATAGGCGATGTCGATAAGGTAGAAGAAAAGGGAAGGGCAAAAGTTTCGGGGTTAACAGTAGGGAAGGAGAGATGTTCCTATTGTTACGGGAAATGGCATTGGCAGAAGGGATGCAGGGCTTGGAAAGCCAGAATCCAGGATCCGAAGCATGTTATGGCTTCGACTTCGGGTGTGTTTGTAATAGAAAACTGTATGTCAATTAACTCTACTTCCTGGGTACTAGATACCGGATCAGGATCTCATATCTGTAATTCATTACAGGTTTTGAGAAACCGTAGAGTTATTAGGTTAGGTTATATGACTCTCAGGGTTGCTAACGGAATGAGCGTCGACGCTGAATCCGTAGGGGAATATCACCTTGGATTGACAAGTGGGCAAATATTGATTCTACGTAACTGCTTGTATGTACCTAGTCTAGCTTGTAACATCATATATGTTCATTACTTTCTAAAGAAGGATATGATTTTACATTTGTAAGCGATGTGGTCCACATCCACCTAAATCAAGTTTTGATTGGGTCAGGTACATTAGATAACGGTATATACGTATTAAATCAAGTTCAGGTTTTCAATGTCTAGAACACACTTAAAAGAAAGTCTCCGGAACTAAATCAGGCTTTCTTATGGCATTGTAGACTGGGTCACATCAATGAAACCCGATTGACAAAGCTACATAGAAAAGGATATTTGGATCCGTTCGAATATCAGTCTTATGCAATTTGTCAATCTTGTCTCATGGGAAAGATGATAAAGACTCCGTTTACTGGATACGGAGTAAGACCGAGCGAGCTCTTGGGACTCATACACAGTGATGTGTGTGGTCCAATGTCTACACATGCACGAAGTGGTTATTCATACTTCATTACTTTTACGGATGATTTCTCTAGTTATGGACATGTATTCTTAATGAAGCATAAATCCGAAGCCTTTGAAAAATTCCGGGAATACAAGAATGAAGTGGAAAAACAAACAGGCAAAAGTATCAAGACACTGAGATCTGATCGAGGTGGTAAATACTTGAGTGCCGAGTTCCTGGATTATTTAAAAGAGAATGCGATTCTCTCTCAGCTTACTCCTCCATACACACCACAACACAACGGTGTATCGGAAAGGCGGAATCGAACCCTATTGGATATGGTTCGTTCCATGATGAGTAATGCTGAGTTGACGCGATCCTTTTGGGCTTATGCTCTAGAATCAACTGCATATCTTCTGAATAAGGTTCCTACCAAGAATGTGCTTACCACACCATATCATATGTGGAGTGGGAAGAAACCCTATCTTAAGTACCTTAAGACATGGGGATGTCCAGCTTTTGTTAAAAAGCAGCATGCGGACAAGCTCGAGACACGCTCGGTACAGTGTAAGTTTGTGGGATACCCAAAGAACTCCAAGGGGTATCTTTTCTATTACGCAGAGGAGAAAAAGGTCTTTGTTTCTCGTCATGCCTGCTTCTTGGAAACTGAATTTTTAGAAAATCAGATAAGTGGGAGCGCAATAGAACTGGAAGAAATTCCAGAACCACAAGCTATTACTGAAAGCTTAATAGAAGCAGAGATTTCAGAAGAACCGAACATCCCCGCGCCACTCTGCAGAAGTAATTGGCAGTCTCATCCGCCCGAGAGAGACTACGGTTTTCTTATAGACGGGGATCGAGAGGATTGCATCATTGACAATGATGAGCCTACTAGCTTCCAGCAAGCCATTCAGAGTGGCGACTCGGTAAAATGGCTGGATGCAATGCGGACCGAGATGGAGTCCATGTACACCAAAAAAGTATGGACTTTGGACTTTGCTCCAGAAGGGGTAAAACACGTAGGCTGCAAATGGATCTTCAGAAAAAAGATTGGTGTAGATGGACAGGTAGAAACCTATAAGGCTAGACTTGTTGCAAAGGGTTTTCTTCAAAGACCTGGTTTGGACTATGATTAAACATTTTCTTTAATGGCTATGCTCAAATCCATTTGGATCCTTCTTGCCATTGCTGCCTTCCACGATTATGAGATGTGGCAGATGGACGTAAAGACTACTTTTCTAAATGGAAATTTAGAAGAGTGCGTTTATATGGATCAGCCAGAGGGTTTTATTCAGAGTGGGAGCAGCGGGAAAGTGTGCAAGTTGCTTAAGTCCATTTATGGACTAAAGCAGGCATCACGGAGTTAGAACATCTGTTTTAATGATACAGTCAAAGAATTCAATTTTATCAAAAATCCAGATGAACCATGCATATATAGTAAGATTGTAGGGAGAAATGTGGTATTTCTCGTCTTGTACGTGGATGACATTCTCTTGATAGGAAATGACATTCCTATGCTACAATCAGTCAAAAGATTCTTGTCACAGAGGTTCTCCATGAAAGACCTGGGTGATGCCAACTACATTCTGGGGATCCAGATCTATCGTGATAGATCTAATAGGATGTTGGGACTTTCACAGTCAAGGTACATCAACACCATACTGAAAAGATTCAGTAAGGAAGATTCAAAGCGTGGTAATCTACCGGCTTGTCACGGAATCACCCTCTCCAAAGTGATGTCTCCAAAGACTGATTTGGAAAGGGCTTGCATGTCAACTATACCCTACGAATCTGCGGTAGGCTCTATAATGTATGCGATGTTATGTACCAGACCAGACGTAGCATACGTATTGAGCGTTGTAAGCCGGTATCAGTCAAACCCAGGGGAGAAGCACTGGATAGAAGTAAAGATCATTCTCAAGTACCTAAGAGGGACTAAGGAGATGTTTTTGGTGTATAGCGGAAAAGACCTCCAGATCAAGGCCTTTGCCGACTCCAGCTTCTAGAGTGACAAGGATGACTCCAAGTCCATGTCGGGTTATGTCTTTACCCTCAATGGAGGGGCGGTCTGTTGGAAGAGCTCTAAGCAGGACACCGTTGCTGACTCGACGATGGAAGAGGAGTGCATAGCTGCTTGCAATGCCGTAAAAGAAGCTGTCTAGATGAAGAAATTTCTCACAGAACTTCAGGTGGTTCTGACCATTGTTGATCCAATACCTCTGTATTATGACAACAACGGCGCTATAGCTTTAGCGAAGGAACCCGGGTCCCAACAGAAGTCCAGACACATTTTGAGGCGGTACCACCTGATTAGGGAGATTGTAGATCGCCGGGAGATCGAGGTGAGGAAAGTAGATACGGAGAATAACACTGCAGATCCACTCACGAAGGCCATCCCTCAGACACAGTTCGAGCGGCTGCTCGAGATGATAGGTCTGCGATACGCCAGTACATGGCCCTAGTGCAAGTGGGAGATTGTTAGTGTATATGCCCTAGAGGCCATTATTGTATCATACTGGTTTGTATATTACTTAATGGAAGCTTAGGATATTCACAGTTGTATTGACAGTCTTACTCAAAATGGTAGTATGCTACTTGGTTTGTTTCTACTTCAATATGTGCATGTGTTTCTTTTAGCATATCACTTACATATTAGTGGAGCCCTTAGGATCTTTGCTTGATTACCAGCGTTGTGATGGCAGTCACACTAGTGTGGGCTGGGTAATCTACAAGCACATCCTTATACAGGTCCCTAATGGTAGGATTATCGAGACAAGGTATCGATACTCCGGAGCAGACTAGTGTATACGCTTCTTATCCCAGCAGGGAAGATGGTCTGTCCCACAGCCATTAGTACGTCGTACTAAAGATAGTATGCAGGTGCTCGTTAGGTTACGAGTACGCTGGACAGGACTCGTCGGGAACTGTTGGTTGGTATTATACCTATCGTCGGGTAGCAGTTCCCAGGTGACATGAGTACAACTTCATCATCCTCTACTATTAGCCATTTAGTTTAGGGTGTTTGCTTCAATAATCTCACCATTAGTGAAGAGCTAGCATGAGCTAGTGTCTCCTCGACGTAGAGCATCTTTGGCCTCGAAGACTTCGATGCAAGCTTGTTCATATCTTCATGGGAGCCTTTCCAGAGTCCGGGAGTTCATGATCGCAGCGAAGGGACTACTACACGGAGCTATTGAAGTGAAGGACCGGTCTACAAAGGTTGTATTTCTTGTTCACTTTATTTGCAAAGTTGTTAGCATTCGTTTCGTCGGATTTTCTAGTAACGATTCTAGGGTTAAGGTTAGCTAATACGGTAAATTTTTAAAAATGACATGGACGATACCTCCCGAAACCTTGCTGCCACGCTAAGCAACCCTACAGTGGTATCAGAGCAATCCTAGAAAATTAGACGATGTTTGCTAGGATTACGAAACTGAAACTACTCCGAAACACCCGATACGATTACCTAGTTTCTGTCGAATATTTAAAGGGCTCTAAAAATTTTTAAACAACTGCAGAATGTTGTATGTGATATAACATGAACACTATGAAAATTTGAGGCATTTTTGTGCAAAAGTGGCCGGCCACATAGGTGGAAAAACCGATGTGCTCGGGTGAATAATGTTTTTTTTGTTCAAATTTTCATGGTGTTCCAGTCTCTGGGTTTTGGTGTTTCAGGTGTTGTTTGTTTTTGCTAAATTTGCATGTGATGTTAACTTTCTGCAAAGGAAATTCGGAGTGTTTTGTAATCGTAATTCTAACATGTATTTGGGTTATTTAGACGATGTTAATAAGTTTGAACGGATATCTATAACCCAATTTTTCCCTCGCAGAAATTTTCCAAGAGTTGGATTTTTCTGAGTTTAAAATTTTCAGAAAATCTTGCAAGCAATTCTGTGGACCCTCTAGAAGAATGAAATCCTAACTTTATTATGTGACCGTCAGAACCGCCATCAAACCCTAGGGTTTATGGTAGTTCAGCGGTGCCACATGTGAGGCATTGGTTGACCCTTCTACGGTTGGTTCATAGGAACTGTGGCAGTTTCTGGGTACTTTTTGAACTCCGCTCAAGTGTTGGGCTTATTGGAAAATTTTGGGTGCTTGATTATTCGATCAAAAAGTTTAACTTCGTCTAACTATCTGTGATTATGATACAATATTTGGAATCCACAAATAGTTATGAGATAACTAGTTTGAATTTTATAAATCTAGCAGTTCAGTCTTATTTGATCGGTTGCTACAGGATTTTGATGTTGATCAAAAGTCCGTCGCAATTACGTAGTGTACGCGGATACGCGCTGGGTAAACTTAATAGATAGCCACGCCCTATAGCCCCGACCAAGTGACTGTATGAGAATCCCGTCGCCAAAAGCATCCGTTCGGGTGCTCGCGGCTGCGGTGTTCCGCCTTAGTGCACTTTGTCGACGGCACCGGGGGGTGCGACCATGTACTAAAGTTTCCGATGAGCATTCGATCAGATTATCGGAATCTTGTTGAATTACCTGACAGGTTATTGGAAAGTGTTTTCAATATCGAGACTAAAATGCGGGATTTATAATTGTTAGGCATCTGATGTTTAAGGAATTCATTTTGTTGGGCATGAAATCCAAAGTATGTGATACATTGGGTTTATGATGTCTAAGGTGGTTGCGGATTCCAACTGTTGTAGTTTTTCACATCCATTTCTGCGACCGTAAGTGTAATATGTGGTGTATCGCCAGTTTCGGTGCTATATGTCAACGACAACTGGGATACGTATATTTACTTACGTTGATGACATGTGATGTTATGTGTTGCTGTGATATATTATATTGGATCGTCGTGTTTTGAATAGCCGGGTTTTTTTATGTGAGATGAGAATTTTTTCATTTTCATTCATGTAAAAGCTTGTATGTAATATTCTTTTAGTGGGGCACTTCCGGGTTGAGGATGATGTCACCATTGATGTACATTATTTACTTTTCCGCATTAGGATAGACCCAAGGCGGGGAGCACAAGTAACCGGGTTCTAGGGTCCAGTTGGAGACCATCTCGAGGAGTCGAGACCGGATCTCCTAACTCTAGAATTGGTAGGGTTGCTTGCCGCTCTCGTAGGGGTCTAGGGATGTGGGTTTGGCTATTCATCGCGACTGTGGAATCCGTGTTTTATACTGGCTTAATTTAAAACACGGAAATCCTAGTATATCTAATATTTCATATGTTATCTTCTGCCGCTCTGTGATGTGATCACTGTGATTTGTTCTGAGACGAACGCCTATATTATATATATAAGATATAATAAATATTGCAGTTTTTGTTTCTTATGTGATGCTTAGGAAGCATAAAAGATGGGAATTCATTAATGAGATTAATGAAAGAAAAAGAAACCTAAAGATGTTGTAGAAACTTGTTTAAAAATTGGTAGCTCTAGTTCTTGCTTTGCATAGCGGTATTCCTTGTAGAATATCCAGCACCTTATTCGATAAGGAAAGAGCTAAGATTCCTTCACCGGGAGTGACCTCTTTAGCGAAACTAGCAGATGCTACAAACTCGGTTTGTCTTTTGAATGCTTTTATAGTTTTTGTTTTGCATAGTGATATTTGTGAAATATCCTGCACCTTATTCGATAAGGAAAGAGTTGAGATCCCTTCACCGGGAGTGACCTCTTTAGCAAAACTAGTAAAAGCCTCAAAAACACTCCTTTTTCAAAATCACTCGATTCTACAACGATATCAAGTTCATTACGCAAAGGGTTTTCTTAAAAACTTGTCGTAGCCCTCCGTCATTTCAGATAACTACTACTTAGTATTCGTGCTACGTTTGTTGACCTCCGTCAAGGCATCGTGTGCGGTAGCTGACTAGTGCTTATCTGCTGCATATGATACGATTGGATTAGGGTAGTCGTGCGGCCTTGTTGACCTCCGTCAAGGGTCGTGCGGATGGGTTTAATTCAATTATGAAATGTACGGGTAGAACATGACTAGCAGCCTATGGTTTGTTGACCTTCGTCAAGGTCATAGGACGCTAGGGGTAAAATATTATCGGGAATTTCAAGTGTTTAAATTTGCAATGAGATTGCATACCTTCTATGAGATAGTTGGATCCTGATACCCACTGCGAGTAAGAGTTACTCCTGGGAGAGTTTTACACATTACAATTAGCCGATCAAGTAGGTGTCTAGAAAGGTGTTAACGTGGTTACGCCCCTGTGAAAACGAGGTTTATTTAAATTAGGTCCGTACGAAAGCACGGGAAACCTCTCTCAAACTACCGACACTGGCCTGGCCGAAAAATTGGCGACTTGTAGGGTGTAATTAATCCCGGCTAGTCTTACCTTTTAGGGTTTGAAGCTAGATTTGACTAAAACAGTGGGAGCCATCCTGATTAGATAAAATAATAACCAATCTAATCCTGCAAGAGCGCATGCAGAGTGTTTTCTTCTCTCTCTCTCTCCTGGTAGCGGACATGTCATACCTTAATCAAGGTAATAATATGGATGCATTGACCGAACCTGCTTATTATACTGAGCTAGGGAATGTTGGTTCCGCTCTATCTTATAATTTTTATAAGTCCAAGCAGGAAATAGGGGAATATCCAGATTCCTATGCCACCCAATCGAAGAAAGTGCATGTTGATGTATATTCTTCGGGTGTGTTATTTACCGAGAACTGTTTCTCAGTATCCTCTACGTCCTGGGTATGTGATACCGAATCAGGATCTCACATATGTAAGAGTTACATAGGCTACAGAAAGGTAGAGAACTGAGAAGCTGTGATATGTCTCTAAGTGTTCGAGAATAGTGTAATTGTTGCAGCCAAGTCTGTTGGCAGATATCACCTTTTATTAGATACATTGATTCTGAACCAATGTTATTAAATACCGAACCTGATATACAACATTACATCGGTTTCTTTAATGAGTTAAAGAAGAATATAATTATGTATTGGAGGATAATGTTGTGAACATTTTCCTGAACCAAGAGTTGATTGGATCAGGCACGTTATATAATAGCATATACATTCTAAATCAAACCACAGTTCAAATTATGTAAAACACACACAAGAGGATCAGTTCAGAAATGAACGAATCCTTCTTGAGGCATTTTAGACCAGATCATATCAATGCGACACGACCAGCTAAGTTACATAACGATGAATATGAGAATCTATTCGAATTTTTATCTTATGATACTTGCCAGTCTTGTCTCAAAGGTAAAATGACCGATACTCCGTTTACTAGAAACAAAGAAAGATTTAGTGAACTCTTGGGACGCATACATGATGATGTATACGGTCCTATGTCTACAAATACCAAGGTTGGTTCTTCGTACTTCATTATATTCACTGATCATCTCTCGAGATTCGGACATGTATTCCTGTTGAAACACGAGTCTGAAACTTTTGAGAAATTCAAGGAATATAAGCTTGAAGTTGAGAACCAGACGGGTAGAAGTATTAAGCCCTACGATGTGATCAAGGAGGAGAATACTTGCTCATGGAGTTCCTGGAGTTTCTTAAAGGAGAATGTGATTCTCTCTCAGCTTACTCTTTCGTATACACCACAGTACAATAGTGTATCGGGGCGGAGGTATCGCACCCTATGAGATATGGTGCGCTCTATGATGAGTACTGCTGAGTTACCTATTTCCTTTTTGGGGTTATGCACTTGAGAAGTTGCATACCTATTGAATGGGGTTCCATCCAAATCAGGGCCTACCACTACATATGAGATATGGAATGGGAAGAGATCATGTCTTAAACGAGTTAAGATATGGGGTTGTCCGACCTATGTTGAAAAGCAGAATATGGAAAAGCTCGAGACAAGGTCAGTTATGTATAAGTTTGTTAGAATATCCCAAACATTTGTGAGGGAATATCTTGTACCACTCTGAGGAGCAAAAGGTGTTTTGTTTCTCAGCATGCCACCTTTTTAGAAAAGGAATTTCTTATGAAGAAATTAGTGGTCATGAGGTAGAACCGGAAGGAGTTCCAGCTAGACAAACTAATAACTGATGATTATATGAAACCAAAGGATTCAATAGTCTCCAACGAATCTCAGCCTCTCCGCGAATCTGGCTCATCCACTTGAGAGATACTACGGTCTTCTCGGTGACAGTGGGAGCGAGGATTGCATCATGATAGATGATAGCCCAACTAGGTTCAGGCAGGCCATCATGAGTGGGGACTCAGTGAAGTGGCTGGATGCTATGCGATCAAAGATGGAATCCATGTACACCAACAAAGTATGACTTTGCATGTTGCACCTGAAGGAGTAAAACCCATTAGGGAGAAAATGGATCTTGAGAAGATTATTGGTGTAAATGGAAAAGTTGAGACTTTCAAAGCTATGCTTAAGTCCATCAGGATCAATGCAAGCATCGCGGAGTTGGAACATCTGTTTTGATATGGCAGTCAAAGAGTTTGACTTCATCAAAATGATAGATGAACCTTGTATATACAAGAAGGTTGTAGAGAGTAAGGTTGTCTTCCACGTATTGTACGTAGATAACATACTCTTGATGGGTCAAAGAGTTTGACTTCATCAAAATGATAGATGAACCTTGTATATACAAGAAGGTTGTAGAGAGTAAGGTTGTCTTCCACGTATTGTACGTAGATAACATACTCTTGATGGGAAATGGTTTCTGTAATATTTCAGAAAATATAAAATATTATTTTTGGAATTTAATATTAAAATAATATATTTCCCGAAAACTGCCCGATTTGCGAAAATGGGGTTTTCGAAAAAGGGTATAAATATATTCCGATAATTTTGAAATAAATGAAAATTTAAAATGATTTATTCATTTAAAAATATATTTAAAGGATTTGGCATTTTTAAAATTTATTATATGCAGTTTGGATAAAAACCCGATTAGTGCACTGCTAATCGCGATTAAGTCAAATCCGTGTTTCTACAGTTTTCATGATTAGTGCACCAAGACATGTTTCATTTGGTTACATGTTCATTTGTGTTGTTTTATGTTATGGTTTTATTGTAGTGAGAAAATAAAAGAAAGGAAAATTGTGTGATGATGACTTGAGGAGAGAGAGAGGACATCATGATGAGAGGTAAGCATGCTAGGAGAGAGAATGAGAGTGAGAAAGAGAGAGAGGGGGAGAGGGCTGCCCCATATCTTTTCCCCTACCATTTCTTTCATCTCCTTCTTCATCCTCAAGCCCCTCATTCTACCCTCATGACCCATCTCCAATCTTTCATCAAAACCTCATACCTTCTTCACAAAAGATGATCGCCTCCTCACCCTCATCACAATGGACTAAGCAAGGTTAGATTTTGAAGACTTGGGACTTCTAGGGTTTTGCTTGGGTGTAACCATGAGGTATATCTCTTTTCATTTAGGGTAGTTTTGATTTCCTAGCATTTTGTTTAAGTTTAGAAGTCGTTTAGTGATGGTTTGTGAACTTTGAAATTCTAGAGAAGGGTTTGGGAAAATGATGATGTTTAGTGGCTGGCAATAAGACTTTAGAGGTGATTCTTGACCTGGACCATAGCATAGAAACCAGAATACGGATTTAGGAATTCATTATGTCGGTTTTGTGTTGAATTATGAGGGTATATGGGAATCTGGAGTAACCTGGAGACACTAAAAATTATTTAGCGAATACTGCGAGTCGTGCAGGCAACCTGGAGTGTACCCTGAAGACCTGAGCCCCAACCCTTGTACTGTGGCCGCAAAAATAAGCATCCTGGCCGCAAATTGCGGCCAGATTAGGAGAGATGTCTGTGGGGTTTTGTCGGGTGTTATCTGCTATATATTTAAGGCCCTTTATATATGTAACTTTTCTTAGTTTGACCTGAGTCAAAATCTGGGAGCATTTTGGTGTGATTTTGGCTATGTTTTCTGTATTTTGAAATGTTTGGTATTGCTATTTGGATTTGTATTTGGTTGTTGGATGTTTGTACATCAACAATAATGGTTGTTTGATTGTTTTGCACGTGTAGGCCATAGGTTCTAACCTATGAGCGCGCCGTGTGCCGTATCGGTTTTCCGGATTCGATTTTAATAGCGATTTCGATTGTGTATTATTGTAGGTACCTTTGCGTGGATTCAGAGGCGACGGAGCATGGTGTCATCTACTTTGGCAAGCAAGGATCAAGGTGATTATATCTATATCTATAGGGGAAGTCGGGTGGATAGCGTATAGCACCCCCGCAAAGTTTTGGTGGAAACCGATTTGTAACATATGGTTAAGAAAACCTAGATTAGGAAAATAGGGTTAGAGTTAAAAGATTGTTAGTGAAACCATATTATAAACTAAAGGATAGTTAGAAGTGTTATGATACGACTACTATGTGATGACGGGATTTGAGGATGATATTGATGATATTGCCGTTTAGGGTACTATAAGACTAGATAGTCGACGTAGATTTGTCATCCGAACCATACATATTTCCAAACTGAAGAATCGTATGCATCTTTTAAACAGATATCTTGAGGGACGTTACGGATTTTCAAATGATATCTTTTCTTTAAAAACACCGTAGCCCCTACTTTCAAAACTACGATTCGCATCTTTCAAAAACTGTTTGTATGGTTCGGGTGTGCATGTTAGATTAGATACGTATGCTTATAGTAAAGGCAGAATGTATTTGTAAAATTGACTTGATGTAGGATATAAATGCGATGAAAAGAATATATGATGTGATATGATGATTTGATGATATGTTTGTATACGGATGCGAGTGGATTGAGATGATTGATACACTATCGGACCCCTGATACGAGATTGTTATGGATGTGACCGGGACATAGGTATATATAGGATGTTGTGAATCTTGAATGATAGGCCGTACGTGACATTAGGCCGTACTCTCATTGTCTTATAGGTTGATAGGATCCCTGATAGCTTAATGCCGCCGTACAATGATTTTCCGTACGTGATGAGTTTGACTTGATTATTGATCCATACCCTTGACTAGAGGACGCCGTACGATGGATTGTACCGTACGCGATGTTGTGAGGCTGGATGCCGATTGATAGATTCACCGACTCGGTCTTGTAGACACGTATACCTTATAGCTTTTAGCTGATAATTTACCTTATACTCCCTTCATGTTATTCGCATTGCATTATTTATATATGTGCTAGTACACCTAGACCATTATCGATGATGTGTATGCTGCACTGACACAGATTGGCCGGCTCACACACTTCATCATCGATAATTGCTATGTCACTTACACAGTAGAATCGCTGCATCAGGATATGACTCTCCGCATGATTTGCTTGTGTATATACCCATTTGTACATCCATATTGGCACACATACATATTGTACACTCATACTTCCATATATACCCACTTGTACATCCATATTGGCACACATACATATTGTACACTCATACCTATGTATATACCCACTTGTACATCCATATTGGTACATACATATTCTACACTCATACTTACGTATATACCCACTTGTACATCCATATTGGCACACATACATATTGGACACTCATACTTGCGTATATACCCACTTGTACATCCATATTGGCGCACATACATATTGTACACTCATACTTGCGGACATACACATTTGTACGTCCATACTTGTGTACATACACATATGCACCTTTATACGATATTGCATTCGATTTTGGAGATTGGGAACCGCATGATATATTTTAAAACTGGATTCATTTAAAAGAGCGGTTTTCCCTCAATATGTGCATATTACTGTTCCATGTTGCATGATATATGGATATGCTTACATTTCTGTTATACGTCGCATACATCATGCTTTATGATTATACGCATTGAGATATGTTGTTTTCAAGAGATTTCTGGATTTGAAAACCGTGGTTATTTCAAAAGAGAGTATGTATTGTTTTAAAAAAACTTGGTTTCTCTTGATATGATATTTCAGTGCATCCACCATGTGTTTTCTCGGTTCTGAGAGTGGCATGTGAAACCCGATTCGAGGAGCGGTAGGCACCGTCTGCGGGTACATGGTGGACCCGGTGAGATACCCTGGGGCGAGAAGACTCGTATTGTTAGACGGTGAGCCCGGTAGGGGAGCACTACCTACCGGTGATAGTTTTTAGACCCGTCGGTTATCCGGAGGATACCGACCGGAGTCATGAGATGGATATGAAGGCCGACCACAGTAGGCGGCACCTGAGATGAGATATATTTGAGGGCCGATCTGAGGATGCGGCGCCTGAGTTATGAGGATTTATGTGTCGATGCTGGACACAGGTTTTCATGATGTTTCGAGTGTCGATGCTGGACACTCAAGTTACATGATTTGATGTGTTGCGAGGGGCGCACGTTGGTTTATATCATCATACTTTTATGCATATGCTTTTATGATATTTACATGCATGATGTTGTTGTATCATTAGTCGACACGTGGACGAGATCCACATGCATACATACATTGATTATATGGGTGGACGAGATCCACATGCATACATACATTGATTATATGGGTGGAAGAGATCCACATGCATACATACATTAATTATATGGGTGGAAGAGATCAACATGCATACATACATTGATTATATAGTTGGATGATATCCGCATACTTATAGACTTTGTATATTGTTGGCACATATGATGACCCGGTCACCTTAGATATCATAGTATTACTTTTATGATATAGTTGACCTAGGAGTCGTTGTTTATTCGATTTCTACTTGTCGATGTTTTTCTACTCACGAGTTGGCAACTCACCCCCGTTGTGCCACAGTTCTTGCAGGTTGACCGCATGGATCCGTAGCGGCATCGCTGGCACACAGTTGCTTTTGGGTGGTTCGCTTGGTAGGTGGGACATTTATATCGTACCCACTCTTATATTATATTTCATATTGTATCTAGTCAAATCCATCAAATCAAATTAGTATTTGTATAAGTAATGAGACTTAGCAAGACTTTTAGTTGCGAGACTTGAGCGATGGGTTTTATGTTGGCATTTGGGGTTTATGTCTTGCTTTTCTTTTATTTTTTGTGGTGAACTTCGCCGTTGGGCGTCGTATACTCATTTATACTGTCTTGCGTGGTTGTGATCCGCTGGTTGGCGAAGAGCTAGATCCCGCTTGGGGATGCCTTTATTATTATCTTGTATTGTGGTTTTGGATCAAAATATACAAAGGAGGTGCTGCCCAAATTTTTAAAAGACGAAACATGTTTTCAAACTAAAAATTTTCACTTGCATTTTTATGTCCCTTTTCTATGCATTAAGAAAACTTGATTTCCTTATCCCTTTATTTCAAAACTTCACCTCGATTTTTCTTAAAAAGGTTTAGATTTCTGGGTTTCAGCTTACTTGAATTCCGTTACGCCTTTAGACATTTGCGTGATTCAATTGCTGGTCACGAGCAAATATTTCGGGTCGTGACAGTTTCCTATGCTACACTCAGTCAAGATCCTCTTATCACGGGGATTCTCAATAGAAGATTTGGATGATACCTACTACATCTTGTGGATTATGATCTATGGTGAAGATCTATGTGGATGTTGGGAGTGTCCCAAATTCAGGTACATTAACACCATACTAAAAGGGTTTAGTATGGAAGATTCTAAGTGTGGTGGTCCATCCACTTACTCAGGATCACTCTCTCCAAAAAGAAGTCTTCCAAGACTGATTTGGAGAGAGCTCGCGTACAAGGGATATCCTATGCTTCGGCAGTAGGCTCTATCAGAGTATGCGATGTTATATACCAGACCAGATGTAGATGACTCACTGGGTGTAGTGATGAGGAATCAATCGGATCTTGGGAGAATCACTGGAGAGCTGTGGAGGACATTCTTAAGTACTTAAGAAGCAATAAATGAATGTTCTTGGTTTGAGCTTCCAGAGTGATAAGGTCGACTTAAAGTCAGTCACAGGCATTTTCTTTACCCTCAGTGGAGGGACGGTATATTGGAAGAGATCCAAGCTAGATACCGTGCCATACTAGACGATAAAGGCTGAATACATTGCAACCAATGATGCTGCCAAAGTGGCTGTCTTGACATTTCTTGTTCATGAGATGAACAAGGTTCCTACCATTGAGCGTCCAATAACTGTTATTGTGACAACAATGGAGTTGCGGCTTAGGCCTACGAACACAGATCCCATCAGCGTTCCAGACATATTCTGAGGTAAGTATCACCTGATCAGGGAGATGGTTGATCTCCAAGGGATCGAGGTAAGGAGAGTAGACACGAAGGATAACACAGCGGATCCACTCACAAAGGTCTTACCCCTAGAGAGACTTCTATGGGATGGTTGAGAATGAGATACTACAACCACTGCTGATTGTTAGGTATTGGATACTGCAACAAATAGTCTTAGTGCAAGTAGGAGATTGTTAGTTATATGTATGCCCTATAGGCCATTATTGTACATGGGATGTATATTGTAGTGGATGCTTGGACATATATAAGGAGGACTTTCTTGCTCAACATGATAGTATGCTATCCGGTTGCTCTTTATCTTAACATGTACACTTATTGTCTCTCTATTACATGTTGATAAAGCCCTTAGGATCAGTACTTGACTACCAGGATTATGATGCAGATCTTACTAGTAGGGACAGGGTAGTCGATAAGTACATCCTTTAAATGTTCCTAGTCGTGGGAGTATCGAGACAGGGCATCGATACTCCTGAGTAGACTAGCGTATATGCTTCTCGACCCATATAATGGGCGATGGATGATCCCATATCCATTGTTGTTTGACATCAGAGAAGGTATATGGGTGCTCAGTGGAGACTGGGTATACTGGACGGACTCGCCGAGAACTCTTAGATAGTATTATACTTATCGTCGGATAGCAGTTCTCTGGTGAAACTGGTACAAGTTAGTCTGTAGACCCGAGATCGTCATAGAGTCTTGTGTGATTCCCACTGTGCTTTGATTTCCACCATACCACGGTCAAGAGATCATGCAAAAAGGTGGTTTTTGGGTACAGTCCCGAGTCACATGGAGGCAATGAGCGATAGGAGGGGTTTCGTCTCTCCCGGTGTTGGGAGTTGATGTTGCGCTATGCTCGATTGGCCATAACATGAAATCCCTGGTCAGGGTTGCTGAGATCTACTGGTAAGTGTTATCAGTAGTTTCTCGAACCGTTATGGACCTTGCATCGGCATGACTTATCAAGCTATTAGGGTCGAACGTTATACCACCCCCAGGCTGCGATATGCGACATATCAGACTAAGAGACCGAACTGTACGGTAGTGTTACTGATTGGATTCGCAGGAGTACGAGTAGACTTGCTTGTTGATCTTTTGATCGCTCAATACCCAGGTGGCTGTTACGTTTAGCAGACCGCTTACGGCTTATGGGTGTTTGATATGATCATCACCTACTGTCGGCGTATTGACGAGTCTTTAAATTCCTACACAGAGGTTTTCTGGTTCATGCAAAACGGAGTAGGAGCACATATGTGATATGTGCGGGACCAAGATTAATGCGTGTATGTGATACCGCATTCTATTCTCGGGATTAGTGACATCGTAGGTTATATGTAATATAGCCAAGTTATCGGATCAAGTGTTGATTCGATAAGTTGTTATATTTGATATTAGTCGGTTATATGTAATATAGCCAGAGTATTAAATCAAGTGTTGATTTAATAATTTAATGTATGATTATATATTTGTTATATTACATTACATTAACTAATATTAGCTCACTTAAGTGTTACTTTTTCTCACTTGATGATATCTTGATATATATATGATATATGTTAATTGTATTATTTCTTTTTGCACACAAAATATATATGTGATATATATTGTTGTGTCATGCTAGGTTACACTTGCAACATGTATGTATGAGACTCACACCATGCTAAGGTTAAGTTAGGGTTTATATTTATTTCAAGCAAATTCAAAATTTTGGAGATATTTGTCATGGTTCAAAGCTTGTAGAAGCTTGTGGTCTTCATTGACTTAGTCCACTCCTTTGTCTTGCTTAAGATATTTGATAACCCAACCCTTAATCTTAGACTATGGTTTATTCCCTACATGAGTTAGGCATGACACTAACTCACCATGGTTGCAATTCTAATCTCACTCTCTCATTCATTTTCTTCATCACTTCTTCTTCCTCAAGTGAAAAGGCTTGCTAGTTTTTTCTAAGTGATGAAATCTTGTGAGAAAAATAAAACTAAAGTGAGCCCACTTCATACTTCATCATCCCATACAATTAGCCATTTAGTTTAGGGTGTTTGCTTCACTAATCTCACCATTAGTGAAGAGGTAGCATGAGCTAGTGTCTCCTCGATGTAGATCATCTTCGGCCTCAAAGACTTCAATGTAAGCTTGTTCATATCTTCATGGGAGCCTTTCTAGAGTCCGGGAGTTCGTGATCGCAGCGAAGGGACTACTACACGGAACTATTGAAGTGAAGGACCGGTCTACAAAGGTTGTATTCCTTGTTCACTTTAGTTGCAAAGTTGTTTGCATTCGTTTCGTCGGATTTTCTAGTAACGATTCTAGGGTTAGCTAATACGGCAAATTTTTTAAAATGGCATGGACGATGCCTCCCGAAACCTTGCTGCCGTACTAGGCAACCCTACAACGCTCAGCCGTGCAAAATCGTTGGAAAAAGGACGATTATATTGCATCCGTCAGGAGGAGGTCAGATAAAACTAAAGAACGCTAGACACATACCAGATCTGAAAAAGTGTCTAATATCTACAAGTCAGCTGGATAACGAAGGGTACGTTTTGGTATTTTGGAATTCTCAGTGGAAGATTTCTAAAGGATCGTTGATAGAAGCAAGAAGTAAATTGATTGGTTCATTGTATTCCTTTAATGGGAGTAGTGGCATTTTGATTGCATTGACGACAGGTTCAGATGCGGATTCTGAGACTTCATTGTGGCATAAGAGATTGGGGCCGCTTAGGAAGAAGAATATGAATATTTTTCAGGGTAAGGGGTTTTTATCTAAGCTGAAGATGGTAGAGTTGGGACTCTATAAGAGTTGTATTTGTGGAAAGCAAAGCGCACTTAGATTTCAGATTGGCAGTGTAGCAAAGAAAACTAAGAAGCCAGAATTGGTGCATACTGATATATGGGGACCGCCATCTGTAGAGTCTTATAGCGGAAATCCGTATATCGTTATGTTCATTGATGATGCAATCAAGAAGATATGAGTTTATGCAATCAAGAAAAAGTCTGATGTGTTTGGTCACTTCAAACACTGGATTGCACAGGTGGAGAACCAAACATGGACGAAGGTTAAGTGCCTAAATTCCGACAATGGCGGGGAATATTGCATACAAGAGTTCGAGTGGTTTTGATCACAGAAGGGTATACGTTGGTTAAATACGATACTGGGGACACCGCAACAGAATGGAATCGCTGAAAGGATGAACAAGGCAATTTTAGAGTGGGTAAGGAGCATGACCTAGGATGTAGTTGTGCCCAAATTTTTATGGGCAGCAGCAGTCGATACGGCTGTGTATCTAATCATTCGAATCCCGGTAAGTGCATTCGATGGAGGAGTTCTGGAAGAAATTTGGTCAGGTAAACCAGTAAATTACTCACACCTTAAAGTTTTTGAATGCATTGCTTATTCACTGATAGATAAGGCGGAAAGGAGTAAGCTTGACTCCAAGTCAAGAAAGTGTGCATTCATTGGTTATGGAGGAGATGAGTTCGGATATCGGCAGTAAGATTACTCAAACAAGAAGATAATATGGAGCCGGAACGTCGTCTTTGATGAGCAACACTTGTATAAGGAAGCAAATAAAGCCAATGCTAACAATGGTGCAGTATTTGAGTTCGTTAAGTTAAATAAAACTCAGGAGAATAGTCAGGTGCCTACAAGTGCAGATCAGAATATGGAGAAGACAAGCACTACAGTGCGGGATCAGATTCAGGAATCGGTTGAAGACCAGCTTCAGCAACCAAATGTCTCAATTCTGAAGAGATCTACATGAGAGAGGAGACCACCTGAAAAATTAGTTACCGACTTCATATTGTACACTGATTCGGGAGAGCTCAAATCCCTCACAGAAGCGACGCGAGGCAATGCTAGCAAGCAGTGGGAGCAAGTCATGGATGAAGAGATGGATTCATTGAAAAAGAATTGTACATAGGATCTAGTGAAGCTACCCAAGGTTCATAAGGCGTTGCTAAATAGGTGGGTGTATAGAATCAAGAATGAGATCGATGGTCTGAAGAAGCTCGCTTGGTAGTGAAGGGATATGCACAACAGTATGGAATAAACTATCAGGAACTATTTTCCCCATGGTGATGATGAGTTCATTTCGGATTATACTTAGTATGGTGGCAATGGAAGATTTGCATTTAGAATGGCTAGATGTGAAAACAGCGTTCTTTCATGGAGGAAATTTATATGATGCGGCCACTGGGATACGAGATTAAAAGGAAGGAAAGTTTAGTTTGTAGATTGCAAAAGAGTTTGTATGGACTTAAATAAGCTCCAAGACAGAGATATCTCAAGTTTGATCGATTCGTGTTGGAGCCAGGATTTGTGAGATATAATTTAGATCACTGTGTTTACATTCAGACATTTAAGGATGGTGACTACATTATTTTATCACTCTATGAGGATGATATGTTGGTGGAATGTCCAAATTTCAAAAAATTCAAAGTCTGAAGAAGCTGATGGCTGAAAATTCTCCATGAAGGATTTAGGAGTAGCTAAGCAAATTCTAGGCATGAAGAACATTAGAGATAAGCAACAACGAAAGCTGTGGCTGTCGCAACAGGACTACGTGGAGAAGATTTTGAAGCGATTCAATATGGACAAAGAAAAACCGTTAAGTACGCATATAGAATAGCATTTCAAACTCAGCAAAGAGTTGTGCCTGACAACTCAAGAGCAGAAGGATGACATGGCACGAGTGCCATATGCATCAGCGGTTTGGATTTTGATGTATGCAATGGTGAATACACGACCAGACATTGCACAAGCTGTGGGAGTTGTTGTAAGGATCCTAGTGCTTGCTACGCAACAATTGCGGCTAAGGCGGAATGCAAAATAAAATTTTTAAGTGAGCACGAACATCCATTAACCAAGATAACTACCAATAGACTAGAACAAGAAAACAAAAGAGAATAAGAGAAGGGTTTTAGAAGCTACAATTTTATAGCGTGTTCACCTAATCGTGGAAGATCCTTTATAGACTCCATTAGTATCACGGACAAGCTAGATGGCCGACCGTCTCTGTTCACCGCCAAAAACAGGAGACAGATCCGGGATGGATCGTCTTGCCTGAATTTGGGGGCAGATATTATTTGGATTTATCCGTCCACCTCTCCGAAGATGCCAAGTTGATTTTTGGTACCGTGTATTAGAGGTTTGGACGAATGAGGCCGTTGTAGCAGACTTCGTCAGATTCCCCCTTATTGGCGAGGGGTTTTTGATTATGGGGACGTTCTTCCCTGCAAGCGCAAGCCCCTGCAGTTAATTACGTTACCGCATCGCGGTAACCACTTTCTCCTACTCCAGAAAACCACTTTGTGCCGTGTGTGTTTGTTTTATTTTTGGTTGTCCGTGGATTGTATATGGAGACTAATTTATGTTGTCACCCGTAGGGAATGGATTAGTCTAAATCCGTATATTCTTAGATTTGGGTTTGGGTTGATTTAAGGATCGTTAATCTCGTTTGAGATTAAGATCAACTTAAATATTTATTGATGATACGTTAGTCTAATTTTAGATTAAGATCTACTCAACAGGATTTTAGGATCATTCAGACCTAACAAAAGAGCATTTGGGCTCCATTGTTTTAGTTTAGGACGTTACGGTCTGTTTTTAGTTTAAGGGCGTTTCGGTCCATAGCTAGTTTAAGGACGTTGAGGTTCGTATTGGGATGTGCCCATCGGTTTGGGAGTGCACCAAAGAGTTGTTGGTTGTCGGGACCCGCCACCTCTCTGAAGACGTTGAAAAATTACAATGACATGCATCAGAGGTACGGAGAGATGTATCCTTGAACCACCGTGTCTGAGGGAAGAGATCATGGTGGACCATCTAAGAATCATTAGCCATTTTTGGGGGACTAAGATTAACTTAGAAAATGTGGGATGAACATGAATCATGTTTGGGACGCCATGAACCCATGGGGCTCAGTTTATCTGAATTAGGGACCTAGCCAACTTGGACTTGACCCACTCAGTTTTCTTTTTATTTTGAAAAGAAGTGCTAAGCACTGATTTGGGATCGGTCCCTTTTCCTTGCAAAAAGTGCAGAGCACTTATATGGGTTCTGATTGATGATGAAAATTCATAGATTCGTTTGATATGAAAAGTATAATCACAATCAAAGAATTTATAACCGCAATCAATAACGGTGTCGATATAGTTCGTTAATGAGTACGGATCCTCTACTGAGATTCGTGTATTTATTCGTTCTTGCTTTAGTTGAGTCGAAAGAAATAGTAAAGAAAATCAATAAATTGTTTTAAGATTTGATTGAAGTTATCATTTCAAGAAATTTAAGAAATCGTTTTCAAGAAAGAAAATTCAAGAAAATGTTCAAGATTTAGTTATCAAGAAAATTGAAGAATAGCTTGTAGGATTCGATAGGAATTAGTAGGAATGATGAATACTAAAATTGACTCATCTTATCTATTGATGAATTATCGCTAGAACGATGGTGATGAATGAAGATTGGGGATCTATTGAAGAAACTAGGGTTTTTTCTTCACTATCCCTTGTCTTTTCATTGATCACCATTCAAATCTAGCCTTTAGTAAAGAAAATCATCAATCATTTAATCCCAAATTGCAACGAAATTATCAAGAACAGTGATCTCGCTCCAAATTTGTTCGTTGACGATTCTTTTTCCTAAAGTTCATAATTCTCATAAGACCTAAGATGAGTATAGGATTTCCTCACCATTTGATCTACCAAATTTCTTCGAATTCTTAGAAAGTGGAGATTTACTCTCGCATCATCAAAATAGAAAAATCAACAATTAGAAATTTCGTAATATGAAAATTTAAAGAAAGCGAGAATTAACAAATGATCACCTTTATTAATCAACTTCTAATTACACTTTCCTTCAATCTGAGATTACAAGAATTGCTCTCGATCACTCCTTTGAAGAGGTAACTATTTCGTCGAATTTCGCTTTGCTCGATCTCCATGAGACTTAGACCTGTCGAGGATCTCGTGCTCTTGATAACGATTGGCTTCGCGTAAAGGATCTTGAATGTCGCCGCTCGATGTTGTTCTCAATGATTCTTGATTTTGGATCTTGATTTGGAATTGGATCTTGATTAGTTTTGGATTGTGTACTAAATATCTACTAAAATTCAACAACCAATTAATGTAGGCTTAGGTCTCTTTATATAGCCCTTCACCAATCTTCCACTAGAAGCTAGGCCAATCTTCCCTAAGAAGCTAGGTAGTTGTAGAGAAACTTCTAGAATAAGGTAGTTATCAAGCTTCCTCAAGAAGCTAGGCTGTTGTAGGGAAGTTTCCAGAACAAGTTTGATATAATGGTGCATCTTCAACAAGCCAGGTAGTTGCAATGAAGCATTTGGAAAAGTATCGTCACTCGATGCCCTAACTAGGCCACGGATCCGCAGCGGATCGGCATGACTCGACCGTAGATCCGCGGCCATTTGGTGAGCTTGTGGATTCAATTTCTCTTGGTAATTTGGTGATGGTCTATATGTATTCAGTTAATATCTGGAATCTTCTTATTTTGGTGAGCTTCTGAATCTCTGCCAGATTTTAACTCTTTGATTTCCTGTATTTTGTCGGCGAATTTACGATTCCGATATCTGTCCTGAGATAATTTCTGCACACAATCTCAATAAAGAATGTTGAGATATACAATATCATGTGTGAAATAATAAACACACAATTTCCTTCCAAAATGTTGATTATAAAGTATAACACATGGTATTTGATATTTTCCATATGAACTTGTAATATGTGTTATATTTATAACAAACATTCTTAGACGATTAGAAAAGTGAGGAAATTGTTATGTTAAAGATTGCTATATTTTCGACTGAACAGGTTCTGACACTCATACTTTACTTTACTTTCCTTTTTTGTTTTTGTTTTTATAGAGCATTAAACACTCTATATGGCGCCCACGTGCGGAGCACGTGAGGTGCTAGGTGCTAAGCGCTGGGCGCTGGGCGTTGCCAGGTGAGTACTAAGCGCTTTATGTTGAATAGCGCCCATGTGAGGGGCACGTAAGACGCTTAGCGCTGAGCGCCAAACATTGAGTGCTAAGCACTTTTTATTGAGCAGCGCCTACATGAAGGACACGTAAGGAGCTTGGCGCTGAGCGCCAACCATTGAGTGCTAAGCACTCTTTATTGAACAATGCCCACATGAGGCCAACCATTGAGTGCTAAGCACTTTTTATTGAGCAGCGCCTACGTGAGGGACACGTGAGGCACTTGAACGCTAAGTTTTTTTTGTATATTCTGTTCTGAAGAGTTCAATTCTCTGTTCTTTTCTGGATCTTTGATCCCCAAGAACAAGTTCATCCCTAAGAGAATTAAATTCTCATCTGTGGGAGAATTGTCTCATGGATCTCAGATCCAGGGAAATAACTAAGTTCTTTTATAAGGGTTAAACCCTTGGATATGCAGATGAGATGCTCTGATCTCTATTATTTTTATTTACCTCGAAGAGAGGTGTTCTTCTTTCTTCCCTCTTAATGCTTTCTTCTTGCTTGCTTTTTTTTTTAAGTTTGAAGCTTATGGGGGTTTCCTCTGTACAAGACTCGAAGTCTTGGGTCCTTTATATAATAGAGGCGAGTTTGTTGATTTAGTTAAAGAAATCTCTCATTGAGAGATCTTTAATTGATTTGGGGATTTTATCCACCGTTGGATCTTTGATCCAAGGACTTCTGCTTTACAGAAAATATCTTTCTCATTTTTAACAAGATTAGGGAAATATTTTCCCATACAGAATTTATTCTGCAGATATGTGATTTTTAATCACCATTAGATTTTTAATCCAACGGTGCTCAGTTTTACAAAGAGTAATCTTTCTTGTTTAGAAAGATTTGAGGAATATTTCCTCAGCATAATTTAATTCTGCACTTTGATGATTTATCATCTCCGTTAGATCTTTGATCCAACGGCTCTGTCTAACAGAGAGCTTTTAGTTCTGGCGTTGGCGCCCTCGTGCGAGGCACGTGAGGCGCTGCTTCAGAGTTTTTAACTCTTGGTGTTGGCGCCCTCGTGCAAGGCACGTAAGGCTTTGCCTCCGAGTTTTTAACTCTTGGCACTGGCGCCTTCGTGCAAGGCACGTGAGGCGCTGCTGTTTACCGCCGAAAGTCGGGAAAGACGAACGTCTTGCCTGAATTTAGGCGGCAGTTGCTATTTAGGTTTATTCGCCCACCTCTCCAAAGATACCAAGTTGATTTATGGCACCGTGTATCGGAGGTTTAGACGGATGCGGCCATTGTAGCGGACTTTGTCAGATTCCCTCTCATTGTGAGGGGGTTTTGATTGTGGGGACGCTCTTCCCTGCAGGCGCAAACCCCTGAAGTTAATTACGTTACCGCATAGCGATAACCACTTTCTCCTGCTCCAGATGTTCACTTCGTGTCGTGTGTGTTTGTTTTATTTTTGGTTGCCCGTGGATTGTATACGGAGACTAATTTGTGTTATCGCCCGTAGGGCGTGGATTAGCCCAAATCCGTATTTTCTTAGATATGGGTTTGGTTTGATTTAAGGATCGTTAATCTCGTTTGGGATTAAAATCAACTTAAATGTTTGTTGAGGGTGCGTTAGTCTAATTTTAGACTAAGATCTACTCGGCAGGATTTTTAGGATCATTCAGATCCAACAAAAGAGCATTTGGGCTCTATTGCTTCATTTTAAGGACGTTACGGTCCATAGATCACCATTTTTGGTATAAGGGTTTAGTTTAAGGACGTTACGGTCCACAGCTAGTTTAAGGACATTATAATCCATAGCTAGTTTAAGGACATTGCGGTCCATTGTGATATGCTCATGGGTTTGGGAATGCACCCAAGAGCTGTTGGCTGTCGGGACCCTCCACCTCTCTGAAGACGTTGAAGAATTACAACGATGTGTATCAGAGGTATGGAGAGATGTACCTTTGGACCAAATTCCAGATTGAAGGGAAAGATCATTGTGGAATGAACACCAGTTTAGACACCATCTGTTAGGAGATCATTAGTTATCTTTGGAACTAAGATCGATTTGGGGATACCTGAGTATAGGCGGGCTCGGTTGATTGATGATCAAAGGGGTTTTGGCCTTGGGAGACTTGACTAATTTGGGCTAAGGTTGGCCTCTCATAGTGTTAAACACTAATATCTGCTCGGCACTCACGTGCTCCGACATGAGGTTCTAAAGCAGTGTTAAACACTGAAATTTAGAGCGCTCATGTGTAGCACGTAGAGTGCCTGAGAATTGGGCACTGATTCTTTGGGTTTATTCCCTTTTTCTTTTATAAGCGGTGAGCACTATTGGGGGTCACGTGAGATCACGTGAGGCCCCCCAAAATGAGAGCTGTCTTTGGATTTATTCCCCTTTTCCTTTTGAAAGTGCTAAGCACTATTAGGGGTCATATGGGATCACATGAGGCGCCCCAAAATGGGAGTTGTTCTTGGATTTATTCCCCTTTTCTTTTTGAAAGTGCTAAGCACTATTAGGGGGTCAAGTGGGATCACGTGAGGCGCCCCCAAAATAGGAACTGTCTTTGTATTTATTCCCCTTTTCCTTTTGAAAGTGCTAAGCACTATTAGGGGGTCACATGGGATCACGTGAGGCGCCCCAAAATGGGAACTGTCTTTGATTTATTCCCTTTTTCTTTTATAAGTGCTAAGCACTTGTTTTAAGGGGTCACGTGGGAACACGTGAGTCGATCTCAGTTGTTTTTTTTATGCAGGGTTAAACCCTAGTTTTATCAAAAGAATTAAATTTCTATATCTTTTGGAAGAATTAAATTCTTCAAACTTCGTTCTTTCCTCTAAGTTTTGGGACTGCATGACAGAATCTCCCCGATGAGAATTAAATTCTCAACTTGTGGAGAGATCTGCTTCTGCAGACCTCAACCAGAGAAAGAACTAAGTTCTTTTTTGGATCAGTTAAACTTTTGTATTGGTGAAGAAAAATTATCTGCAGGTCTTTTTTTCTTACCTAAGGTTTCTTTTCTTAAAAGAGAACTCCTCCTCTTCTTCTTCTTTTCTCAAATCTTATGGGGGGTCTCCTCTTTTTCTGATTTAAAGTCTCAGGTCCTTTATATAGTAGATGCAAGTTTGTTGATTTAGTTAAAAAAATCTCTCGTTGAGAGATCTTAATTGATTTAGGGATTTTATCCACAGTTGGATCTTTGATCCAAAGTCTTCTGTTTTACAGAAGATATTTTTCTTGTTTTTAACAAGATTGGAAAAATATTTTCCTATAGAGAGCTTGTTCCATAGCTTGGTGATTTTTAATCACCATTGGATCTTTAATCCAATAGTGCTCTGTTTTACAGAGCGTAATCTTCCTTGTTTAGAAAAATTGGGAAAATATTTTCCTATACAGAGCTGATTCTGTAGCTTGGTGATTTTTAATCACCATTGGATTTTTAATCCAACGATGCTATGTTTTACAGAGCGTAATCTTTCTTGTTTAGAAAGATCTAAGGAAATATTTCCCAAATAGGGTTTTGATCCCTATTATTTAGAATTTAATTCTATCAGCTTGGAAGATGATTAGGAACCCTCACGCGTAGCACGCAACACGCATAGCATTAAACTGGTTTGCTTATATGCAGCAGTCCCAGAGAAAGGCATCACGTGTTGGCACGTGAGCTGATGTATAGGAATGTCACGTGTGGCACGTGACCCCCACGAAGTTAAGCCCAATCAAAGAGCATCACGTGCTGACACGTGAGCTTCTCTGACCTATTATTTGTTTTAGGAAGGAGCCTATATACTTTGTATATAGATGCTCACGTGTTTGCACGTAAGGCTCAATTTTAGCATTAATTGTTAAGCGCAATGCCTATAATCTTTGCTCCAAGGCGCATCACGTGTGGGCACGTGATGCTCCATTTGGGAAATTTTTCCCATCGCTTTTTATTTATTATTTATTCTTTATAAGGGAACAAATGCCCCCACAGCGTTGCTCTCACGTGGCTTGCACGTGAGTGCAACGCTGTCACCTTTACAGCCGTTGGATTGCCTAGGGGAATGGGGAGGTGAACCTCCCTTGTCACGTCTTATAAATGCAAGGGTTTTGTCTCTAGGAAGCCATTGTTCTTTCATCTTCCTTCTTCCTTGTCTTCTTCGAGAATTTAATTCTCTTCTTCAGAGCTTAGTTCTCTGCCCATTGCAATTCCAGAGTTGAACTCCTTTACTTACTCGGACGCCGCTTTCCCGCAATCGCCGTCGGATGAGGAGGCTATGGCAATGATCAAGGCCCATGACAGGGACTGTACTAGTTTGCTCCTATGGGGAGTTTGGTATAAGCACATCATCCGGGGTCGCCGCAGCTTTACTTGTGAGATGGCAATAGAGCCTCTCTGTCCAATATCGCTGATGGAGCGTCCACAGACCGCTTATGCGGTGGAGGTGGTTAACTAGACTCCTACAGGCCGGCATGAGCCGTCAACAACTGGGATACCCAACCAACCCTTGCCGGCCATAGATATCTTAGGGCACCGCATCTGTCAAGATGAAGCTCAACCTTGGGGACAAATCTATAAAGTAGGACTTACCCCTCGCCACCTAGTAAGCTATCTTCCCTGGGCTCGGTATGTTCTTTTCGCCAACCGTGCACAGTTGCAGAAGGTTGGGCTGTATCAAGTGGTATACGCGTCTCTTTTTCATTACTCGGGTCCTCACGTCTGGTGGGTTAAAACTTTCCTTAACCAATGGAATCTTCCCACCAACACCTTCTTGCTAGGGGATCGTGAGGTCTCGATTTCAATGGAAGAGTTCTGCGAGATCACCGGATTAACGATCAGGGGAGAGCATTATGAAGAGTTGCTGCCTCCTGATGAGTATGTGTTCATGACCGTGCCTGCTACGCTTGACGGTTTGACAACTGAAAACGTCGTCCGTCATAAGTACCCCAGTCTGATCAAGATTCTGGGTATTTTCGAGAAGCTGTTCGCGGAGTCAAAAGGACAGGGCATCACCATTAAGAGCTTCATCGCCTGTTTTCTCCGCGAAGATGTTTTTGTTAGTAATATGTATGCCCTAGAGGCCATTACTATACATGCGATGTATATTGTAGTGGATGCTTGGACATATATAGGGAGGACTTTCTTGCTCGACATGATAGTATGCTATCTGGTTGCACTTTATCTTAATATGTACACTTATTGTCTCTCTATTACATGTTGATAAAGCCCTTAGGATGAGTAATTGACTACCAGGATTATGATGCAGATCATACTAGTGGGGACAGGGTAGTCGATAAGTACATCCTTCAAATGTTCCTGGTCGTGGGAGTATCGAGACAGGGCATCGATACTCCAGAGTAGACTAGCGTATGCGCTTCTCGACCCATGAGATGGGCGATGGATGATCCCATATCCATTGGTGTTTGACATCAGAGAAGGTATACGGGTTCTCAGTGGAGACTGGATATACTGGACGGACTCGCCGAGAACTCCTAGATGGTATTATACCTATCGTCGGATAGCAGTTCTCTGGTGACACTGGTACAGGTTAGTCCGTAGACCCGAGATCGTCATAGAGTCTTGTGTGATTCCCACTGTGCTTTGATTTCCACCATACCACGGTCAAGAGATCGTGCAAAAAGGTGGTTTTTGGGTACAATCCCGAGTCACATGGAGGCAATGAGCGATAGGAGGGGTTCCATCTCTCCCGGTATTGGGAGTTGATGTTGCGCTATCCTCGATTGGCCATAACAGGAAATCCTTGTCCAGGGTTACTGAGATTTATTGGTAAGTGTCACCAGTAGTTTCTCAAACCGTTATGGACCTTGCATCAGCATGACTTATCAGGCTATTGGGGTCTGACGTTATACCACCCCCAGGTTATGATATGCGACATATCTGACGAAGAGACCGAACTGTACGGTAGTGTTACTGATTGGATTCGCAGGAGTATGAGCAGGCTTGCTTGTTGATCTTCTGATCGCTCAATACCCGGGCGGCCGTTACGTTTAGCAGACCGCTTGCTGCTTATGAGTGTTTGATATGATCATCACCTACTGCCGACGAATTGACGAGTCTTTAGAGTCCTACACGCAGGTTTCCTGGTTCATGCAAAACGGAGTAAGAGAACATATGTGATATGTGCGGGACCGAGATTAATGCGTGTATGTGATGCCGCATTCTATTCTCGCGATTAGTGACATCGTAGGTTATATGTGATATATCCAAGTTATCGGATCAAGTGTTGATTCGATAAGTTGTTACATTTGATATTAGTCGGTTATATGTAATATAGCCGGATTATTAAATCAAGTGTTGATTTAATAATTTAATGTAGAATTATATATTTGATATATTAAATTACATTAACTAATATTAGCTCACTTAAGCTTTTCTTTTTCTCACATTTGATATACTTAACATATATATGATATATGTTAATTTTTTTTTTTTGGCACAAAATATGTATGTGGTGTATATTGTTGTGTCATGTTAGGTTACACTTGAAACATCTATGTATGAGACTCACACCATGCAAAGGTTAAGTTAGGGTGTTTATTTGTTTTAAGTAATTCAAACATTTAGAATTTGTCATGGTTGATTTTTGTGGAGACTTGATAACCATTGACTAAGTCCACTTATTTGTCTTGCTTAAGATATTTCTTAACCCAACCCTTAACTCATAGCTATGCTTTATTATCTACATGATTTAGGCATGACACTAACTCATCCATGGTTGTAATTCTAACCTCACTCTCTCATTCATTTTCTTCATCACTTTTTCTTCTTCCTCAAAAGAAAAAGCTTGCTAGCTTTTTCTAAGTGATGATTTATTGTGAGAAAAATAAAACTAAAGAGAGCCCACTTCCTACTTCATCATCCTCTACTACTTGCCATTTAGTTTAGGGTGTTTGCTTCACTAATCTCACCATTAGTGAAGAGATAGCATGAGCTAGTGTCTTCACGACGTAGATCATCTTCGGCCTCAAAGACTTCGATGCAAGCTTTATCCGTACATCTTGTGGAGCCTCTCTAGAGTCCGGAAGTTCGTGATCGCAGCGAAGGGACTACTACACGGAGCTATTGAAGTGAAGGACCGGTCTACAAAATTTGTATTCCTTCTTCTCTTTAGTTTGTAAAGTATTTACAATCAAGAAAAACTTAAGTCGCTAGTTCGATCCTCGTTCGGGTTCTTTAGCTCTCTAGAAAATTTTGAAATGGCATGTTCGATGCCCTAGTAAACACTGTGAGGGTGCTAAGGATCCCCGCAGTGGTATCAGACCCTAGCTAGAGCATTAGGCGTTGCGTAGGCGAAATTAAAAGTCCGATTGAACTCCGAAAACCCTAATTTTCCCACTTTCTGGAAATTTTTCCAAAAGTTGGATTTTCCAGGTTAAAAATATTCAGAAAAACATGCAGGGAATTCTATGGACACACTTGAAGAACGAAACCCTAACTCGTCTAAGTGACCGCTGATCCGCGGCTAAAACATGGGTTTGGCGGCGACTCCGCGGCGCCACTTATGAGGCTTGGGTTAGGCCCTTCAGCTGTAGGTCCGTAGGTACTGTGGTATGTCTCTGGTTAAATTTAACAGTGCTCAAGTGTTGAGCTTTCGGGGAAATTTGGGAATTCTTTGATTCAATCGAAATATTTAAAGTCGCCTAGTTTTTTGTGATTATGATACAATATTTGGAATCCACAATTAGGTATGAGATAACTAGTTTGAATTTTATAAATCTAGCAGTTTAGTCTCATTTGATCGGTTGCCACAGAATTTTGATGTTGATCAAAAGTTCGTCGCAATTACGTAATGTATGGGGATACTCGCCGGGTAACCTAACTAGATAGCCACGCCCCATAGCCCCGACCAAGTGACCGTAGGAAAACTCCGTCGCCAAAAAGCATCCATTCAGGTGCTCGCGGCCGCGGTGTTCTGCCGTAGTGCATTTCATCGACGACAACGGGGGGTGCGGCCGTCTAGTAAAATTTCCGACGAGCATTCGATCAAGTTATCGTGAATCTTGTTGAATTACCCGACGGGTTATTGGAAAGTGTTTTCAATAGCGAGACTAAAATGTGGGGTTTATAATTGTTAGGCATGCGATGTCTAAGGAATTCATTTGGTTAGGCATGCAATCCAATATATGTGATACGCTGGGTTTATGATGTCTAAGGTGGTTGCGGATTCCAACTGTTGTAGTTTTTCACTTTCTTTTATGCTACCGTAAGTGTAATATGTGGTGTATCGCCGGTTTCGGTGCTATATATCAACGACAACTGGGGTACGCATATTTACTTACGTTGATGACATGTGATGTTATGTGTTGCTGTGATATGTTATATTGGATCGTCGTGTTCTGAATAGCCGGGGTTTTTTTATGTGAAATGAAAGTTTTTCATTTTCATTCATGTAAAAGCTTGTATGTAATATTCTTTTATTGGGGCACTTCAGTGTTAAGGATGATGTCACAATTGATGTATATTATTTACTTTTCCGCATTAGGATAGACCCAAGGCGGGGAGCATAAGTAACCGGGTTGTAGGGTCCAGTGGGAGACCATCTCGAGGAGTCGAGACCGGGTCTCCTAACTCTAGAACTGGCATGGTTGCTTGCCGCTCTCGTAGGGGTCTAGGGATGTGGGTTTGTCTATTCATCGTGACCATGGAATCCATGTTTTATATTGGCTTATTTAAAACACGGAATTCCTAGTATATTCAATATTTCATATGGGATTCTTCTGCTACTGATATTCTGTGATGTGATCACTTGATATGTTCTGAGACGAATGCCTATATTATATATATATGAGATATAATAAATATTGTTGCTTTCATTTCTTCTGAGATGCTTGGGAAGCATAATAAATGGGACTTCATTAATGAGATTAATGAAAGAAAAAGAAAGCTAAAGATGTTGTAGAAACTTGTTTAAAAACCGGTAGCTCTAGTTCTTGCTTTGCATAGCGGTATTCCTTGTAGAATATCCAGCACCTTATTCGATAAGGAAAGAGCCGAGATCCCTTCACCGGGAGTGACCTCTTTAGAGAAACTAGTAGATGCTACAACCTACTCGGTTTGTCTTTTTATTGCTTCTATAGTTTTTGCTTTATATAATGGAATTTGTGAAATATCCTACACCTTATTCGAAAAGGAAAGAGCTGAGATCCCTTCACCGGGAGTGGCCTCTTTAGAAAAACTGGTAAAAGCCTTAAAAACACTCTTTTTCAAAATCACTCAATTCTACAATGATATCAAGTTCATTACGCAAAGGGTTTTCTTAAAAACCTGTCGTAGCCCTCCGTCATTTCAGATAAGTAGTATTTAGTATTCGTTCTGCGCTTGTTGGCCTTTGTCAAGACATAGTGTGCGGTAGCTGATTAGTGCTTATCTGCTTGAGCATATGATGCGATTGGATTAGGGTAGTCGTGCGACCTTGTTGGCCTTTGTCAAGGGTCGTGCGGGTGGGTTTAATTCAATCAGGAAATGACGGGTTGAACTTGACTAGCATTTTATGGTTTATTGGCCTTTGTCAAGGTCATAGGAGGTTAGGGGCAAAATATTATCGGGAATTTCAAGTGTTGAAATTTGCAATGAGATTGCATACCTTCTAGGAGATAGTTGGATCTCGATACCCACTGCGAGTAACAGTTACTCTTGGGAGAGTTTTACACATTACAATTAGTCGATCAAGTAAGTGTCTAGAAAGGTGTTAACGGGGTTACGCCCCTGGGAAAATAAGGTTTATTTTAATTAGGTCTTTGCGAAAGCACGGGGAACCTCCCTCAAAGCACCGACACTGGCCTGGCCGAAAGATTAGCAACTTGTAGGGTGTAATTAATCCCGGCTAGTCTTACCTTTTAGGGTTTGAAGGTAGATTTGACTAAAACTATGGGAGCCATCCTGATTAGATAAACTAATAACCAATCTAATCCTGCAAGAGCGCACGCAAAGTGTTTTCTTCTCTCTCTCTCTCCTGGTAGCGACCATATCACGCCTTAATCAAGATAATAATATGGATGCATTGACTGAACCTGCTTATTATACTAAGCTAGGGAACGTTGGTTCCGCTCTATATTATAGTTGTTATAATTCCGAGCAGGAAATAGGAGAATATCCGGATTCCCATGCCACCCAATCGAGGATTAAGCATGTTGATGCATATTCTTCGAGTGTGTTCATTACCGAGAACTGTTTCTCAGTATCCTCTACGTCCTAGGTATGAGATACCGGATCAGGATCCCACATATGTAAGTGTTACATGGGCTACAGAAAGGTAGAGAACTGAGAATATGTGATATGTCTCTAAGTGTTAGAGAATGGTGCAATTGTTGCGGCCAAGTCTGTTGGCATATATCACCTTGTATTAATACATTGATTCTGAACGAATGTTATTACATACCGAACCAGATATACAATATTACATCGGTTTCTTTATTAAGTTAAAAATGGATGTAATTCTGTATTAGAGGATAATGTTGTGAACATTTTCCTGAATCAAGAGTTGATTCGATCAGGCACGTTATATAATAGCATATACGTTCTAAATCAAACCACAGTTCAAAGTATCTGGAACACACACAAGAGGACTAGTTCATAAATGAACGAATCCTTCTTGAGGCATTGTAGACTAGGTCATATCAATGCGATACGACCAGCTAAGTTATTTAAGGATGAATATGAGAATCTGTATGAATTTTCATTTTATAATACTTGCCAGTCCTGTCACAAAGATAAGATGACCATATCTTCGTTTACTAGAAACAGAGAAAGAGTTAGTGAACTCTTGGAATTGATACATGATGATGTATGTAGGTCTTCTGTCTACACATGCCAGGATTGATTCTTTATACTTCATTACATTCACTGATCATCTTTCAAGATTCGGACATATGTTCCTGTTAAAACACTAGTCTGAAACTTTTGAGAAATTCAAGAAATATAAGCTTGAAGTTAAAAAATCAGACGGGTAGAAGTATTAGGTCCTTCGATGTGATCGAGGAAGAGAATACTTGCACATGGAGTTCCTGGAGTTTCTAAAAGAAGAATGTGATTCTCTCTCACCTTATTCCTTCGAGGCGGAGGTATCGCACCCTATGAGATATGGCGCGCTCTATGATGAGTACTGCTGAGTTACCTGTTTTCTTTTGGTGTTATGCACTTGAGAAGCTGCATACCTATTGAATGGGGTTCCATCCAAATCAGTGCCTACCACTACATATGAGATATGAAATGGGAAGAGACTTTGCCTTAAACGAGTTAAGATATGGGGTTGTCCGGCCTATATTGAAAGGAAAAATCTGGACAAGCTCGAGGCAAGGTCGGTTCTGTAAGTTTGTTAGGATATCCCAAATATTAGCAAGGGAATATCATCTACCACTCTGAGGAGCAAAAGGTGTTTTGTTTCTCAGCGTGCCACATTTTCAGAAAAGGATTTTCTTGTGAAGAAATTAATGGTCATGAGGTAGAACTGGAAGTAGTTCCAGCTAGACAAACTAACAACTGATGATTTGGTATAACCAAAGGATTCAATAGTTTCCAAGGAACTTCATCCTCTCCGCGAATCTGTTAGGGTTTCTCATCCACTTGAGAGATACTACGGTCTTCTCGGTGACAGTAGGAGAGCATCATGAGATGATGGCCCAACTAGGTTCAGGCAGGCCATCATGAGCAGCGACTCTGTGAAATGGCTGGATGCTATGCGATCAAAGATGGAATCTATATACACCAAAAAAGTATGACTTCGCATGTTGCACCTGAAGGGATAAAACCCATTGGGAGCAAATTGGGTCTTGAGAAGATTCTTAGTGTAAATGGAAAAGTTGAGACTTTCAAAGCTATGTTTAAGTCCATCAGGATCAATGCCCACATCATGGAGTTGGAACATATATTTTGATGTGACAGTCAAAGAGTTTGACTTCATCAAAATGGTAGATGATCCTTGTATATACAAGAAAGTTGTAGAGAGTAATGTTGTCTTACACGTATTGTACGTAGATGACATACTCTTGATAGGAAATGTGTTAGTGTATATGCTCTAGAGACCATTATTGTATCATACTGGCTTTTATATTACTAATGGAAGCTTGGGATATTCACAGTTGTATTGACAGTCTTGCTAAAAATGGTAGTATGCTACTTGGTTTGTTTCTACTCAGATATGTACGTATGTTTCTTTTAGCATATCGCTTATACATATTAGTAGAGCCCTTAGGATCTTTGCTTGATTACCAGCGTTGTGATGGCATTAATACTAGTGGGGCTGGGTAGTCTATAAGCATATCCTTATACAGGTCCCTGGTCGTAGGATTATCGAGACGGGGCATCGATACTCCGGAGTAGACTGGTGTATACGTTCTCATCCTAGGTCGGGAGATGGTCTGTCCCACAGCCATCAGTACGTCGTACTGGAGATAGTATGCAGGTGCTCGTTAGGTTATGAGTACACTGGACAGGACTTGCCGGGAACTGCTGATGGTTTTTATACCTGTCGTCAGGTAGCAGTTCCCAGGTGACATGAGTACAGTTTAGTCAGTCGACATGACACTGCTACTTCTCCTTGAGTGTGTTCCCACTGTACTTTGATCACTACCCTACCACGTCTCAAAAGAGTCGTGCAAACAAGGTTGTAGTTAGGTACAGTCCCGAAGCACTTGGAAGCAGTGGCGGTTAGACATGATTCGTCTCTCCCGGTATTGGGGGTTGATATCGCGCTGTGTTGGAGAGCCATTACATAAAGGTCCGTGGCCACGGCAAGTGAGATTTACCGGTAGGTATTCCAGTAGTTTCTCAGGGTGTTCTGGGCTACACTCCGACACGACTTATACCGCTATTAGGGGTCTGACGTTCACCATCCCCCTAGGCCCGATATGCGATACTCTTAGACGAACAGACCGGACTGTACGGAGATTGTCACAAACAGGCTCAGTAGGAGTTCGTATAAGTTACCTCGTCGGCCTTCTTATCGACGTCTATATGGGGACCGTTACGTACAGCTAGAACCGCTTGCGGCCTGTGATTAAACCCACTGTCAGCGTAGTGTCGAGTCTTTAGAGTCCCACATAGAGAGTTTTCCTGCACCGGGCAAAAGGTGTAGAGGCCGTATGATTTTACGGCAGGGCCGCAATCACTTACGTACACTTGTGCACATACTGTGCTCGGGCAGATAATACTAGTAGGCTTTGGCTTAAGCCGGATTCTAGTATTATGCTGATGGATTTATTTAGTCTCAGCTTATCCGTGTTTTTCGTAAATACGGATGGGAGGGGCAGTCTCGTAATTTGTCGGGAAGCTTCTAGAAGGAAATGAGGTGGAGGAGATGAGGTGTAGGTTTTCATTAAATGAACCATGACTCATGAGGTGATTCACCCTTTGAATTAAATGAAGCTTACAAGATATTTATAGATATTTATCAAGAGATATTTGCATGCTTCATTATTATTCAAGCATGAGAATAATTCATTATCATTATCACAAATACATTCTCTCTCCTCAAGTCTTCATCTTCTTCCTCAAACCCTAAAAGCTCTCATGTGTTGAGGATACTAGGGTTTAGAGAGACAAAGTAATCCATCTAAATACTCTACACCATTTAGGACTTCTAGATTAGCAAACTAGAAGCCGTAGTTATCTCATATTCGAGATAGGAGCTCGGACTATAGACTCTCGGGTGGATTGTCTTTGACTCGAGGAGGCCGTCAAGGTAGCCGCGATCCGTTACGATCCTTGGAGCCTACGATGATGAAGAGGACAACGATGAAGACCCGAAGAACTTGTAACATGAGGTATAACTTCGAGACCAAGTAGTTAAACCTCATACTGTTTGCTAGTAATGGTTTAGACACGATCCGTGTGCTCAAGTCCGTGTTACGAAGATTTAATAATTGTTTTTCATATATTCCGCCTCCCCGCGAACACATGGGGTGTATGACATGGACTTACAAAATGGTTTCCTATGCTACACTCGGTCAAGCTCCTCTTATCACGGGGATTCTCAATAGAAGATTTGGATGATACCTGCTACATCTTGTGGATAATGATCTACGGGATAGATCTATGTGGATGTTGGGAGTGTCCCAAATCCATGTACATTAACACCATAGTAAAGGGGTTTAGTATGGATGATTCTAAACGTGGTAGTTCGCCCACTTACTCATGGATCACTCTGTCCAAAAAGATGTCTCTCGAGACTGATTTAGAGAGAGCTCGCGTGCAAGGGATACCCTATACTTCGGCAGTAGGCTCTATCAGAGTATGCGATATTATATACCAGACTAGATGTAGATGACTCACTAGGTGTAGTGATCAGGAATCAATCGGATCTTGGTAGAATCACTGGAAAGCGGTAGAGGACATTCTTAAGTACTTGAGAAGCACTAAAAGAAAGTTCTTGGTTCGAGCTTCCAGAGTGATAAGGTTGACTGAGAGTCAGTCACATGCATTGTCTTTACCCTCAATGCAGGGACGGTATGTTGGAAGAGTTCCAAGCTAGATACCGAGACATACTAGACGATAAAAGCTGAATACATTGCTACCAATAATGTTGCCGAAGTGGCTGTCTGGACATTTCTTGTTCATGAGATGAACAAGGTTCCTACCATTGAGCGTCCAATAACTGTTATTGTGACAATAATGGAGTTGCGGCTTTGGCCTAGGAACGCAGGTCCCATCAGCGTTCCAGACATATTCTGAGGCAAGTATCACCTGATCAGGGAGATGGTTGATCTCCAAAGGATCAAGGTCAGAAGAGTAGACACGAAGGATAACACAGTGGATCCACTCACAAAGGCCATACCCTTAGAGAGACTTCTATGGGATGGTTGAGTATGGGATAGTACAACCACTGCTATATTATTGGGTATTGGATACTACAACAGATGGCCCTAGTACAAGTGGGAGATTATTAGTAATATGTATGCCCTAGAGGTCATTACTGTACATGCGATGTATATTGTAGTGGATGCTTGGACATATATAGGGAGGACTTTCTTGCTCGACATGATAGTATGCTATCTGGTTGCACTTTTTCTTAACATGTACACTTATTGTCTCTCTATTACATGTTGATAAAGCCCTTAGGAAGAGTACTTGACTACCAGGATTATAATACAGATCATACTAGTGGGGACAGGGTAGTCGATAAGTACATCCTTCAAATGTTCCTAGTCGTGGGAGTATCAAGACAGGGCATCGATACTCCAGAGTAGATTAGCGTATGCGCTTCTCGACCCATGAGATGGACGATAGATGATCCCACATCAATTGGTGTTTGACATCAGAGAAGGTATACGGGTGCTCAGTGGAGACTGGGTACACTGGACGGACTCGCCGAGAGCTCCAAGATGGTATTATACCTATCGTCGGATAGCAGTTCTCTGGTGACACTGGTACAGGTTAGTCTGTAGACCTGAGATCGTCATAGATTCTTGTGTGATTCCCACTGTGCTTTGATTTCCTCCATACCACGGGCAAGAGATCGTGCAAAAAGGTGGTTTTTGGGTACAGTACCGAGTCACATGGAGGCAATGAGCGATAGGATGGGTTTCGTCTCTCCAGGTATTGGGAGTTGATGTTACGCTATGCTCCATTGGCCATAACAGGAAATCCCTGGCCACGGTTGCTGAGACTTATTGGTAAGTGTTACCAGTAGTTTCTCGAACCGTTATGGACCTTGCATCAGCATGACTTATCAGGCTATTAGGGTCTGACGTTATACCACCCCCAGGCTGTGATATGTGACATATCTGACGAAGAGACCGGACTATACGGTAGTGTTACTGATTGGATTCGCAGGAGTATGAGCAGACTTGCTTGTTGATCTTCTGATCGCTCAATACCCGGGTGGCCGTTACGTTTAGCAGACCGCTTGCGGCTTGTGGGTGTTTGATATGATCATCACCTACTGCCGGCGTATTGATGAGTCTTTAGAGTCCTACACAGAGGTTTCCTGGTTCATGCGAAACGGAGTAGGAACACATATGTGATATATGCGGGACCGAGATTAATGCGTGTTTGTGATGCCGCATTCTATTCTCGCGATTAGTGACATCGTAGGTTATATGTGATATAGCCACGTTATCGGATCAAGTGTTGATTCGATAAGTTGTTACATTTGATATTAGTCTGTTATATGTAATATAGCCGGATTATTAAATCAAGTATTGATTTAATAATTTAATGTAGAATTATATAGTTGATATATTAAATTACATTAACTAATATTAGCTCACTTAAGCTTTTCTTTTTCTCACATTTGATACACTTAACATATATATGATATATGTTAATTGTTTTCTTTTTGGCACAAAATATATATGTGATATATATTGTTGTGTCATGTTAGGTTACACTTGCAAATGTATGTATGAGATTCATACCATGCTAAGGTTAAGTTAGGGTTTTTATTTGTTTTAAGTAATTCAAACATTTAGAATTTGTCATGGTTGATTTTTGTGGAGACTTGATAACCATTGACTAAGTCCACTTGTTTGTCTTGCTTAACATATTTCTTAACCCAACTCTTAACTCATAGCTATGGTTTATTCTCTACATGAGTTAGGCATGACACTAACTCACCCATGGTTGCAATTCTAACCTCACTCTCTCATTCATTTTCTTCATCACTTTTTCTTCTTCCTCAAGAGAAAAAGCTTGCTAGCTTTTTCTAAGTGATAATTTATTGTGAGAAAAATAAAACTAATGAAAGCCCACTTCCTACTTCATCATCCTCTACTACTTGCCATTTAGTTTAGTGTGTTTGCTTCACTAATCTCACCATTAGTGAAGAGATAGCATGAGCTAGTGTCTTCTCGACGTAGATCATTTTCGGCCTCGAAGACTTCGATGCAAGCTTATTCCGTACATCTTGTGGAGCCTCTCTAGAGTCCGGAAGTTCATGATCGCGGCGAAGGGACTACTACACGGAGCTATTGAAGTGAAGGACCGGTCTACAAAGGTTTTATTCCTTCTTCTCTTTAGTTTTTAAAGTGTTTACAATCTAGAAAACCCTAAGTCTCTAGTTCGATCCTCGTTCGGGTTCTTTAGCTCTCTAGAAAATTTTGAAATGGCATGTTTGATGCCCTAGTAAACACCATGAGGGTGCTAAGGAACGCAGCAGTTTTATCAAAAGAGGCTCCGAAATTTGCGAACATTAACGACCCTTTTGGGTTTGGGCTGAATAAGCTGCCGGCCAAAGAAGAGGACTTGCCGCAGTTTTACATTCCGGCCTAGTTGGCCATGCCCTTCGATGCAATTGTGGCCCTTGGTATGGACGAAGAGACCTTCTTCGTCAGCTTCATCTGTCTTTGGCTTAGTTGGTTCTCCATGCCGACGCATCGACGCTTCATGAGAGCCTCCGTCTTCTACCCCGCTCATCGCGTAGCAGAAGGGACACGGTTGGCCGTTGGCATTGCGGGACTATCGCATCTTTATCATGGGTTAAGTGTTGCAGCCAACACTTCAACCCTGGGTACAGATGTCGTGAATTTCTCCCTCCACTACTTCACATCGTGGATCGAGATGTATGTATTGGGAGCGTTCGCAGCGCATCGGCGTCCAGATTTCTATGACTCCTACACCTTCCCACGGCTTATGAGGTTGGTGGATGCGTCTGCTCCTGATCCGACCCAGCTAGGAGCCCTCCGCGTGCTGCTTAACCCGTACTCCAATGAGGGCGGGATGGTTTTTAGAGACCGAGTCCTCTCTGCTCCCACGGGGCCTATCCAGCAGTTGTTTAATCTGTTGAAAGGTGGAGCGTCGTCTTTAAAGACTGAGGAGATCATGAACCTATACTCGATTAGGCCGGGCTACTTGGTGTTCCGTCAGAATAACACGGCCCTTTTTATGCGGTACAATCCGCACCGCTTTGCCCAGCAGTTGGGCTATAACCAGGGTGTCCCTTTCGAGGCGTTCTTAGTTGAGCCTACTCCGTCTCTGGAAGTCACGCGTGACGTCACCCATCATTTCATGCGGATGAACACCGGCTCCCATTTCATGATCCCCGATGCTGACTATATTCCAAGGTGTGCGGGGACTTTTACAGGTTGGTATCGTCATCGAGTCGGTCCCATCATTGTCGAGGAGAGGCGTGTACTCTTTGAAAGTCGATCTTCAGCTCCGGCCCAAGCCACTGGTGTTCCGTTGCGGCCGCGAATAGTTGTTCGTCCTCCATTGAGGGATAGCGGTGTGGTATTTATCCCTAAGGCCGTAGAAACAGAATCGACTCTCTGCACTGCTGATATGCCAGTGCGTACTAGAGCCCAAGCAAAGGCTTCCAATGAGGCGCCAGCGGTAGTGCCATCAGTGGCGGTGTCATCAGCAGTGTTATCGCTAAAAGAGGATACCGTAAGAGAGGTTGGCCAACGTCGTGCCAAAGCGCCGAGGGGAAGGAAGCGATCCTCTTCTAGTGTTAGCTCCAGCTCGAAAAGGAGGAAGAGATCGGTCGCCGGCTTACTGGACACCTTGCTTGAGTCAGAGCCGTTCATTCAGGACGAACCAATAGCTATGGAGGAGTCGGATGCCGGTCTTATTTACCCTGGCTTTTCCGCTGAGGAAGCCGCGCAATTGGCTGAAGCTTTAAGGCACTCGCAGGATGAGACCGAGAATGTGCACATCCCGAAAAAGCCCTACCCTCCAGTTATCTTCTACGAAGATCCCCCATCGCTACGAAGAGTACATATGGGTCCTCTGTGAAGGGAAGACGAAAGAGCCTTCAAGCAGCCTATCTCGGCCGCTTCTGAAGATGATCCAGCACTGAAGACTGGTGGTCATGAATCCGCATTTGAAGCCTGGCGAAAACATTTCCTCAAGAAGGAACGACGGCTCGAAAAAGCCATACTAGAAGCATCCTGGTGTATCGGTATGTATGTTTTCCGTATCTTTCTTTTGGCAAGTAATTTGTATCGCTTTTTATATCTTCTTATCTTTACGAAAACTTTGTAGGGACTTCAGCAATGAAAGAGGATTTGAGCACGTGTCGTGCCATGTCCTTAGATTCTATAGATGTCTCCCATGACGCATCGGCAGGTGTAGAAGAGATCACTACAGTCGCCGTCCCTATTGTGGAACTTCCTGTGGTGACTCTTGTTCTCTCGGTATCTATTCCTCGAGCGGAGGTGACCTCATTGGCCGCGGAACCTATGGATGTCTCTAGTAAAGCATTGAAGGGTGTAAAAGAGATTTTCAAAGCTGTTAGTTCTATCTTGGAGCTCCCGGTGATGACCTCCATCTCTTCGGCGTCCTTACTTTCCACATAGGCGACCTTGCCGGCCGTAGATCCAATGGATCTCTCTGGTGGTGTCCTGGAGATTCTGGAAAGGACCGCCGAGGCTGATGTTCCCTCTTTTGAGCCTGAAGTGGCTGCTGTTCCGCAACTGGAAACTGTTATGCCAGCAAATATCTTCGGTGATGTTCCTGAGAGTGTGGAAGAGGTTGCTGAAGCTGCTATCCTTCCAATTCAAAGCGGGCAGAGCATAGAAGGTAATATTCTACATTTCATTTTAATGATCTCTCCGTTATCTAAACTCTTCTTTCCTTCAGAATTACGGGAATTGGCGACTTCTATTATGGATCTATCTCCCCGGAAGTCCTTCCAGCGCCTACTTGATATGGCTGCCTTACAGGCAATATCCCCGCAAAGCTCGTTCTTTCTTCCGGGCAAGGTCGATATTCTTTGACCCTTTTGCGTTATTGTCATTTTTTATAACGATGTTAATATGCCCTCTGCAGTTCTGGAAGCCGATGACGAAGTGGAGATCCTTGATGGGCCTGGGGATCTTTCAAACCCCCTTGGATGACTGTGGGTAAGTAAAGCTTCACCCTTGGCATTATTTTGTTTATCCTATGTTTGCCAGTCTTGCTGACTATTCATAAATCTTGACAGCTTTGCCAGCTCTGGCTCCGTTAGAGTCTCGAATCTCTATGCCACCGGGCCTATATGCTCGACGTGCATCTGAAAGGATAGCGAGACAAAGCATTCACTCCTTGTCGGCTCTCATTAAAGATCTTCATGCTGGTAGTTCTGTTACGGCCGAAGAATTTGCTGCCGAAACCAATACTTCATTACTCTTCCTTTCCACTTATAATGACGAAACATTGGTGCATGTTTGGGTTGAGTATTGTCGTCGAGTGGAAGTTTGCTTACATGATCTTTAGTGCATACGCCTTCCTTCCGAGCTCCTAACTGCAAAGGCGAGCCTGCAGGGTTGGATTGAGCGGTGTGCCGCTAATCTTCAGTCTTGCGAGAAGATGCTCAACCGGAAATTTTCGGAGAGGGAACTAGCCTCAAATGCTTTGGGGGAACTTCAGGCTCGATTCACTAACAAGACCACTTGTGCGTACGAAATTTGGCCGGTGCTTCAAGAAGCTATCACAGAGGTAGTAGCTATTGATAAAGCCGTTATTTTTACCCGCGAGATGGTTGAAACTCATAAAGTTTTCGAAAAGGAGCTTGAGAGTCGGTTTGCTTCATATCAGACTCAGCAGACTCAGACGAGGGCCCGTCTTGCAGCAATAACGGAGCTTGAAGTCAAGGTTCAACAGAAGGCCGACGAACTCATTAGCTTACTGCATCGTCCACCGGTTTAAGCATTTTTTGTCGTTGTATATTCTCCCTTTTTTTGTATTTACTCCTGAATGAGAGTATCTTGTATTCATTTTGATTATTTTATGAAATGTATCTTGTATTCATGAATAAAAGACATATTTTATTTCATACTGGCGTGTCCCTTTAGAAAATGCGTTTTGTAGATAGTCTATCTTGATCTCCTTGCAGGGCAGTGATGGCTTAGGAAACAGGTTCATGTCTGCCGCCTAAGACTTTTCAACTTTATGAGCCGCCGAGGTCTCATAAAGGGTTTTCTCCCTACAAGTCGAGAGGATCCCGTAGGTGTATTTTCTCCTTAGGAGTCGTGAAGACTCCTAAGTGCGTTTTCTCTTGAGAGTCGTAAGGATCTCACAAGAGAATTTTTCCCCTTACAAGTCGAGAAGACTCGTAAGTGGTTGTTTCCCTCCTTGTCGATATTCAGTTTTGGAGAGTATGGCCCGTGAATAGTATGCAATAGTCCATCTTGGACCGACTTGCATGGCCCAGTGCTTAGGAAACAGGTACTTATCCCCATTGCCTAAGGCTTTTCCCTATGAGTCGAGACGAGTCGAGAAGTTCTCGTAGGAACATTATTTTCCCCACGAGTCGAGACAAATTGAGGAGTTCTCGCAAGGATGTCATAACGTCACAGTTAACTCCTGCTAATAGAAGTTCGTTAGGGTCCATGGTACTAGGTTTTTGTACCCGTCGTACCGCCGCGTTGGCCGGTGTATTCCTCAATACGCAATCTTGCTGTTCGAGTAGCCCTGCGACTGTCGCGTCTCTGATCCCTTCGGGGGCTGGACAAGACATCTTCAAGTAATCTTCCAGGTGATATTACCGTCGAAAGAGCAAGCGTTAGGGATATTCCATGTCGCTTTTTACTTGAGGTTAGGCTCAGTTTGGGAGCCCCGATGAGTCATGACCACTCCGTGCTGGAGTGGGATGATCCCCGATAGTCTTTCTGTTATCATTTGAGTTGCCGTCAAGACCCTGAAGCTAGGGATCTTCCTTTGCTTCGTTTGTTGACATTGTGTCTGCAATATTGCGACGAATGTCGAGGTTGTCTCTGGGTTGTTTATGAACCATAGAGATTCGGAACTAAGGCACTTTGCTATGGATCCGTTTGTTGATGTCGCGTCTGTATCCTGCTGGGGGGGAGGAAGAACGCTGTTGTTGATCTCTAGGCTGTGGATGCTGCCGTTGAGACTTGGAACTAGGGACTTTTCCATGGCTCCGAGGTAGTCTCTAGGCTGTCTGTGAACCGTCGAGATTTGGAACTAGGGGACTTTGCCGTGGCTCCGAGGTAGTCTCTAGGCTGTCTGTGAACCGTCGAGATTTGGAACTAGGGACTTTGCCGTGGCTCCGAGGTAGTCTGTAGGCTGTCTGTGAACCGTCGAGATTTGGAACTAGGGGACTTTTCCGTGGCTCCGTTTTGCTGACGTCTTATCTACTTCTGGTTGGAACAAGAAGGAACACCATTGTTGATTTCTAAGTTGTCGATGTAGCCATCGAGATCTAGCTTCCCTTTGATGAAGCCTGGTGGGACAATGTGGTTCCCTTTTCGTTTGTGCCCATGGATTGTATACAGGGATCGATGTGATCTCCACTGCAGGGCAAAAGTTTCGTTTTATTTTCATTCTTTTTGTTTCTTTGCGCGATGCTCTATCATTTCAGTTTTTATATCGCGAAAGTCGCGATTGCCCAATTATTTCGGCTATTTTTCGCGGTGCCCAATCATTTCGGCTGTTTTTTCTTTTTATTCGTTGTTTTTTTTATTGCGAGTTGCCCAAACATTTCAGCTGTTTTTATATGCATATATTTTGCTCGCTGATTTTTATTGCAAGTTGCCCAAACATTTCGGCTATTTCTTATGCATTTTTTTTATTTATTGCGAGTATGGAACTCAAGATCTGATACCAATCTTAGCATCAGTATCGCTGCGACTGGAATATTTCCAGGAGCGAATCATCATTTGCCGTGAAAGGACTTAGAATTTGATACCAATTTAGGCATCAGCATCACTACAACTGGGATATTGCCGAGAGCGAATCATCATTTGCCTTTGTCGATTTGAACAAAGGTGGCTTAACAAACAGGGTTAGGATCCTGTTGACTAAGGCTTTTCGACTTTACGAGCCGTAAGGGTCTCATAAAGGTGTTTCTTCCTACGAGTCGTGAAGATCTCATAGGTGTGTTTTCTCCTTAGAAGTCGAGAGGATTCCTAAGTGTGTATTCTCTTATAAGTCGTAAGGATCTTACAAGAGTGTTTTCTCCTTATAAGTCGAGAAGACTTACAAGTGTCGTTCACCACATGAGGACATTCCTCGTCGTTGGTGGGACTTGGTGGGGGAAACGTTTATTTGTGCCCATGAATTGTATACAAAGGTCAATATTGAACCGCTTGTAGGGCAACTTGGGGAGTGTGATGGCTTAAGAACATGTTCAGATCTCTGTAGCTTAAGGCTTTTGAATCCTGTGAGCCGTAAGGGTCTCTTAAGGGGATTCTCCTTACTATTGGCTATAGTGCCCTCAAAGTCAATTATTGGATCGCAGGCACGTGATTGCAATGATTGAGGGAGGATCTATACCGGTAGGACAGTCTTACTCGAGATGATAGTATGTTATCTGATTTGTCTTTATCATCGTGTACATGCTTCAGGTGACATTACAGATCACTATTACATGTTGATAAGAGCCCATAGGATTCTTGCTTGACTACAAGCAGTATGATGGCGATCATATACGTGAGAGTTGGGTAGTCTATAAGCGCATCCTTAAAGTGTCCCTGGTCGTGGGAGTTTTGAGACTGGGCATCGATACTCCGAGAGTAGACTAGTGTATACGGATCGAGACCCCGACGAGGGGCGATGGCCGGTCTCACAAGCCATTGGTGTCAGTTGGTTCATCTAAGATAGTATACAGGTGCTCATTGGGTTATGAGTACACCGGACGGACTCGCCGGGAACATGCTAGTTGGTATTATAAATGTCGTCAGATAGCAATTCCCTGGTGACATGTGTACAGGTTAATCTGTCGACCTGAGATCGTCATTTGTCTCGTGTGAGTTCCCACTGTGCTTTGATTACTACCCTACCATGGCTCAAAGGAGTCGTGCAAATAGGTTTTAGTTGGGTACAGTCCCGAGCCACATGGAGGCAGTGAGCGGATCGGCAGGAGATTCGTCTCTCCCGGTATTGGGGGTGATATCGTACTGTGTTTGGAGAGCCATTACATAAAGTCCTTGGCCAAGGCAAGTGTGATTTACTGGTAGTTATTCCAGTAGTTTCTCAGGGTGTTCTAGGCTACACACCGACACGACTTATACAGCTATTGGGGGTCTGGCGCTTACCATCCCCTAGGCCCGATATGCGATACTCATAGATGAACGGACTGGACTATATGGATATTGTCAATGTCAGGCTCAGTAGGGTTTCAGGATGAGTTCGCTCTTCGGCCTTCCTTTCGCTCAATACCTGGGTAGCCGTTACGTACAGCTAGTGCCACTGACGGCTTGTGGTTAAACCCACTGCCAGCGTATTGACGAGTCTTTAAAGTCCCACATAGAGGGTTTCCCTAGTTTGGGCGACATGTTGAAGAGGCCGTATGGTTTTATGGCAGGGTTCGATCATATACGTGCACTTGTGCACGGATCATGATCGGACGGATCATACTAGTGGGCTTTGGGTTAAGCCGGATCCTAGTATTAGATTGTTGGATTACTTTCGTCTCATAGTATTCGTATTCAGTCGGAATACGGATGCGGGTATGTATATACGGATGAAGGGTATTCTTGTAATTCGTTACAAGATAATTTTAGTTGATGTCATTTTCTTTTTATGGATTAAACATTTTTGTTTAAACGTTTAAAGGTGGAAAATGTGACTCATTCTTGGCAAGGCTTGGTTTTTGTCATGGCTAAGATATTTTTGAGTGAGCAAAGATATTTGTTGTAAGTGTGTGAGTGTAGAGATATTTTGTGTGTGTGTGTGTGGCTCATTTTCACACTACAATATATCTAAATACTCACATTATTATTTTTGGGCAGCCGTCATTTTTTATTGAGCCATCTCATTTTCTTTTGGTTAGCTTGCTCACTTGATATTTTCTTGAGCTCACATCTTTCACCATGGGCATCTTCTTCAACCTCCACTCTATCCCTCTCATGTGTTGAGAATCCTAAAGTGTATTGAGACAAAATAATCACACACTATCTCTACTTCATCTTGAGCACCTAGGTTAGCAAACTAGTTGTTCGAGTTGCTTCAGTTTGAAGCAGGAGCCCGTATTACTAATCCTCGATGTGGTTCGTCTTCGACGAGAGAGACCGGAGAGCGAACTTGTTCGGTGTAGCCGCGAGGATCTTGGCGCAGAGATTGAAGACCGAAGGACACGGATCGATCGGTATAATCTCTCCAAACTCTTTTCTATTTACTAGTATAAGGTTAATGGCACAATCCGGGTTTTAGGGTTACGTTAGCGCCGGTTTTCAAAAGTTTTTGTTCCGCATTTGGCCAGGAAAAAATGGCCGGGGCGCTGCCGTACCCTTACATGGTATCAGAGCCAAACCATTAACCGCATACTAGTTGGTTTAGACAATGTTAAAGTATCGAAATCGAAATGAAACCGAAACAAACCCGAAACATCACTCACTGCATTCCAGTTTCCGTCAATTTTATAAGTGTCTTCATAAATTATTTTAACAACTGCAGAAGACTATTTAACTGACCTATAGACTGTACCCCAAATACGAGCCCATTCCATCGGAATTCGGCCGAGCACATCATGCTCAAAACCGGCCAGGCCGGCCATTTCGGGGTGTTTTGACTTTGTGTTTGGGTTGTGGTCTGGTCTCTGGAATGTTGGTGCAGTGGTATTGCTTATTTAGCCCAGTTTGGATATGGTTTTATCTAGTTGTTTGGGGCGATTCGGGGTTATTTCGAACTCGATATTTCTAACACTGTTTAAAGTTTTGCAGTACTTACATTACTATCCGCGACCGTGAATGTCACTCGAGCGGTACAACTTGTCTATTTGCTATAGCTCTTTTAGACGGGTTTGTGAACGTGACATTCACGTTGATGTTCTGTGTTGTGCTGTGTTTTTGCGGATTCGTCATGGTGGATAGCTTGGGTGCAATGTTAGTACAGTTTAGTTTTATTTGTACATTTGATATCGTAGGGAGAGCATCCGACATGTGGATTGCCGTCACTGCCTGTTTGTATATTATTCTTTTAGGGCACGACCGGGCTGAGGTCGATGTCACCGTTGTATATATTTTCTTTTCTGTACTAGGATTACCCCGCGATGGAGTGCACGGATAGTCGGGTTCTGGAGGGCAACGGGTCCGCATATCATGGCGTTGAGAAGGAGGCGGGCTCACTCCAGAATTTGCGGGCTATTCGCCGCACTCGTAGGGGGTACAGGTTGACCCAAGGAGGGGTGCTCAAGTTACCGGATTTCGTGAAGTGTTGGGTAGCCCATTCACTTTGCTGAAGGGGGCTGCCTCACTTCGGGTTTTGGCGGGTAACTTGACATGCTCGTACGGGTCTAGGTTTTCATTGCACATACTATCTACACGACCAGGGGAACGTCGGGTTTCACTTGTGGCTCAAAGGAAACCCGGAGCTCCCAGATTATCTGTATTGTTCTGTGATGTTTATTACTTTTCTGTGATGTTGCATTTATCATGCCTGGAGCGATTATTAAATATTGTTATATATATACTAGTAGATGTTGTATATTTTTTACACCCGCGCTAGTCCAGTCCCCGCTCTGTCGTTAGTTAAGTAACCCAATGGGTGATGACGGGACCCAGTGGCGAATGCGAATGGCATATACGTACATCATATTTTCGTTCTTTTGTGGTGTGTTTAATTGATGGGACTGCGTTGATTCAGATCAATGCAAGAAAAACAAACTTATTCGATGTTGTTGGAACGATTTTCAAAAGCTGTTATTACAAGGACGTTCTTTTTTATTTTGCACAGAGGTATTCAATTATGAATATCCAACACCTCATTCGATGAGGCAAGGGCCGAGATCCCTTCATCGAGAGTGACCCCTTGGGCAGAGGTTTGCGTCTGGGTAATAACTTCACTATAGTCGATTACTTTTTTCTTTGCACAGCTCTTCAGTCAATGGGAGGAATCCCCCGATCTCAGTGAAAGAAGGCTTTGTTCGAGCTAAGCAAGCAAGTAAGAAACCTGCGCCAAAGAGAACCTCTTAGATAGCTAAGTAGCCACTTGTGACGGAGGAATCAATTTCTTATTTGCTGAATCAAAAGGGCAACGATACGATTTCCAAAACTCGCGAAATCAGCTTACGGGAAGGTACCAACTTCAAGGGGAGTTCAAAAAAGGCTGAGTTACCAAGTGACGGTAGAAGGGGCAGAGTATTCACCGAACCCTTAATCACGTGGGAAGTCCGATCTCAGTGAAAGAAGGCTTTGTTCGAGCTAAGCAAGCAAGTAAGAAACCTTTCTGTGAAGAAACCCTTGTTAAAGCTTTTATTCGGTTATGAATATCCAGCACCTCATTCAACGAGGCAAGGGCCGAGATCCCTTCATCGGGAGTGACCCCTTGGACAGAGGTTTGCATCAGGGTAATAACTTCACTATAGACGATTACTTTTTGCTTTGCACAGTGGTGTTTGGTTATGAATATCCAGCACCTCATTCTAAGAGGAAAGAGCCGAGATCCCTTCACCGGGAGCGACCTCTTTAGCAAAAGTTTTCGCCACTATATATTTGTAAAAAGATATTAGGTTCCTTCAATGATATCAAGTTCGTTAAGTTAAAGGTTTTTCGCCAGAAACCATCCGTAGCCCTCCGTCATTTTAGACGGGTAGCACTTTGTATTCATGCTAGGTTTGTTGATCTTCGTCAAGGCATAATATATGGTAGCTGCTTGTTACCTTTCTGTTGCATAGATAGATGCGTTAGTTTGGGACAGTCGTACAACCATGTTGACCTTCGTCAAGGACGAGTACGAGTGGGTTCAAATTAACCTGGACAATGATGGGTAGAACTTGACATGTGACTTATGATTTGTTGACCTTCGTCAAGGTCATAAGAGCATGGAGTAAAAATCACATAGGGAGTTTCAACATACAAGAAACTTGCCAAGCATACACATACCTTCTGGAGTGTGATAACGTGAGTGGATTCCATCAGGTTATCATGCGATGATAGTTGGATCTCGATACCCACTGATGAGTTGGTTTACTCCCCGGGTGATCCCGACTAATTCTTCTTTCAGGTTTGGAGGAGAATTTGAGGATACAGTGGGAGACATCCTGATTAGATAAAGTGATTAACCATTCTGATCTAGGTTAGAGTGTATGCAGAGTGTTTCTTTTCTCTCTCTCTTTGGCAGCGACCATGTCCCGACCCTAGACTATGACTCAGTGACCAAGTTAACCGAACTTTCTTAAAAAACTGACTTTTGGATTGTCTGAGTAGCATACATCATTGCCACTCCTTCTTTTACCCTTTGCTTTTCTCCAGAACATTCCGCATCACTACGAAGATCCCATTTTTATTTGGATATGACCATCGTATGGTTATATACGAACTCGAAAGAACTTGTTCCAGATTCGAGGATGGTTTCCGGTTCTATAGAAAATGAATAAGACTATTCATTTGTCTTTTCCTTTTATCTTCTCTTAGGTTGTGAGGGCTCCTAGGATTAGGAGAGGGTATACCTATTGCGCTTATTGGATAGTCTTCTTCCAAACCATAGGCAGGTGCCGAAAGGTAGGGAATGAAGAAAACCGGTTAGCCTAAGTGTGGTGTATAAAAATAAAGGGATTAGAATGAGGGCAAAGTAAATTACGACTGCTATCATTCATGACCAAACCACGTATTGCATCGCCACTCCTACTTCACCTTTGTATTTCTCCAGAACACCCCGTATCACTACGAAGATCCGCATTTATAGGATAATCCATCGTATGGTTATATACGAACTCGAAGGAACTTGTTCTAGTTCGGGGATGGATTCTGGTTCAAGAGAAATAGAATAAGGATTATTCAGTTGTCTTTTATCTTTACCTTCTCTCAGGTTGCGAGGGCTCCTAGGATTAGGAGAGTACACCTATTACGCTTATTGGATATTCTTCTTCCAAACCATAGGCCGGAGCCGAACGGTAAGGAGGGAAGAAAACCATTTAGCCTAAGGATGGTGTACCGAAGGTAATGAGTAAAGACAAATAAAGGGATTTGGAGAGATGGCAAGGAAATATACGGTTACAGTCATGAATCTGGAGAGTAGAAGAGGCATTACTAGGAATACCCAGAGACCCCTTCGAAACATTTTCATGTTTCAGTCTCACTATGCGTTGTTAATTGAAAACCGATTTCCCAATTAGATCCTTACTCCAGAGTATGTATTTACCAGGTATGATTCTCACATCTGTCTGGTTTTACAGATGATGAGTGAGAGTAAGTTATTAGGAATTAGGTGATCATCCTCATTATATCGGGATTCATTGTAATTGGTGATATTTGAGGAAATCGCCTGGGTTTTTGCCGGACGGCAAATATTTGGTTTTGAATATCCGTTGTTATGCACCAATTTCAAACTGATATATCCGTACGTTTATTTTATAAAGTGAGATATAACTTTTTGAAATTATATCCATGACATTTACCTATATCAGTTGGTGGTTAGTTAAGGAGTATTAAACAGCGGTGTAATTCTTCTTAACCATAGTACAGTTTTCAACCTACGACACACAGCGTTTGAGTTATTCAACTCAGGAGACTTATATATAAAGTATTGTATGTTGTCCGGTGTCCATTAGGATAGAGGGGTTGGTACTCGTACTATATTCTGTTTACTGTGACTTCTCTAGTTTTAGACAAGTATTTCATAGAAATACAAGGTCCAAGTTTTGAGAAGTTATAGGTACAAGAATAAAGTAGAGAACCACGTGTTGTAAGTATCGGGATTCTTCAAGGTGATCGAAAATGTAGATACTTGTGTTTGGTATTCAGTTGATAGTAATGGTTTTGAGAAACTTGTTTCTCTTTCAGGTTACTCATGTTTGGATGAACTCCTAAGTTGAGTAATGTTGATCGGCATCTCTCCATTTAATTGACATGCACTGGAGACAGCTGCATGATTTGAATCTGGTTCCAATTAAATTAGTGCCTCTGTTTCTATATTGTATATAGAATGGTTCATATCTTAACGATGTTAAGGTATATGGAGTTGTCCGGCTTATGCTTAAAACCAGACTCTGGATAACTCAAGGCACGTTTCTATAATGGCAGTTTGTGGGTTAACCCGGGCTATGACGAGGGTTAACTTTCTACCATCTGGAAGATCAATAGTGGTATTGTTCTTCACTCGCCACAGTTTTATTAAAATGGAATTTTTTTTTCAGAAAACAGTAGCGGAAGTATGGTAGAACTGGAAGTGATTCCAGAACCACAGATGATTACTGAAAATTTAATAAGAACCTAAAGATTCAATCATGTTAGACATTCCATTAGCCACTCCGCAGATATGGTGGGTAACCTCAGGCACCCGAGAGGTACTCCGGTAGCCTCAAGGGCGGTGACAGGGAGGTTTTTGTTTACCCAGACTTGCCATTACTGTTGTTCTAGACTATGAGACCCGACAGGAGGATGAGTATAGCTTCGTTCTAAACTAGCTTTAGAAGTGCACGTGTATATGACTCTGCCAGAGGATTGTCGTAGTCAGTGGGAGCAGCGGAAGCATAGTGGACAAGTAGCTTATGTCTATTTATAGACTAAAGCAAATATAGCGGAAATAGATCATCTATTTTTGATGTGACAGTCATAAGATTTGACTTCATCAGAATAAAAGATGGGTCTGTTAAGAAGGTAGTAGGGTGTGATGTCCTGGTATTTGGATGACATGCACGATATAGGAAGTGAAATTCCTATATTACGATCGGTTATACTGTGGTTGTCACACAGTGGTTTCTTCACATAGGATTGGATATAATATCAGGCATTCTAGTTATTAGATCTATGGTTTTAGATCTAGATTTGGGTAGTTTCCCAATATGGGTACTTAGACAGTATTCTAAAGGTATTTTAGAGTGGACGACACCTGGCATAGTAGTGTACCTGCAGGTGATGGAGTCACCCTCTCTAAAGGTGTCTTACAGACTAAAGGGGAGAGGGATGTGCATGATTGGCATATCACTTACTTAGGCAATTGAGTCAATCATGAGATGTCAAGTACCACACCAGATGTTGTTTTTGCACTAGCTGCAATAAGTTTATATTAATCCAATCCTGGAGAAATGTTCGTAAGCGGATTTAGAACATAAGTGAATGTTCTAGGGATATGATAACGGCAGCCTCTTTCAGGAGATGGTTATCATTCCAAGCTTCCAAGGTGACCTGGATGACATAGTGACTGTCAGAGTTATAGTTTTCCCTTTGACGAGGGGCAGTAGTTTGGACAGGCAGTCCAAGCGGATACTGAGGGAGGCATGGCGCAGGATACTGATTAAATTCAGTTGACGATACAGTCTAAGAAGTTTGCTGGATTTGGAGTTCATTTGAGAACTAGGTCCCAACGGATATCCAGACATATTCTAAGACGGTATTGCTCATTTCGGGAGATGGCTTTCTCCGTGAACTTGAGATTAAGAGAGACATAGAAAGAAACATCAGGGCGGATCCACTCACTGAGGCTATTTCTCGAACACAATAGTTTTACAAACGAGCTTTGTGAGACTGATCAGTATAGAAGTTGGGTGTTCGGTATCACCCGGGCTGTGAGTATGCGACATCGCAATAATTAGACTTAAGTGCAAGTGGGAGATTGTTGGCTATAGTGCCCTCAAAGTCAATTATTGGATCGCAGGCACGTAATTGCAATGATTGAGGGAGGACCTGTACCGGTAGGACAGTCTTACTTGAGATGATAGTATACTATCTGGTTTGTCTTTATCATCGTGTATATGCTTCAGGTGACATTACAGATCACTATTACATGTTGAGAAGAGCCCATAGGATTCTTGCTTGACTACCGGCAGTATGATGGCGATCATATACGTGAGAGTTGTGTAGTCTATAAGCAGATCCTTAAAGTGTCCCTAGTCGTGGGAGTTTCGAGGCTGGGCATCGATACTCCGAGAGTAGACTAGTGTATATAAATCGAGACCCCGACGAGGGGCGATGGCCGGTCTTACAAGCCTTTAGTGTCAGTTGGTTCACCTAAGATAATATGCAGGTGCTCATTAGGTTATGAGTACACCGGACGGACTCGCCGGGAACATGCTAGTTGGTATTATACCTGTCGTCAGATAGCAGTTCCTTGATGACATGTGTACATGTTAGTCTATTGATCTGAGATCGTCATTTGTCTCGTGTGAGTCCCCACTGTGCTTTGATTACTACCCTACATGGAGGCAGTGAGCGGATTAGTAGGGGACTCGTCCCTCCCGGTATTGGAGGTGATATCGCGCTATGTTTGGAGAGCCATTGTTAGTTATATGTATGCCGTAGAGGCCATTACTGTACATGCGATGTATATTGTAGTGGATGCTTGGACATATATAGGGAGGACTTTCTTGCTCGACATGATAGTATGCTATCTGGTTGCTCATTATCTTAACATGTACACTTATTGTCTCTCTATTACATGTTGATAAAGGCCGTAGGATAAGTACTTGACTACCAGGATTATGATGCAGATCATGCTAGTGGGGCAGAGGTAGTCGGTAAGTACATCCTTAGATTGTTCCTAGTCGTGGGAGTATCGAGACAGGGCATCGATACTCCAGAGTAGACTAGCGTATATGCTTCTCGACCCATATGATGGGCGATGGATGATCCCATATCCATTGGTGTTTAACATCAGAGAAGAGACTGGGTACACTGGACGGACTCGCCGAGAACTCCTAGATGGTATTATAGCTATCGTCGGATAGCAGTTCTCTGGTGACACTGGTACAGGTTAGTCTGTAGACCCGAGATCGTCATAGAGTCTTGTGAGATTCCCACTGTGCTTTCATTTCTACCATACCACGGTCAAGAGATCGTGCAAAAAGGTGGTTTTTGGGTACATTCCCGAGTCACATGGAGGCAATGAGCGACAGGAGGGGTTTCGTCTCTCCCGGTATTGGGAGTTGATGTTGCGCTATGCTCGATTAGTCATAACAGGAAATCCCTGGCCAGGGTTGCTGAGATTTAGTGGTAAGTGTTACCAGTAGTTTCTCGAACCGTTATGGACCTTGTATCGGCATGACTTATCAGGCTATTGGGGTTTGACGTTATACCAACCCCACGCTGCGATATGCGACATATCAGACGAAGAGACCGGACTGTACGGTAGTGTTACTGATTGGATTCGCATGAGTACGAGCAGGCTTGCTTGTTGATCTTCTGATCGCTCAATACCCGGGTGGCCGTTACGTTTAGCAGACCGCTTGCGGCTTGTTGGTGTTAGATATGATCATCACCCACTGCCGGCGTATTGACGTATTTTTAGAGTCCTACACAGAGGTTTCCCGGTTCATACGAAATGGTGTAGGAGCACATATGTGATATGTGCGGGACTGAGATTAATGTGTGTATATGATACCGCATTCTATTCTCGCGACTTGTGACATTGGTCGGTTATATGTGATATCGCCGGGTTATCGAATCAAGTGTTGATTTGATAAGTTGTTGCATTTGATATTAGTCGGTTATATGTAATATAGCCGGATTATTAAATCAAGAGTTGATTTAATAATTTAATGTATAATTATATATTTGATATATTACATTACATTAACTAATATTAGCTCACTTAAGTAATTCTTTTTCGCACATTTGATGCACTTTACATATATGTGATATATGTATTGTTTTCTATTTGTACACACAATATATATGTGATATATATTGTTGTGTCATGCTAGGTTACACTTGCAACATGTATGCATGAGACTTATACCTTGCTAGGGTTAAAGCTAGGGTTTTATTTGTTTTAAGAAATTCAAAATTTTGGATTTAGTCAAGGTTGAGCTTGGAAAAGCTGGTGGAATATTGACTTATTCAACTTGTTTGTCTAGCTTAAGATATTTGTTAATCCAACCCTTAACCTTAGACTATGGTTTATTCTCTACATGAGTTAGGCATGACATACTAACTCACCATGGTTGCAATTCTAACCTCACTCTCATTCATCTCTCTTCATCTTCTTCATGAGCTCAAGAAAAAGGTTTTCTAGGGTTTTGAGAGGTGATGAAATATTGTGAGAAAAATAAATATAAAGTGAGCCCACTTCTTACTTCATCATCCTCTACTATTAGCCATTTAGTTTAGGGTGTTTGCTTCACTAATCTCATCATTAGTGAAGAGGTGGCATGAGCTCAAGTCTTCTCGACGTAGATCATCTTCGGCCTCGAAGACATTGAGCAAGCTTGTTCGTTTCTTCAAGTGAACCCTCTCTAGAGTCCAGGAGTTCACCATTCACAGTGAAGGGACTACGACATAGAGCTTTAGAAGTGAAGGAATGGTCTACAAAGGTTGTATTCCATCATTCGCTTAGATGTAAAGTATTTACATTTAGTTTCGTCGGATTTTCTAGTAACAATTTTACGGTTAGGGTTAGCTAGAACGGCAAAAATTTGAAATTGGTATGGACGATGCCTCCTGAAATCATGCTGCCGTGCTAGGAAACCCTGCAGTGGTATCAGAGCCATGCTAGAAAATTAGACGATGTTTGCTAGGATTACGAAACCGAAACTACTCCGAAACACCCGATACGAAAACTTGGTTTCTATCGAATTTAAAAGGTCTTCAAAAAAATTTTTAAACAACTACAGAATGTTGTATGAGATATGACATGAATACTGTGAAAATTTGAGGCAATTCTACCCAAAAGTGGCCGGCCACATCAGTGTAAAATCCGAGCTCCTCGGCCAAGTAGTGGGGTTTTGGCTTGAAATTTTCAGGGTGTTCCAGTCTCTGGGTTTTCATGTTTCAGGTGTTGTTTGTTTTTTCTAAATTTTCATGTGATGTTAACTTTCTGCAAAGGCAATTCGGAGTGTTTCGTATTCGTAATTCTAACATGTATTCGGGTTATTTAGACAATGTTAAAAAGTTTGAACAGATATCAATAACCCAATTTTTCCCCGCTGGAAATTTTCCAAGAGTTGGATTTTTCCGAGTTAAAAATTTTCAGAAAATCTTGCAAGCGATTCTGTGGACCTTCTAGAAGAACGAAACCCTAACTCGATTCTGTGACCGTCAGAACCGCCATCAAACCCTAGGGTTTGTGGTACTTCAGCGGTGCCACAAGTGAGGCAATGGTTGACCTTTCAACGGCTGGTTCATAGGAGCTGAGGCATATTCTGGGTACTTTTTTGAACTCTGCTGAAGTTTTGAGCTTATCGGGAAATTTTGGGTGCTTGCTTATTCGATCGATAAGTTTAACTTCGTCTAGTTATCTATGATTGTGATACAATATTTGGAATCCACAAATAGTTATGAGATAAGTAGTTTGAATTTTATAAATCTAGCAGTTTTGTCTCATTTGATCGGTTGCCACGGGATTTTGATGTTGATCAAAAGTCCGTCGCAATTACGTAGTGTACGCAGATACTCGATGGGTAACCTTACAAGATAGCCACGCCCCATAGTCCCGACCAAGTGACTATAGAAGAACCCCATCGCCAAAAGTATCTTTTCGGGTGCTCGCAACAGCGGTGTTCCGCTTTAGTGCACTTTATCGACGACATCGGGGGTGCGTCCGCCTACTAAAGTTTCCGACGAGCATTCGATCAGGTTATCGGAAATCTTGTTGAATTACCCGACAGGTTATTGGAAAGTGTTTTTAATATCGAGACTAAAATGCGGGGTTAATAATTGTTAGGTATGCGATGTCTAAGGAATTTATTTGGTTGGGCATGAAATCCAAAGTATGTAATACGTTGGGTTTATGATGTCTAAGGTGGTTGCGGATTCCAACTGTTGTAGTTTTTCACTTTCTTTTCTGCGACCGTAAGTGTAATATGTGGTGTATCACCGGATTCGGTGCTATATGTCAACGACAACTGGGATACACATATTTACTTACGTTGATGACATGTGATGTTATGTGTTGCTGTGATATGTTATATTGGATCGTCGTATTCTGAATAGCCGGGGGTTGTTATGTGAGATGAGAGTTTTTCATTTTCATTCATATAAAATCTTGTATGTAATTTTCTTTTATTGGAGCACTTCCGAGTTGAGGATGATGTCACCATTAATGTATATTATTTACTTTTCTGCATTAGGATAGACCCAAGGCGGGGAGCACAAGTTTTAGTTATATGTATGCCCTAGAGGCCATTACTATACATAGGATGTATATTGTAGTGGATGCTTGGACATATATAGGGATGACTTTCTTGCTCGATATGATAGTATGCTATCTGGTTACTCTTTACTTTAACGTGTACACTGATTGTCTCTCTGTTACATGTTGGTAAAGCCCTTAGGATGTGTACTTGACTACCTGGACTATGATGCGGATCATACTAGTGGGGACATGGTAGTCCATAAGTACATCCTTCAAAGTCCCTAGTCATGGGTGTATCGAGACGGGGCATCGATATACCAGAGTAGACTAGCGTGTACCTTCTCGACCCATATAAATGGGCGATGGATGATCCCATATCCATTGGTGTTTGACATCAGAGATGATATACGGGTGCTCAGTGGAGACTGGGTATACTGGACGGACTCGCCGAGAACTCCCAGATGGTATTATACCTCACGTCAGATGGCAGTTCTCTGGTGACACTGGTACAGAGTAGTCTGTTGACCCGAGATCGTCATAGAGTCTTGTGTGATTCCCACTGTGCTTTGATTTCCACCTTACCACGTCCAAGAGGGCGTGCAAAACGGTGGTTTTTGGGTACAGTCCCGAATCACATGGAGGCAATGAGCGATAGGAGGGGATTTGTCTCTCCCGGTATAGGGAGTTGATATTGCGCTGTGTTCGATTGGCTATAACCGGAAATCCCTGGCCAGGGTTGCTGAGATTTACTGGTAAGTGTTACCAGTAGTTTCTCGAACTGTTATAGACCCCATATCGACACGCCTTATCGAGCTAATGGGGTCTGACGTTTACCACCCCTAGGCGAGATATGCGACATATCAGACGAATAGACCGGACTGTACGGTAAGTGTTACTGGTTGGATTCACAGAAGTGTGAGCGGGCTTGCTCGTTGATCTTCTGATCGCTCAATACCCGGGTGGCCATTACATTTAGCAGACCGCTTGCGGCTTGTGGGTGTTTGATATGATCATCACCTACTGCCGGCGTATTGACGAGTCTTTAGAGTCCTACACAGAGGTTTCCTGGCTCAATCGAAACGAAATAGGAGCGCATATGAGATATGTGCGGGACCGAGAATAATACCAGTATGTGATACTGTATTCTATTCTCGCGATCTGTATCATCGGTTGGTTATATGTGATATAGCCGGGTTACCGAATCAAGTGTTGATTCGATATATTGATACTCTTGATATTAGTCGGTTATATGCAGTATGACCGGATCATTAAATCAAGTGTTGATTTAATGATTTAATGTATAATTATATATTTGATATATTACTTTACATTAACTAGTATTTGTTCACTTAAGATGGATTTTCTCACTAGATTGTGCACATTGTATATATGATATATTCTTGTGCACTAGTTTGTATCATGTTTGATGATACATGCAAACTTGGGTGTGTGTTTGCTTTACACCATTGTTTAGGTTAATGGTTAGTGTTTTATTTATTATTTTTATTTATTTATTTTGATTAAACAAAATGGTGGCTTTTCTTTTTCTTTACTTGAAGCTTCATGAAGCTTTGAAATGTCTAGCCATTTTGTTTTATACCTTAACATAACCATTACACCTAAACCCTAGTTTATTCTCTACATGAGTTTACTTCACCCATGGTTGCATTATGATAACTCTTCACTTGATTTTTCATTTTATCATGATTATTATTCCTTTTCTTTCTTCTTCTTCTTCTTCAAGAAGAAAGAAAACCATTGCTAGAAAATTTCAAGTGTTGAAACCTAGTGAGAAATACAAATCCAAAGTGAACACACTTCCTATTTCTTCATCCTCTACCACTTGCCATGTTGTATTGGGTGTTTTCTTCACAAGGTTTATGACCAAGTGAAGATGGAGCTTGAGTTTGAGTCGCCTCGACGTAGATCATCTTCGGCATCGAAGTCAATGACCTAGCCCGCTCGTTTCTCCGACGAAACCATCGCTAGAGTCCGGGATCCGATGATCGCAGCGAAGGGACGTCATCACGGAGCTAAAGAAGTGGTGGACTGGATCTACAAAGGTTGTAGCCCCTTTCACTTAGCACTAAAGCAGTTTAGTAGCTTGTAGTTTCGCCTAATTTCTAGTTAACGATCTATATTAGGGTTTCTCGGCACCTATATTTTTGAATTTGGCATGGTTGATGCCTTGTGGAACCTCTTGAGTGTGCCTAGGAACCCTACAACAAGTAACCGGGTTTTAGGGTCCAGCGGGAGACCATCTCGAGGAGTCGAGACTGGGTCTCTTAACTCTAGAATTGGTAGAGTTGCTTGCCACTCTCGTAAGGGTCTAGGGGTGTGGGTTTGGTTATTCATCATGACCGTGGAATCCGTGTTTTATACAGGCTTAATTTAAAACACGGAATTCCTAGTATATCCAATATTTAATATGTGTTCTTCTGCTGCTGATATTTTGTGATGTGATCACATGATATGTTCTGAGATGAATGTCTATATTATATATATGAGATATAATTAATATTATTGCTTTCGTTTCTTCTGTAATGCTTGTGAAGCATAAATGATGGGACTTCATTAATGGGATTAATGAAAGAAATAAAAGAAACCTAAAAGATATTGTAAAAACTTGTTTTAAAAACTAGTAGCTTTAGTTCTTGCTTTGTATAGCGGTATTCCTTGTAGAATATCCAGCACCTTATTTGATAAGGAAAGAGCCGAGATTCCTTCACCGGGAGTGACCTCTTTAGTGAAACTAGCAGATGCTACAACCCACTCGGTTTGTCTTTTAATTGCTTTTATAGTTTTTGCTTTGCATAGTGATATTTGTGAAATATGCTGCACCTTATTCGATAAGGAAAGAGCCGAGATCCCTTCACCGGGAGTGACCTCTTTAGCAAAACTAGTAAAAGCCTCAAAAACACTCCTTTTGAAAATCACTCGATTCTACGACGATATCAAGTTCATTACGCAAAAGGTTTTCTTAAAAACCCGTCGTAGCCCTCCGTCATTTCAGATAAGTAGTATTTAGTATTCGTGCTGCGTTTGTTGACCTTATCAAGACATAGTGTGCGGTAGCTGATTAGTGCTTATCTGCTAACATATGATGCGATTGGATTAGGGTCGTCATGTCGCATGTTGACCTTGTCAAGGGTCGTGCGGGTGGATTTAATTCAATCAGGAAATGACGGGTTGAACTTGATATGCGGTTTATGGTTTGTTGGCCTTGTCAAGGTCTTAGATCGCTTGGGGCAAAATATTGTCGAGAATTTCAAGTGTTGAAATTTGCAATAAGATTGCATACCTTCTATGAAATAGTTGAATCCCGATACCCACTGCGAGTAAGAGTTACTCCTGGGAGAGTTTTACACATTACAATTAGCCGATCAAGTAGGTTTCTAGAAAGGTGTTAACGGGGTTACGACCCTGGGAAAACGAGGTTTATTTTAATTAGGTCCGTGCGAAAGCACGGGGAACCTCCCTCCAAATATCGACACTGCCCTGGCTGAAAGATTGGCGAACTTGAAGGGTGTAATTAATCCCGACTAGTCTTACCTTTTAGGGTTTGAAGGAAGATTTGACTAAAACAGTGGGAGCCATCTTGATTAGATAAATTAATAACCAATCTAATCCTGCAAGAGCGCACGCAGAATGTTTTCTTCTCTCTCTCTCCTGGTAGCGACCATATCACGCCTTAATCAAGATAATAATATGGATGCATTGACCGAACCTGCTTATTATACTGATCTAGGGAACGTTGGTTCCGCTCTATCTTATAATCGTTATAAGTCCGAGCAGGAAATAGGGGAATATCCGTATTCCCATGCCACCCAATCAAAGAAAGTGCATGATGATGCATGTTCTTCGGGTGTGTTCATTACCAAGAACTGTTTGGTACCGGATCAGGATCCCATATATATAAGAGTTACATGTATGCCCTAGAGGCCATTACTGTACATGCTATGTATATTATAGTGGATGCTTGGACATATATAAGGAGGACTTTCTTGCTCAACATGATAGTATGCTATCTGGTTGCTCATTATCTTAACATGTACACTTATTGTCTCTCTATTACATGTTGATAAAGGCCGTAGGATGAGTACTTGACTACCAGGATTATGATGCAGATCATGCTAGTGGGGTAGAGGTAGTCGGTAAGTACATCCTTAAATTGTTCCTAGTCGTGGGAGTATCGAGACAGGGCATCGATACTCCAGAGTAGACTAGCGTATACGCTTCTCGACCCATATGATGGGCGATGGATGATCCCATATCCATTGGTGTTTAACATCAGAGAAGGTATACGGGTGCTCAGTAGAGACTGGGTACACTGGACGGACTCGCCGAGAACTCCTAGATGGTATTATACCTATCGTCGGATAGCAGTTCTCTGGTGACACTGGTACAGGTTAGTCTGTAGCCCCGAGATCGTCATAGAGTCTTCTGTGATTCCCACTGTGCTTTCATTTCCACCATACCACGGTCAAAAGATCGTGCAAAAAGGTGGTTTTGGGGTACAGTCTCGAGTCACATGGAGGCAATGAGCGATAGGAGGGGTTTCGTCTCTCCCGGTATTGAGAGTTAATGTTGCGCTATACTCGATTGGCCATAACAGGAAATCCTTGGCCAGGGTTGCTGAGATTTACTGGTAAGTGTTACCAGTAGTTTCTCAAACCGTTATGGATCTTGTATCGGCATGACTTATCAGGCTATTGGGGCTGACGTTATACCACCCCCAGGCTATGACATGCGAGATATCAGACGAAGAAACCGGACTGTACAGTAGTGTTACCGATTGGATTCGCAGGAGTACAAGCAGGCTTGCATGTTGATCTTCTGATCGCTCAATAGCCGGGTGGCCGTTACGTTTACCAGACCGCTTGCGGTTTGTGGGTGTTTGATATGATCATCACCAACTGCCGGCATATTGACGAGTCTTTAGAGTCATATACAGAGGTTTCCTGGTTCAAGCGAAACGGATTAGGAGCACATATGTAATATGTGCGGGGCCGAGATTAATGCGTGTATGTGATACCGCATTCTATTCTCGCGACTTGTGACATTGGTCGGTTATATGTGATATAACCGGGTTATCGGATCAAGTGTTGATTCGATAAGTTGTTGCATTTGATATTAGTCGGGTATATGTAATATAACCAGATTATTAAATCAAGAGTTGATTTAATAATTTAATGTATAATTATTTATTTGATATATTACATTACATTAACTAATATTAGCTTACTTAAGTAATTCTTTTTCTCACATTTGATACACTTTACATATATGTGATATATGTATTGTTTTCTATTTGCACACAAAATATATGTGTGATATATATTGTTGTGTCATGCTAGGTTACACTTGCAACATGTATGTATGAGACTTATACCATGCTAGGGTTAAATCTAGGGTATTATTTGTTTTAAGCAATTCAAACATTTGGATTTAGTCAAGGTTGAGCTTGGAGAAGCTAGTAGAACATTGACTTATTCAACTTGTTTGTCTAACTTAAGATATTTGTTACCCCAACCCTTAACCTTAGACTATAGTTTATTCTCTACATGAGTTAGGCATGACATACTAACTCACCATGGTTGCAATTCTAACCCCACTCTCATTCATCTCTCTTCATCTTCTTCATGAGCTCAAGAAAAAGGTTTTCTAGGGTTTTGAGGGGTGATGAAATATTATGAGAAAAATAAATCTAAAGTGAGCCCAGTTCCTATTTCATCATTCTCTATTATTAACCATTTAGTTTAAGTTGTTTGTTTCACTAATCTCACCATTACTGAAAAGGCAGCATGACCTCTAGTCTCCTCGACGTAGATCATCTTCGGCTTCGAAGACATTGAGCAAGCTTGTTCGTTTCTTCAAGTGAACCCTCTCTAGAGTCCGGGAGTTCACCATTCGCAGCGAAGGGACTACGACATGGAGCTTTAGAAGTTAAGGACTGGTCTACAAAGGTTGTATTCCCTCATTCACTTAAGTGTTTACATTTAGTTTCGTCGGATTTTCTAGTAACGATTCTAGGGTTAGGGTTAGCTAGAACGGCAAAAATTTGAAATTGGCATGGACGATGCCTCCCGAAACCTTGCTACCGTGCTACGAAACCTTGCAGCCATTACACAAAGTTCTTGGCCAAGGCAAGTGAGATTTACTGGTAGGTATTCCATTAGTTTCTCAGGGTGTTCTGGGCTATACTCTGACACGACTTATACAGCTATTGGGGGTCTGACGTTTACCATCCCCCTATGCCCGATATGTGATACTCAAAGATGAACGGACCGGACTGTACGGATATTTTCACTGTCAGGTTCAGTAGGGTTTCAGGATGAGTTCGCTCGTCGGCCTCCCTTTCGCTCAATACCTGGGTTGCCGTTACGTACAGCTAGTGCCACTAACGGCTTGTGGTTAAACCCACTGCCAGTGTGTTGACGAGTCTTTAGAGTCCCATATAGAGGGTTTTCCTAATTCGGGCGAAACGTTGTAGAGGCCGTATGGTTTTATGGCAGGGTTCGATCATATACATGCACTTATACACGGATCATGATCGGACAGATCATACTAGTGGGCTTTGGTTTAAGCGGGATCCTAGTATTAGATTGTTGGATTATTTTCGTCTCATAGTATTCGTATTCAGTAGGAATACGGATGCGGGTATGTATATACGGATGAGGGGTATTCTTGTAATTCGTTACAAGATAACTTTAGTTGATGCCATTTTATTTTTGTGGATTAAACATTTTTGTTTAAATGTTTAAAGGTGGAAAATGTGACTCGTTCTTGGCATGGCTTGGTTTTTGTCATGGCTAAGATATTTTTGAGTGAGCAAAGATATTTGTTGTAAGTGTGTGAGTGTGGAGATATTTTGTGTGTATATGTAGCTCATTTTCACACTACAATATATCTAAATACTCACAATATTATTTTTGGGCAGCCATCATTTTTTATTGAGCTATCTCATTTTCTTTTGCTTAGCTTGCTCACTTGATATTTTCTTGAGCTCATATCTTTCACCATGGGCATCTTCTTCAACCTCCACTCTATCCCTCTCATGTGTTGAGAATCCTAGAGTGTATTGAGACAAAGTAATCATACACTATCTCAACTTCATCTTGAGCACCTAGGTTAGCAAACTAGTTGTTCGAGTTGCTTCGGTTTGAATCGGGAGCCCGTATTACTAATCCACGATGTGGTTCGTCTTTGACGAGAGAGACCGGAGAGCGAACTTGTTCGGTGCATCTGCGAGGAGCTTGGCACAGAGATTGAAGACCGAAGGACACGGATCGATCGGTATAATCTCTCCAAACTCTTTTCTGTTTACTAGTATAGGGTTAATGGCACGATCCAGGTTTTAGGGTTACGTTAGCGCCGGTTTTCAAAAATTTTTATTCTGCATTTGGCCACGGAAAGATGGCCGGAATGCTACCATAGCCTTACACTTACGAGTCTTGAGGATCTCGTAAGTGCAATTTCTCCTTAGGAATCGTGAGGATCCCTAAGTGTGTTGCTCCCTTGTGAGTCGTAAGGATCCCACGTAGGTGTTTTCTCCTCACAAGGTCGAGAGGACCTTGCAAGTGTTTTATTTTTATTTAAACGAGACCACGCCTTTTCGGGTTTTCACAGACTCCCCGGTAGCCCTGCTTTTTTTACTCACGGAGCCCTTTCGGGTTTTCGCCCGTGCCCATTTTGCTTTTGGGCGTTTCTTTTTAAATCACGAGATTGCGCCCTTTCAGGTTTTCAAAAGCTCGCCTGTAGCTCTGTTGTTTTTGCTCATGGCGCCCTTTCGGGTTTTCATCCGTGCCCCTTTTGCTTGTAGACGTACCGCATTTTTTTTATAACTCCTCCGTTTGCCAGTGGAACTTAGGGGGAATTTTTCCACCGGGGCGGTTGTGCAGCCAGCGGTACTTAAGTTGCAATCCTCGCCGCTGGGACCTGTGGACCTGGATTCCACTGTCACCGTATTTGAGGCGGCGTATTTAATTTAAACACATTGCGGTCCATTGTTAGTTTAGGGACGTCTTAGACCATTGTTAGTTTAGGAACGTCTCGGTCCAATGTTTGTTTAGGGACGTCTTGGTCCAGTGTTAGTGTAGTTTTTGCCGGATACTACTTACAGAGTGCTGACTCAGGAAGATAGTAAGCGGGCACGAGCGTTATTATCTATTGTTAACCCTAGTTGTGACATGTCAGGGGTAGTATTTCTTAAGGAAGCTATCATTTATTGGCCGGAAGGGTCTTTCGCCATGCATATCCATGAGCATGTAGGCCCCACCTTGGTAGACCTTTTCTATGATATACGAACCTTCATAGTTTGGCTCAAATTTCCCCCGTTCGGCACGATTCTGGATCATAGGTCTTTTGACAACTAACACGAGTTCGCCTTGGCGGAATGCTCTTGGCCTAGTTAGTCTTTCATATGAGCGCGTCATCCTTGCTTTGTAAGCTTCTAGGTTTTGTTGCGCCATGAGACGAGTTTCATCGAGGGCATCGAGCTCCTCAAGCCGAAGTTGGGCATTTTCTTCATCCGTCAGCTCATGTCGGACCGCTACTCGTAGTGAGGGTAGCTCTATCTCCAAAGGAAGTACCACTTCCATGCCGAATACCAACGCAAATGGAGTGATATTCATGGCTGTTTAGAACGTGGTTCGATAAACCCAGAGAGCTTCATGCAATCTCTCGTGCCAGTCCTTTCTGTTTCTGGACACCGTCTTCTTTATAACCTTCGTCAAAGTTTTGAAAGCCTCAGCTAGACCGTTAGCTCGGGGATTATAAACTGAAGAGTATCTCCAATCTATATTATGTTGCTGCACGAAGCGGCTGGTCTTATGGCTTCTGTAGGCCGGCCCATTATCCGAGATAATCCGTCGTGGAGTGCCAAACCGGTAGATGACATGTGCCCTGAAGAAATCGGTTCTCCGTCTTCACGTCTTCACTTCTCTTAGCGGTATTGCTTCTGCCCACTTGGAGAAGTAATCAGTCATTGCCAATATGAACCGATGTCCCTTGGATGATGTCGGTTCGATGGGTCCAATTATATCGGTTCCCCACATTTCGATTGGCCAGCTAGACAGTGTTGGGTGTAACGGATTCGGATGCTGGTGGATGAAGTCCCCATGAATTTGGCACGAGTGACACTACTTCGCATATTCGAGGCAGTCCTGAATCATCGTGGGCCAATAGTAACCCATTCTTTTGATCTTTAGCTTCATCTTTGGCCCGGCTTGATGAGAACCGCAGAGTCCGTCATGAGTTTCTTGGACGTCCCTCCTTGCTTCTTCTGGTCCCAGACATCTTAGCCACAAACAATCGAACGATCTCTTATATAGAGTATCATTGATGAAGGCGAAAGACAGAGCTCGCTTCATGAGCTGATGTTTTGATGACGCGTCTTCGGGTGTTCGACGGGATTTGAAGTAGTCTATAAAGACTTCTCTCCAATCCTTAGCCTTTTCTTCATCCTCTACTTGGAATACAGCTTGTTTGGCCACTTCCTTTTCTTCAGACGAATCCGGAGACATTTCTGCTGGCGCGAGAATCCGGCGGCTTTGTACAATAATCCTTACGTCATCGAGGTTTTCGTCAGCCAGTTCTTTAGCGATTTTGGCTAACACATCTGTCTTGCTATTTTCCACTCGTGGTATGCTTTTCAGGACGTAGGAGGGGATTTAAGATAGCAATTGCTGCACTCTTTTGTTATATTTTACCAGCTCTGGCTTACACGTCTGGTAGTCGCCATTTACATGGCTAACGACTAGCTGGGAGTCTCCATATATGAGGAGGTTCTCGATTCCCATGTCAATAGCGATCTCGAGACCTGCTATCAAAGCTTCATATTCTGCTTCATTGTTTGTTCTTGGCTTTGTTAAGAAAAGGGAAAAACGCATTATCCCTCCTTATGGAGTCACAAAGATAAGGCCTACTCCGGCTTTGATTATGGGGGTGCTTTGCTTCCGCCTCTTCATAGACGATGCCGCATCGAAGTAGAGTTCCCATCGGGTATCACTCCCTCATTTCTCCCCGTCGATTACGTCAAACGTGTGTTCGTCCGAAAACTCACAATTTAAGGGAGAATTAGCTGGTATCGAATGCTCAGCGAGAAAGTCAGCGATGGCCTGGCCTTTTATTGCCTTGAGGGGTCGATATACTATTGAGAATTCCATCAAGAGAAGAGACCATTTGGCAAGCCTTCCCGTTAGTATGGCTCTTGACATCAAATATTTGAGAGGATCCACCTTTGATATGAGATGGACCTCATGTGCCAAGGCGTAATGTCGGAGCTTCGTTACCGCAAAGATCAGTGCCAGGCAATGCTTTTCGATGGGGGAGTAATTGTTTTCTGCCCCCAGGAGAACTCGACTCAAATAGTAGAGAGCTCTCTCCTTCCCCTAGCCGTTCTCTTGTTCCCATAGCATGCCTAAAGAACCTTCAAGGGCTGTTGTGTACAGGATGAGGGGCTTTCCCTTGACTGGAGCGGTCAGTACCGACGAGTTCTGCAGATATTGCTTGATTTTGTCCAGTGCACTTTGGCATTTACGATCCCAAATGAACGGGGTCCCCTTCTTTATTAGATGACTGTAGGGGCGGCATTTTCCGGAGAGGTTAGCTATGAACCGCCGGATATACGCGAGCTTTCCTTATAGAGACCGCAATTGCTTGAGAGTTCTTGGCGAAGGCATTTCCATAATCGGCTTGATCTTTGACGGGTCTATTTCGATGCCCCGGTGTCGTACGATGAATCCTAGGAATTTTCCTGAAGAAACTCCAAATGCGCATTTCAAAGGGTTCATCTTCAGGTTGTACTTCCGAAAGCACTGGAACACTATCTTTAGATGCTCCCAGTACTCCTCGTACGATTTTCTTTTCACCATGAGGTCGTCAATATAACACTCGACAATCTCGTGTATGAGGTCATCAAAGATCTTTGTCATGGCTCTCTGGTAGGTGGCGCCAGCGTTCTTCAGATCGAAGGGCATCACTTTATAGAAAATAATGCCCAGGGGAGTCCAGAAAGCAGTGTGCTTTTGGTCTTCAGGATGCATCTTGATTTGGTTGTACCCTGAGGATCCGTCCATGAAGGAGAAGACTTCATAGGTGGATGTGTTATCGATCATCAGCTCGGTAACAGGCATTGGGAAGTCATCCTTCGGACAAACTTTGTTGAGATCCCAAAAATCTACGCAGATGTGTACTGTCCCATTTTTCTTCATTACCGGAATGATATTGGCGATCCAGTCTGGGTATTGAACTTCTTGGATGAAGCCGGAGTCAATTAGCTTCTTAACTTTGGCATTGATACTCATCTCAAGCTCGAGCCGCATTCTTCTTGGTGCTTGCTTGACTGGCTTGACGTCCGGTGATATTGCCAGTTTATGCATGGCTATTTATGGATCTAGTCCAGGCATCTCAAAATAGTTCCACGCGAAGCAGTCTTTTTACTGCATAAGCACATCTTTTAATGTAGCCATGTACTCCTCAGACAATAGCTCACTGACGAATATTGGCCTTGGCTCGTTTGCCGTCTCCATGTCGATTTTTCTCAGGTTGTCTGCTCTGGTGTATATACCATCTTCCAGCTCTTTTGGCGTGTGGAAATTCTGAGATCACCTCGTTCTCATCTTCATTTGCGAAGCACTGGGAGAGGTCGTCCATATTCTCGTGTTCTCCTTCCTTTGAGAATGTTATCATATGGCAGGTACGAGCTCGTTTCCAAGCTCGATGCTGATCTAGACTTTCCTTCGCATTGTAGGTTGCTCTCGGCTCATGCTTTCGTGGCGGGGCTACCCTCCAACTGTCGGATAGAGCAAACCTGCCTTGTTGATACTGATATTCAACCTAGTTTTTGAAGGTGAAGCAGTCTTCAAGAGCATGTCCCGCTACTCAGTGGTAGGAGCAATAATCCGGGTGATAGACCTCGTTTATCTGTTCGGGGTATCGAGACTCTGGGAGCATCATCATTTGATGCTTCATGACAAGGTTGAATATTTTCCTTGTCTTGTCTTGAGAGAAAGAGTACTCCAGACCCATCTTCTTCATAAAAGACGGGTTCCAGCTGACTTTTTCTCACTCGCGTGGTTTCTTGGATCCGCTTCGCTGTTTTTGAACGCCGTCCCCATTCTTAATCTTGTCATTGCTTCTGCGTCGGACTTTTTTCTTGCCATGAGAGCGCATAGCAGGCTGAGGGTGAATAACATCATCGTCTTCTCCTTCCTTAGCCCGCTGAATGATACGCTGCATCCTGGCCTTCTCGTAAATGGCCATTTCGCGGCTATGGTCATCCTGAACCTTTTGACCGGCTTCTCTTATTAGCTTGTCTATCTATTCTTCGAATGACGGGCTTGGTATTCTCACGGCGGGATCTCGCTCTGGTTCGACATCAACGCTATTTGGAAATGCATTCGCTTGTCCACCGGAGTTATTTATGACATGGCAGCCATGGAACAGCTCCCTTTTCTTGGACTGAACGTATCCAAGGCCAGTCGTCTCCATTCTCCGGTTAGGCATCTTTCGCTGAGTCCCAGGAACATCCCAAATCTTGTTATAGAACTGGGCTTGTCGAGCAGTCTGTTTGAAGGGTACACCTTGGCATCTTAATAGCCTTTTCAGTCCCTCTGCATAGTATATGGGCAGACGGATTGGTTGAAGTTTGTCGATCGCAGGTTCAGCACCGTGCCATACTTCTTTCTCCACCTTGGTCTCTGTGGATTGATAGAAAAGGATCGCCTTCTCACCCCTTTGTTTAGGAGGGACATAGAAGGTCTGCAGCTCTTGCACGTTGTACGTATCAAGTGTATCAAGTTCTTTGTAATGCCGCTGCGAAACCATGGTAATTTGTAAACTCTGGTCAGCTCCAGCAAAGGTCTGCATTTACGGGCGGATGGAGAACACTGTGTTGGTCTCGTCTTCAGAGTCACTGCCGAGACCAGAATAGGAGTAGATGGTCCTGGCCTGTTGCCTTGGGGTTTTCCCGAGTAGACCATCTCTTCATCCTCCTCGGTATCGCTCCCAAATATCAGGATAGTGGCGATGGCTTTTTGTTTATTCTCCGGTTTGCGACATCTTTCTATGCCTTCAAAGTCCGGTAAGAAGTACTTGGTGTCTTCATATTTGCGGACTTCATTTATGGAGAATGGGTCCAGCTCCCATGTAACTGTGTACTCGAAGCCATATTTGAATTACTTCATACACTGATGTTGTGTAGAAGGGATGATTTTGTACTTATGTAACAAAGGCCTGCCGAGCAAAGCGTTGTAGCAAGTCTTGGCATCAATGAAATGGAACTTGATGTCAGTGACGAGCAGCCTGAAGCGTAATGTTAGTATTACAGACCCGAGCGTCTGTGATGATTGCGAGTCGAACTCGGAGATAATAATTTTTTCCGCGCCAGGTGTTGAACGTTCATGCAAATCTCTTTCAACACTCTCATATTAAGAAGGTTGACGGAGGACCCGTTGTCAACCAGGATCTTCCCTATCTTGAAATCGTGACAATACCCGGTTACATACAGCGGACGGTTGTGCTCGCACGTTCCGAGAAGGAGGTCTTCATCGCTGAAAGTGATATCAGCCGTGTGGACTTCTTCCAGCTCGTCCTTCATCTTTTCTTCTGCCAGGAAGGCTTGAAACTGGTCGGTCTCTTGTAACGCCTTGATCAGGGAATCTCGTGCCTCTTTAGACAGGAGAAGGGCATCCAAAATACTCAATTGTGAGGTCATCTTCCTCAGATGTGCCAGGACATTGTAATCCACCTTGTTCTTCTTGGGCAGGTCCTTAGCTGTGAGCTCTTCGACGACTCTATCATCGAGGGCAATCTCCTCAGGGACTTTTTCCTTTCCTTTGTCTCTTTTGCACGAACCTTTGTTTGAGGGTTCGAGATTCTTTTCAGGCAACGTACGGTTATGCAGCTGAATGTTCTCACAATTCCTCGTCTCTTCTTTTTTTCCAGAGGTGGACTCCTTGAAAAGAGGGCCGAGGGCCATTTCCTCGTCTGAATCGTTCCTGAAGGTAAGAACTTGAGACTTCCCTTTTGTTGGGATGGCATCAACCATATGAAAGTTACCGGCTGTTCCTTTATGCTCATCTGGCGTGCTTCTTTGCTCCCGACGGTCTTTGTGCTTTATTCGCTTGAAGTGTTTTCGGTGAGCAACGTATCCTTGCCACCACTTCTTGAAGGCAGTGCACACTTCGGTAGGGTGTGTGACCCTCCAATGATACAAGCAGTATTTCGGATGTATATCTGGTTCGTCGGGGCATGTACTCCCAGAAGTATTTTCTTTGAAAGGTGGCAACTTCACTCCCACTGACAGAGGTTTGGCGAACTGCTTCCTTATCTTGATTCTGCTCTTGGTGGTGGCAATGGGACTTCGATCCGGTTGATGTAATTTATGGCTTCTCATTACAGGAGCTTTTTCATCCTGACATCGATGCTTGGCCTTTTCGTAAATGGTCACTTCGCGTTCTCGATCAACTTTGCTCTTTTGAAGAGCTTCGTTCAGCAGTTTGTCGATCAGGTCATCTGACGGTTCCATGGATTTTGGTTCTGGATCTGCCCCCAGTTTCTCTACGTTAGGAACTTCTTTGCCATTCACCGACGAGTGAGAGATCATGTGGCAACTCGCCCGTAATCCTCGGGTTCTTCTGACGATTCGTCTCCTTCATCAATGTCACTGTTTCCGTTCTCAAGAATATGCTTAAAGAATTCTTCCAGTGTAACCGGGGTCCGTGCCTTTTGGCTGTATTCCTGCAGTGCGTCGATGTATTTTTGCAGACCCGTACGGTTGACGTCAAGCTGCACGGGCTTCTTGGCCTTTTTCTTTTTCTTTAAAGACGTCGGAAGCATGGCATGAAGGTTTTGCCCGTCGTTACAAACTTTCAGCGTTGGGCGCGATTTCAACATCCCGTCAATAATATCGGGCTCTAATGGGCTTTTCCATTTGATGGCCGGACATGCTTGAAGATCCTTCAGAATTCTTTTAGTTTTAGCCGAGAGGACAAGTTCCTACGGAGCTTCCTCTACAAATGAGCATGATGCCTCGTACGTATCTACCTTTTTAAGAGCGTGCTGCTGTGGCGGATTTACCTTCCAGTTTTCGTGTAAGCCCGCGGGGGCGCCCCGGCCGTCGACCCGACGCCGGAAACGCGGAAAACAAAAATTTTGCAAACTTTGCAAAACGGCACCACCGTGGACTTTTTACCCGGATCGGGCCATTAACCTAGCTAGCTAGCAAACAAGAAAAGAGTAGAGAAGTATACCAAGCGATCCGAGTCCTCCGGTCTTCATCTCCACTCCGATCTCACGCGGAATCTCCGTCACCTCCTCGCTCGTCGGAAAGGGCACCACGTAGCCGGAATCTTTTACGGGATCCCGCCTCTTGACCGAGGCAACTCGGGCGCGAAGTTGGCTAGCCGACGCGTCCAAGACTTGCTATAGAAATAGTGTAGAAGGCATGTATCTTGGGGTTCTTCAAGTTGCCTTGATGGAAGGAGGAAAGGAATAATAAGCTATGGAGGGAATTGTGTAATCTTTTTAAGCAAGCAAGCATAAGAATGAGATGATATATTTCCACCACTTGAAAAATGATCCTCTCATCTCCCTCTCTCAAGAATGGCCGGCCCTCTCTCTCTAGAAATGAGATTGGAGAGAGAAAAAGAATTCTCCAAGTATATAAAAATACAATGGAAAAACCAAATAAAGAAAATGGTCACTCTCATTTCTTTTCTCATCATAACAAAGCACCATCAAATGAAAAGCATAATGAAAGGACTAGAAAGGCATCTCATGATGAAGCAAGTCTCATCATAAACCACAAATGCAAGAAAACCCTCCACTAAATGTTAATTGCAAACTTGCAATTAACACCCTCCAACAAGAAAGTCCGACCGAAAAGGAATGAAGGAAAACCGGCCGGAACGGAATGCAAACTGGCAACTTCAGAAAACCGATCCTATAATAAATTACAGGAAAACCCCACTACTGCAAATACATGCCCGCATTTGTATTCGCACTGAACACAAATGCAAAGAGACAAAACTACACTATCTAAAACTAGAATCCGGCTTAAGCCAAAGCCGGCTAGTAAAATCTGCCCGATCACGATCCGTGCAATACCGCACGTATCTGATCGAACCCTGCCATATCTCCATACGGCCTCTACAGCGTTTCGCCCGAAACTTGAGTAACTGTCTGTGTGGTGGACTCTAAAGACTCGTCAATACTGTGGCTGTGGATTTAACCACTAGCACGTCAGAGGTATAAGCCAATACGTGACGGGCCACCAGGTATTGACCAAAAGGGACGTCGATGAGCGAACTCATCCTGACACCCTACTGAGCCTGTCAGTGATAATATCCGTACAGTCCGGTCCGTTCGTCTATGAGTATCGCATGGCGGGCCTAGGGGGTTGGTAAAAGTCAGACCCCCAAAAGCGGTACAAGTCGTGTCGGAGTGTAGCCCAGAACACCCTGAGATACTACTGGAATACCTACCAGCAAATCTCCTGCCTTGGCCAAGGACTTTTCATGTTCTGGCTCTCCTAGACACAGCACGACCTCACCCCCAATACCGGGAGAGACGAACCCCTGCAGATCCGCTCACTGCCTCCATGTGGCTCGGGACTGTACCCAACTAAAACCTGTTTGCACGACTCCTTTGAGCCGTGGTAGGGTAGTAATCAAAGTACAGTGGGAACTCACACGAGACAAATGACGATCCCAGGTCGATGAACTAACCTGTACACATGTCACCTGGGAACTGCTATCTGACGTCTGGTATATCCCAACTAGCAGGTTCCCGGCGAGTCCTGTCCGGTGTACTCATAACCCAATGAGCACCTGTATACATCTTAGGTGAACCAACTGACACCAGTGGCTTGTGAGACCGGCCACCGCCCCTCGTCGGGGTCTCGACTGTATACACTAGTCTACTCTGGAGAAACGATGCCCTGTCTCGAATCTCCCACGACTAGGGACCTTTTAAGGATGTGCTTGTAGATCCCCAGCTCCCACTTATATGATCGCCCTCATACTGCTGGTGGTCAAGCAAGAATCCAAGGGGCTTTATCAATGTGTAATAGCGACTCGAAAGGTCACCTAAAGCAGTACACGATGATAAAGATAAACCAGATAGCATACTATCATCTCGAGTAAGACTGTCCTACCGGGATAGGTCATCCCCTCAATCATTGCAATCACGTGCCTGTGACCCAATAATTGACTCTGAGGGCACTATCTCCAACAATCTCCCACTTGCACTCAAGGCTAATTATTGCGATGTCGCATACTCACAGCTCGTGTGATACCGAACACCCAACTCCTCTACTAGTCAGTCTCACAAAGCTCGTTTGCGAAACTATTGCGTTTGAGGAATAGCCTCAGTGAGTGGATCCGCTTTGATGTTTCTTTCTATGTCTCTCTATATCTCATTTTCGCAGAGAAATCTATCTCCCGAAATGAGCAATACCTGTCTTAGAATGTCTGGATGTCTGATGGGACCTAGCTCATAAATGAACTCCAAATCCAAACTTCTTAGACTGTATCGTCAACTGAACTCAATCAGTATCCTACGCCTTGCCTTCCCTCAGTATCCTCCTGGACCACCTGTCCAAAATACTGCCCCCCGTCAGAGGGAAAACTATAACTCTGACAGCCACTCTGCCATCCAGGTCACCTTGGAAGCCTGGAATGATAACCGTCTCCTAAAGGAGGCTGCCGTTATCAATTCCATAGAACATTAACTTATGTTCTAAAACTGCTTCCGACTGTTTCTCCAGGATTGGATCAATATCAACTATTGCACCTACTGCAAGAACAACATCTGGTGTGGTACTTGACATCTCATGATTGACTCAATTGCCTAAGCAAGTGATTTGTCAATCATGCGTATCCCTCTCCCCTTTAGTCTGTAAGACACCTTTAGAGAGGGTGACTCCATTACCTGCAGGTATACTACCGTGCCAGGAGTCGTCCATTCTAAATACTCATAGAATGCTGTCAAAGTACCCAGATTGGGAAACCACCCAAATCTAGATCTAAATCTATAGATCTAGTAACCAGAATGTCTGATATAATATCCAAATCCTATGTGGAGAAACTACCGTGTGACGACCAAAGTATAACCGATCGTAGTATAGGAATATCACTTCCTACTCTGTGTATGTCATCAAACACCAGGACATCACACCCTACTACCTTTCTAACAGATCCATCCCTTATTCTGATGAAGTCAAACCTCTGACTGTCACATCAGAAATAGATGATCTATCTCCGCTATATCTGCTTAAGTCTATAAATAGACATAAGCCTGATATCCACCAATGCTTCCGCTGCTCCCACTGATTACGACAACCCTCTGGCAGAGTCATATACACGTACGCTTCTAAAGCAAGTTTAGAACGACGCTATACTCATCCTCCCGCCGGGTCTCGCAGCCTGGAACAACAGCAATGGCAAGTCTGGGTAAACAAGAACCTCCCTGCCACCGTCCTTGAGCATACCGAAGTACCTCTCGGGTGCCTGAGGTTACCCACCTTATCTGCGGAGTGGCCAATGGAATGTCAAACTAGATTGAATCTTTAGGTTCTTATTAAATCTTCAGTAATCGTTTGTGGTTCTGGAATCACTTCCAGTTCTACCATACTCCCACTACTGTTTTCTGAAAAAATCCATTTTAGATAAAACTGTGGCGAGTCAAGAACAATATCACTATTGATCTTCCAGATGGTAGAAAGTCAACCCTCGTCATAGCCCGGGACAACCCACAAACAGCCACTACTGAAACGTGCCTTGAGTTGTCCAGAGTCTGGTTTTAAGCATAAGCCGGACAACTCCCCGTATCTTAACAAAGTCAAGATATGAACTGTTCTATATCCAAGAAACAGAGGCACTGATTTAATTGAACCAGATTCAAATCATGCAGCTGTCTCCAGTGCATGTCAACTAAATGGAGGAGAGGCCGATCAGCGTTACTCAACTTAGGAATGCTTCCAATTATGAGTAACCTGAAAGAGGAGCAAGTTCTCTTGATCATTACTATCAACTGAATACCATTCACAAGTATCTACATCTTCGATCACCTTGAAGAATCCCGATACTTGCAATACCTGGTTCTCTACTTTATTCTTATACCTATAACTCCTCAAAACTTAGACCCTGTGTTTCTACGAAACACATGTCTAAGAACTAGAGAAGTTAAAAGTAAACAGAATATAGTACGAGGACCATCCCCTCTGTCCTAATGGACACTGGACAATATACAATACTCTGTATAAGTCCCTTGAGTCTTGTGACTCATTCACTGTGTGTCGTAGGTTGAAAACTGTACTTTTGGTTAAGAAGAATTACACCGTTGTTCAATGCTCCTTACCTAACCATCCACTGGTATAGGTAAATGTCATAGACATAATTTCAGAAAGGTATATCTCACTCTATAAAAATAGACGTACAGATATATCAATTTGAAATTGGTGCATAACAACGGATATTCAAAACCAAATATTTGCCGACCGGCAAACAACCCAGGTGACTTCCTCAAATATCACCGATTACAACGAATCCCGATATAATGAGGATGGTCACCTAATTCCCAATAACTTACTCCCACTCATCATCTGTAAAACCATACAGATGTGAGAATCCAACCTGGTAAATACATACCCTGGAGTAAGTGCCTAATTGGGAAATCAGTTTTCATTTAACAGTACACAGTGAAACTGAAATATTGAGATGTTTCGATGGGGTATCCTGGTATTCTTAGTAATACCTCTTCCATTATCCAGATTCACAACTATAACTGTATAGTTCTTTGCCACCTCTCTAAATCCCTTTACATGTCTTTAGTCATTACCTTCTGTACACCCCTTTAGGCCAAATGGTTTTCTTCCTTCCCTACCGTTTGGCACCAGCCTATGGTTTGGAAGAAGACTATCCAATAAGCATAATGGGTGTACTGTCCTAGTCCTAGGAGCACTCGCAATGCGAGAGAAGGTGAGGATAAAAGACAACCGAATGAACTTAATTCATAGGTGATTTAGGATTGACAAAGAAGTACATGGTTAGGTCGTGAATAACAGTCGCAATTTACTTTGCCCTCTTACTAATCCCTTGGTTTGTCTGAACTTAATACCTTCTGTACACCGTTTAGGCTAATTGGCTTTCTTCATTCCCCACCGTTCGGCACCAGCCTAAGGTTTGGAAGAAGACTATCCAATTTGCGTAATAGGTGTACTACTCCTAAACCAAGAAGTACTCGCAACCTGAGAGAAGGTGAAAAGAAAAGACAACTGAATGTACTTTATTCCTTTTTCTCCAGAACCAGAAACCATCCTCGAAGTCCTTCGAGTTCGTATATAACCATACAATGGTTTTGTCCAATGGAAGTGGACGTTCGTAGTAATACGGGGTGTCCCGGAGAAAAGGGTAAAAGTAGGAGTGGCAAAGAGGTTTGCAACTCTGACAATCCAAAAGCCTGTGTTAAGTAGGTTCGGTCAACTTGGTCACTGAGTCATAGTCTAGGGTCGGGTCAATGGTCGCTGCCAAAGAGAGAGAGAAAAGAAACACTCAGCGTGCACTCTAACCTAGATCAGAATGGTTACCAATTTATCTAATCTGGAAACCTCCCACTGTAACGTCAAATTCTTCCCCAAACCTGAAAGAAGAATTAGCCGGGATAACCCGAGGAGTAAACCAACTCATCAGTGGGAATCGGGATCCAACTCTCATCGCATGATAACGTGACGGAATCCGCTCACGTTATCACACTCCAGAAGGTATGTGCATATCTGGCAAGTTTCAGTACTTTTGAAACTCCCGATGTGGATTTTTGCCCCATGCTCTTATGACCTTGACTAAGGCCAACAAATCATAAGTCACATGTCAAGTTCTACCCGTCATTGTCCAGGTTGATTTGAACCCACCCGTACAAGCCCTTGACTAAGGCCAACAAGGCTATACGACTGTCCCAAACCAACGCATCTATCTATGCAGCATATGAATACCCAATAGCTACCAAACACTGTGCCTTGACTAAGGCCAACAAACACAGCTTGAATACTATTGACTACCCATATGAAACGACGGAGGGCTACGAATGGTTTCTGGCGAAAACCTTTAACGTAGTGAACTTGATATCGTTGAAGGAACGGATAGCTATTTAGAAAATATAGTGACGAAAACCATTGCTAAAGAGGTCACTCCCGGTGAAGGGATCTCGGCTCTTTCCCCGTAGAATGAGGTGCAGGATATTCCAACTGAATACCACGGTGCAAAGCAAAAGTAATCGGCTATAGTGAAGTTACTGCCCTGACGCAAACTTCTGTCCAAGGGGTCACTCCCGGTGAAGGGATCTCGGCCCTTGCCTCGTCGACTGAGGAGCAGGATATTCCAAATGAATACCACTGTGCAAAACAAAAGAGAACGCCCTTGCAATAACAGCTTTTAGAAAAAGTGTTCCAACAACATCAGAATAGGTTTGTCTATCTTGCATTGATCCGAATCAACGCAGTCCCATCAATTGATCACACCACAAAGAACGAAAATATACTGACGTACGTATATGCCATCCGCATTCGCCACTGGGTCCCGTCATCACCCGTTAGGTTAGCTAACTAACGACAGAGCGGGGACTGGACTAGCGCGGATGAAAAACATATACAACATCTATAAATATATATATAATATATAATTTTCGCTCAAGGCGTGATAAAATGCAACACTGAAATGTATAGCAACACAGATCAATACAGATATCTGGGATCCCCGGGTTTCACAGAGCCGCTGCTGAAACCCGACGTTCCCCTGGTCGTGTGGATAGCCTGTGCAATGAAAACCTAGACCCCTACGGGCGCGGCAAGTTACCCGCCAAAACCTGAAGCGAGGCAGCCCCCTTCAGCAACGTGAATGGACCACCCAGCACTTCACGGAATCCGGTAACTTGGGCACCCCTCCTGGGTCAACCCTATACCCCCTACGAGTGCGGCGAATAGCCCGCCAATTCTAGAGTGAAGCCCCCTCCGTCTCAATGCCATGAGATGCGGGCTTGTTGCCCTCTAGAATCCGGCTATCCGTGCACCCCTCCGCGGGGTAATCCTAGTACAGAAAGTAAAATATACATACAACGGGTACATCGACCGCAACCAGGTCGTTCCCCAAAATAATAATACAAACAGGCAGTGACGGCAGTCCACATGTCGGACGCTCGCCCCGCAATATCAAATGTACATATAAAACAGAACTGTACTACCACTGCAACCAGGCTATCCCCCACGACCGATCCGCAACAACACAGTACAATCACAGAACATCAACGTGAAAGTCACGTTCGCAAATCCGTCTAACCGGGCTATAGCAGTTAGACGGGATTTACCGATCGAATGACATTCACGGTCGCAGATATAAAGTAAATACTGTGAACTAGCATGTTTAAAATATCCGATCGAACAAATTTATCAAAGTGGGCCCCAAGCAGTACTGTAGCACTAATAGAAAATCTGGGCCCAAAGAAAATATCCCAAAAGCCCTATTTCCAACTCATAAGCTTACTGGGAAAATATGGTGCCACGATTCCTCTTATCCGCCGCGCAAGCGCGGCCAAACCAGGGGTTTGGCCGCGCTTCCGCGGTCGAAGTGAGGAATCAGTGGATCGTATTTTCCCAGAATTCTTATAATTTGTTGTACATGTCTCTGCAATCACCAGAAAAATTTTAGGAGCTCAAAAAATTTTAACAGAGAACACATGTGCACAAAAATACGGTTTTCGGGTTTTTGTTCGATCGAGTTCTAAACGCGCTAGAGCAAGCTAGGGAAGGTTAATGGTCTGGCTCTGATACCATTGTAAGCCCGCGGGGGCGCCCCGGCCGTCGACCCGACGCCGGAAACGCGGAAAACAAAAACTTTGCGAACTTTGCAAAACGGCACCACCGCGGACTTTTTACCCGGATCGGGCCATTAACCTAGCTAGCTAGCAAACAAGAAAAGTGTAGAGAAGTATACCAAGCGATCCGAGTCCTCCGGTCTTCATCTCCACTCCGATCTCACGCGGAATCTCCGTCACCTCCTCACTCGTCGGAAAGGGCACCACGTAGCCGGAATCTTTTACGGGCTCCCGCCTCTTGACCGAGGCAACTCGGGCGCGAAGTTGGCTAGCCGACGCGTCCAAGACTTGCTATAGAAATAGTGTAGAAGGCATGTATCTTGGGGTTCTTCAAGTTGCCTTGATGGAAGGAGGAAAGGAATAATAAGCTATGGAGGGAATTGTGTAATCTTTTTAAGCAAGCAAGCATAAGAATGAGATGATATATTTCCACCACTAGAAAAATGATCCTCTCATCTCCCTCTCTCAAGAATGGCCGGCCCTCTCTCTCTAGAAATGAGATTGGAGAGAGAAAAAGAATTCTCCAAGTATATAAAAATACAATGGAAAAACCAAATAAAGAAAATGGTCACTCTCATTTCTTTTCTCATCATAACAAAGCACCATCAAATCAAAAGCATAATGAAAGGACTAGAAAGGCATCTCATGATGAAGCAAGTCTCATCATAAACCACAAATGCAAGAAAACCCTCCACTAAATGTTAATTGCAAACTTGCAATTAACACCCTCCAACAAGAAAGTCCGACCGAAAAGGAATGAAGGAAAACCGGCCGGAACGGAATGCAAACTGGCAACTTCAGAAAACCGATCCTATAATAAATTACAGGAAAACCCCACTACTGCAAATACATGCCCGCATTTGTATTCGCACTGAACACAAATGCAAAGAGACAAAACTACACTATCTAAAACTAGAATCCGGCTTAAGCCAAAGCCGGCTAGTAAAATCTGCCCGATCACGATCCGTGCAATACCGCACGTATCTGATCGAACCCTGCCATATCTCCATACGGCCTCTACAGCGTTTCGCCCGAAACTTGAGTAACTGTCTGTGTGGTGGACTCTAAAGACTCGTCAATACTGTGGCTGTGGATTTAACCACTAGCACGTCAGAGGTATAAGCCAATACGTGACGGGCCACCAGGTATTGACCAAAAGGGACGTCGATGAGCGAACTCATCCTGACACCCTACTGAGCCTGTCAGTGACAATATCCGTACAGTCCGGTCCGTTCGTCTATGAGTATCGCATGGCGGGCCTAGGGGGTTGGTAAAAGTCAGACCCCCAAAAGCGGTACAAGTCGTGTCGGAGTGTAGCCCAGAACACCCTGAGATACTACTGGAATACCTACCAGCAAATCTCCTGCCTTGGCCAAGGACTTTTCATGTTCTGGCTCTCCTAGACACAGCACGACCTCACCCCCAATACCGGGAGAGACGAACCCCTGCAGATCCGCTCACTGCCTCCATGTGGCTCGGGACTGTACCCAACTAAAACCTGTTTGCACGACTCCTTTGAGCCGTGGTAGGGTAGTAATCAAAGTACAGTGGGAACTCACACGAGACAAATGACGATCCCAGGTCGATGAACTAACCTGTACACATGTCACCTAGGAACTGCTATCTGACGTCTGGTATATCCCAACTAACAGGTTCCCGGCGAGTCCTGTCCGGTGTACTCATAACCCAATGAGCACCTGTATACATCTTAGGTGAACCAACTGACACCAGTGGCTTGTGAGACCGGCCACCGCCCCTCGTCGGGGTCTCGACTGTATATACTAGTCTACTCTGGAGAAACGATGCCCTGTCTCGAATCTCCCACGACTAGGGACCTTTTAAGGATGTGCTTGTAGATCCCCAGCTCCTACTTATATGATCGCCCTCATACTGCTGGTGGTCAAGCAAGAATCCAAGGGGCTTTATCAACGTGTAATAGTGACTCGAAAGGTCACCTAAAGCAGTACACGATGATAAAGATAAACCAGATAGCATACTATCATCTCGAGTAAGACTGTCCTACCGGGATAGGTCCTCCCCTCAATCATTGCAATCACGTGCCTGTGACCCAATAATTGACTCTGAGGGCACTATCTCCAACATTTCGGACAGCGCGAACTTGCCCTGTTGGTATAGTTCTTCAACCCAGTTTTGAAGACGTAGCAATCTTCAATTGGATAGCCCACTATTCGGTGGTAGGGGCAATAATTGGGATTGTTGACGTCGCCCGGTTGCATTGGGCGTCTCGGATCCAGTAGAGTGATGAGCCTATTGCGCACCGCCAGTTTGAATAGTCTCCTCGTTTTATCCCGGAGGAACGAGTAAGGACGTCTCAAATTTTCTTCGAGGGGTCTTGGTTTGTTGTTTTGGCGAGCTACCGGTTTCGGGTTACTCGATTGTTGTTGATCATTAGCAACGAAGGTCGCTTTCCCTTTGCCCTTTTTATTTCGAAGATCTATCTTTGAAGAGGACAGCCTATAACCCATCTGGTCCATTTGGGTCAGCTTGTCAATCAAAGCCTGGAAGGTGGTTGGCTTGAACAACATCATAAACTGGGATATAGTTGCTTGGGGATCAAGGGTTCCCACGAACACGCCCACGGCAGGCGCTTCTTCTATGTGTTGTTCGCATTTTGACCATAAGTTACGCCAACGAATTTTGTATTGAACCCAGGTCTCTCCTGGCTTCACTCTGGCATTGATTAACGCCGTGATCAGGGTGCGCTCGCTAGCACTTGCGAACCGTTGCGTAAACAGTAGCTCCATTTCTGTAAATGTTTTGATGGAGTCATTCGGAAGCTCCGAGTACCATTCAAATGCTATCTCCGCTAGGCTGCCAACAAATTGGTGAAGCAATAGTTTTTCATCGCCTCCAGTATTGCCGCATAGAGCTCTGAATTGAGCAACGTGCTGGTGTGGATTTCCCGTCCCTTTATACATGTGGAACTTAGGGATCGTATATCCCGGCGAGTACTTAATTTGATCGTACCAGCCTGGATAAGGTCGTCCAGTTCTGACGACTTGACCAGCCGCTGCACTTGCCTGATGAGCTCGTATTTGTTGAGCTATGTAGTCATCAAGGGCAGCCTTGGAGATCGTTTCTTCCTTGGCTGCTAAGAAAGCCGGAGGAGTATTTGATGTCTCCCCTCTGTCGTCTTCAATGATTATTGGAGGGTCTTCGGCTGGAGGGTCCAGTTGGATCATCATCCTCACCATGTCTTAGAACAGAAGCGCCATTTGTTTTATATTAGCCACTTGTTCCGCGGCCTCTTTATCATTCTTTTCAAGCACCCTCCGTAGGAATTCGGTGTCGGTCTCCTGCTCCTGGCGTTGTTCCGACGATACTTCCGGGCTTTCTTTCTGCCCAGTGAGTGCGGCCATCGTTGTCAACATCTCCTTAAGCTTTTGTTGTTGCTTCTGAACTTTTGTAACAAACCGTGTGAGTGGTCGATGACCCGTGGAAGTACGGATTTCCTCTTTCCCGGAAGCCATGTACACCGTGTATACTACCATGCCCCCAGACTTGGGCCGTTTGGGTCCACTGCCTTTGAAATTTACCGCAGGCATGGGGATCTTCTTCGGCCTTCTCTTCTTATGGTAGGTCGAAGTTTAGGGGGCCGTTGTAGCAGGCACCCATGCAAATATACCTTTCATGGTATGATGGAGGGATGGTTCTCTTCTTGCCGAGCCTTTGTTTTCTTAAGCCGACGAGTGTAATCTTTGTCAATTACAGAGTCTTGGACTTTTCGCCAAACTCTGTGGATCTTGGAGGACAACCGCTGAGAAGGTTGTTCCAGCCTCACCTGTGTCATGCTTTTAGCAGGCGGAGGAGACTTCTTCAAGATGGCGGTTGGAGAGTTCTTGCGCACCCTCCTGAGCAGCTCGAAGTTGTTCCCAGTTGGAATAGCAGTGTCGGTTTCCACCGTTGGAGCTGGTGGGGTAAGTTCAGAAGGAAAGTTACCCCCAGCTTTCCTCACTCGGCGCCAGTGGCGACGTCGGGCATGTTTTGCGGATAGCATCACCTCAGTTGTAGAAACGACATCGTTATGGCCCTTGCTTTGATGAGAGGCTGATGTTGGTTCCATCCTATCGAAGACTGACGTTTGTTGAGAGGGAACGTCTAACCTGTCGAAGAATGACTTTCGAGTAGGGGAAGCACTTGTAACGACCTCACCCGCAGCAGGAGTTGGAATGGCCAGTCTTGCGAAAACCGATCCTCTAGCAGGAGAACCCCCTTTGACGGCTTCGTCTGTCGGAACAGGAATGGTTATCCGCTTCGGGATAACCCCTTTAGGTATTGCGAGCCTCTTTGCGGGCCCGCTGAAGCTGTGGCTCAGACTGTTAAAGACTGAGGTGTTGGAATTGGACGACCCGTTGAGAGGGGCTGTGGTAGTTGCAAGCCGATCGAAGACCGACTTCTTTGGAGCCTCCTGTGATGGTATTGAAGCATTGAAGCTCATTGGCGAGAGCATGGTTCCGAAGAACAATCTAGTAGTGGCCTGAGTCACCTGCTCCATTGGCATTGCAATGATGGGGGCTGCTTGGGGCCCGTAAGCCACTCCTACAGTCGGGGCAGAGCAAAAGTTGCTGTTGCAGTTAGTGCAGCTGGAGGCCATTGATATCTCCTTTTCTGCATGGAGCAAGACACCAAATCTTAGCACCTCAAATCCAGGGGCAACCATATTAAACCGCGATTCATTCGCGAACACGACACACGAAGTGTGGAGTGGAAAGAGGAAAAGATCCCACCGGGCGTGCCAGAATCTGTTTACCGCCGAAAGCCAGGAAAGACGAACGTCTTGCCTGAATTTGGGGGGCAGATGCTATTTGGGTTAATCCGTCCACCTCTCCGAAGATGCCAAGTTGATTTATGGCATCGTGTATCGAAGGTTTAGACGGATGCAGCCATTGTAGCGGACTTCGTCAGATTCCCCCTCATTGTGAAGGGTTTTTGATTGTGGGGACGCTCTTCCCTGCAGGCGCAAGCCCCTGCAGTTAATTTCGTTACCGCGTAGCGATAACCACTTTCTCGTGCTCCAGATGTTCATTTCGTGTCGTGTGTGTTTGTTTTATGTTTGGTTGCCTGTGGATTGTATACAGAGACTAATTTGTGTTGTCGCCCGTAGGGCGTGAATTAGTCCAAATCCGTATTTTCTTAGATTTGGGTTTGGTTTGATTTAAGGATCGTTAATCTCATTTGGGATTAAGATCAACTTAAATGTTTGTTGAGGGTACATTAATCTAATTTTAGACTAAGATCTACTCGGCAGGATTTTTGGGATCATTCAGACCCAACAAAAGAGCATGTGGGCTCTATTGCTCTAGTTTAAGGATGTTACGGTCCATAGATCACCATTTTTGGCATGAGGGTTTAGTTTAAGGACGTTGCGGTCCACGGCTAGTTTAAAGACATTACGGTCCATAGCTAGTTTAAGGACATTGCGGTCCATTGTGATATGCTCATGGGTTTGGGAATGCACCCAAGAGCTGTTGGCTGTCGGGACCCTCCACCTCTCTGAAGACGTTGAAGAATTACAACAACATGTATCAGAGGTATGGAGAGATGTACCCTTGAACCAAATTCCAGATTGAAGGGGAAGATCATTGTGGAATGAACACCATTTTAGACGCCATCTGTTAGGAGATCATTAGTCATCTTTGGAACTAAGATCGATTTGGGGAGACCAGAGTATAGGCGGGCTCGGTTGATTGATGGTCAAAGGGGTTTTGGCCTTGGGAGACTTAACTAATTTGGGCTAAGATTGGCCTCTCATAGTGTTAAACACTAATATCTGCTCGGCGCTCACGTGCTTCCACGTGAGGCTCTAAAGCAGTGTTAAACACTGAAATTTGGAGCGCTCACCGTGTGGCACGTGGGGCGTCTGAGAATTAGGCACTGATTCTTTGGGTTTATTCTCTTTTTCTTTTATAAGTGGTGAGCACTATTGGGGGTCATGTGGGATCACGTGAGGGCCCCAAAATGGGAGCGGTCTTTAGATTTATTCCTCTTATCCTTTTGAAAGTGCTAAGCACTATTAGGGGTCACGTGGATCACGTGAGGCGCCCCAAAATGGGAGCTGTCTTTGGATTTATTCCCCTTTTCCTTTTCAAAGTGATAAGCACTATTAGGGGGTGACTTGGGATCACGTGAGGCACCCCAAAATGGGAACTGTCTTTTGATTTATTCTCCTTTTCCATTCGAAAGTGCTAAGCATTATTAAGGGGTCACGTGGGATCGCGTGAGGCGCCCCAAAATGGGAATTGTCTTTAATTTATTCCCTTTTTCTTTTATAAGTGCTAAGCACTTGTTTTAAGGGGTCACATGGGAACACGTGAGTCGATCTCAGTTGTTTTTTTATGCAAGGTTAAACCCTAGTTTTATCAAAGGAATTAAATTTCTATATCTTTTGGAAGAATTAAATTCTTCAAACTTTGTTCTTTCCTCTAATTTTTTGGACTGCATGATAGAATCTCCCCGATGAGAATTAAATTCTCAACTTGTGGGGAGATCTGCTTCTGCAGACCTCAACCAGAGGAAGAACTAAGTTCTTTTTTGGAAGAGTTAAACTCTTGTAATGGCGAAGAAAAATGATCTCTAGGTCTTTTTTTCTTACCTAGGGTTTCTTTTCTTAAAAGAGAACTCCTCCCCTTCTTTTTTTTCCTCAAATATTATGGGGGTTTCCTCTTTTCCTGACTTAAAATCTCGGGTCCTTTATATAGTAGAGGCAGGTTTGTTGATTTAGTTAAGGAAATCTCTCGTTGAGAGATCTTAATTGATTTGGGGATTTTATCCACTGTTGGATCTTTGATCCAAAGACTTCTGTTTTACAGAAGATATTTTTCTTGTTTTTAACAAGATTGGGAAAATATTTTCCTAAACAGAGCTTATTCTGTAGCTTGGTGTTTTTTAATCACCATTGGATCTTTAATCCAACGGTGCTCTGTTTTACAGAGCGTAATCTTTCTTGTTTAGAAAGATTGGGGAAATATTTTCCCATACAGAGCTGATTCTGTAGCTTGGTGATTTTTAATCACCACTGGATTTTTAATCCAACGATACTCTGTTTTACAGAGCGTAATATTTCTTGTTTAGAAAGATCTAAAGAAATATTTCCCAAATAGGGTTTTGATCCCTATTATTTAGAATTTAATTCTATCAGCTTGGAAGGTGATTAGGAACCCTCACGTGTAGCACGTGACCCCCATAGCATTAAACTAGTTTACTTATATGCAGCAGTCCCTGAGAAAGGTATCATGTGTTGGCACGTGAGCTGATGTTCAGGAATGTCACGTATGGCACGTGACCCCCACGAAGTTATGCCCAATCAAAAAGCATCACGTGCTGACACGTGAGCTTCTCTGGCATGTTATTTGTTTTAGGAAGGCGCCTATATACTTTGTATATAGATGCTCACGTGTTTGCACGTGAGGCTCAATTTTAGCCTTAATTGTTAAGCGCAATGTCTATAATCTTTGCTACAAGGCGCATCACATGTGGGCATGTGATGCTCCATTTGGGGAATTTTTCCCATCGCTTTTTATTTATTATTTATTTATTATAAGGGAACAGCTGCCTCAGAGTTTTTAACTCTTGGCGCTATCTTTCAAATTTTGAACAGAGCTTTGCTTTTTTATTGGGAAAACAAATTCCCCCCTCCCCCACCATTGCGCTCACGTGGCTCACACGTGAGTGCAGCGGTGACAGCTTTTCCATCGTAGAATCTTTTTGGAAGTTGAATCGACTTCCTGTGCCTATAAGTAGGGCCTTTGGCCCTTGAGATGACTGTTGTTCATCTTCTCTTATTATTCTTTTAGAATTTAATTCTCCTCTTAGATCTTAGATCTCTGCCCAAAGAAATTCTTTCTAGAGTTAGAACTCTGTCCCAAAATTTGGTAAGGATTATAATCGAACTCATGGACAGAGCTTTGCTCTTCTTAGATCGTAGATCTTAAAATGTATTCTAGGGTTGCTTAACCCATTAATCAGAGCATCGCTCATCTTCCATGAAGAACTCTTAGAGTTTCTAGAATTTTTCTTTCAGATCTTAAAGATCTTGGGGTCTTGCCCTGTTAAAAAACTTTGCTTTTAAGGGTTCTGGTAGATTATCCCACTGTGTTTATAGAGCATAGCTCTTAGAAATTTTTGTGGAATTTTATTCCCCTCTTAATTAAAGTTGACAGATGTGAATTCTGTTTGCAGAGCACAGCTCTCGAGGGAGTTTAACTCCTTAGCCCAATGATATTTCTCATTAAATGAGAATCCTTTTAGGATTTTGTTCTTAATGAGTGACTGCCCCATCAATGATGGGACGTCGCCGCTGTTTTTGTGGGCCCCTCTTTGTCCCTTTCTTCTGCATTGCAGTGCGGTACAATTTTTCAGTACCAAGTGTCAAAGTTCAGAACATAGCGTTGATAACTAACCCCCGTCTCTCTTTTTGTAGGTACTATGGCTTCCGACACTTCTTTCCCTTTCGTACGTTCAGAGAGCGCCTCGCCGACGCGCCCGTGGATCGGGAAGTCTTCGTGCTTATTAAAGATCATAACCCGAAGCAGAAATCTCTTCACCTATGGGGGTCGTGGTACAATCAGATTATCCAGGGTCGGCGCAGTTTTTCTTGTGCGGCGCCCTCAGAGCTCATTTCAGCAATTCATTACGCCGATTCGCCTCAAGTGAATTATGCTGTAGAAGAGGTCAACTGGACTTCGGAGGGTCACCTTCAGCCTTTTATGGCATCAATACCCATACAGCCACCGATGGCTTTGGATATTTTAGGGCGACACATATGTCAAGGCGAGTCGCGCCCTTGGGGACAATTCTACATAATAGGGTTAATTCATCGCCAATCAGCCGGTTGCCTGCAATGGGCCCGGTATATCTTGTCGGCCAAGAAGTCGCTGTTGCTGAAGCTTGGGCTATATCCTGCCATATATGCTTCCCTCTTCCAATATCCCACGCCTCATGTATGGTGGGTTAAGGCTTTTCTGGAACAGTGGAACATCCCAACCCACACATTTCTTCTATCAGACCAGGAAGTCTCAATTTTCTTAGAGGAGTTTGCAGAAATTTCAGGCCTACCCGTCAGAAAGGAACATTATGAGGAAATACTTCCCCTGATGAGTACATCTTTGCCACCAAATCAGTGGTAATGGGTCTCACTCCAGAGAATGCCATTCAACATCGGTTCCCGAGCCTAATCAAGGTGTTGAACATTCATGAGAGTTTGTTTTTAGAGTCTGGAGGGCACGGAGTCGTCTTCGCAGATTTCATCACCCGCTTTCTTCACCCAGAAGTCTTGTCAAAACAAGCCGTGAAATTCGCCAAGCTTGACGACCCATTTGGTTTTGGTTTGGATAACCAGCCGGCGGTGGAAGCGGATCTGAAAAATTTCTTTATTCCAGACACTATGGTCGTCCCTTTCGCGGAACTTGTTGCTTCAGATGTCGATGAAAAGATGTTCTTTCTGGGGTTCATCGGCCTGTGGTTGAGATGGTTTGTGCTTCCGATGCACCCACGCTACATAAGACCGTCCGTTTTTTATCCAGCCCACCGTATTGTCATAGAGACGCGTGTAGCTGTTAGGATTGCAGGGCTAGCTCATCTATATCATGGCCTGAGCTTAGCGGCAGATACTACTCAGCCAGGGATAAAACCTGTATATCTTCCGTTGCACTACTTCACGTCCTGGGTCGAGATGCACGTGCTGGGTGCTTTCGGTGTTCACAAACGACCCCGCTTCTATGATAGCTACAACTTTCCCCGGGTCATGTATCTAGTTAACGCTTCTGCGTTAGATCCGTCGCAGCGAGAGGCTCGACGGTTGTTCTTTCGTCAGCGTATAGTCGGGGATAGTATGACTTTTATCGATAGAGTCTTAATTATCGGCAAGGAATCTACCAAGGCAGTGCAACCGCTGCGTAATACTTTCAAAGACGGGGCTCCCACGTTGAAGGCTCGGGAAATCTTGCACTTGTATTCTATTAGTGTAGGATTTCTTTGCGCGGCAGCAAGGTTTCGGGAGGCATCGTCCATGCCATTTTCAAAATTTTGCCGAACTAAAGAACCCTAACCCTAGAATCTTAACTAAAGATTTAGACGAAACGATATGTAAACAACTTTACAACTAAGTGAATGCAGAATACAACCTTTGTAGACCGGTCCTTCACTTCTAATGCTCCGTGTAGAAGTCCCATCACTGTGAGTGATGATCTCCTGAACTCTTGAGAGGATCCACAAGGTGAAAGATGCAAACTTGCTCGAAGTCTTCGAGCACGAAGATGATCTACGTTGAGGAGACTCAAGCCCATGCTACCTATTCACTAAATTAGGGTTTAGTGAAGCAAACACCCTAAACTAAATGACTAATAGTAGAGGATGATGAAGTAGGAAAAGGGCTCACTTTAGATTTAATTTTCTCACAATATTTTCTCACCATTTCAAAAGCTAGAAAGCTTTCTTTATGAAGAAGAAGATGATCAAGTGAAGAAGAATGAGAGAATGAACTCATGAGGTGAGAATATGAACCATAGGTGAGTTAGTGTCATATACTAACTCATGTAGAGAGTTTACCATGGTAAGGATAATGATTAGTTCAATAAATATCTTCAAGTGAAACAAAAATGGTGGACTTGGTCAATGATTTCCACAAGCTCCTACAAGCTTGTAGCCATGCCAAATATGCATCCATTTTTGAATTAATTAGATAATATAAACCCTAGGATTATCCTAACTATAGTGTAAGTCGGATACACCCATGTATCATGTATCATCAAGCATGACACAATAAAATGTACATTGATATATATCACATATATACTATATGCACACAAGTGAGAAAAAGAATACTTAGTGAGCTACTATTAGTTAATGTAATTTAATATATCAAATATATAATTCTACATTAAATTATTGAATCAACACTTAATTTAATAATCCGCCTATATCACATATAACCGACTAATATCAAATTTAACAACTTATCGAATCAATACTTGATCCGATAACTTGGTTATATCACATATAACCGACGATGTCACAAATCGCAAGAATAGAATGTGGTATCACATACACGCATTAATCTCGGTCCCGCACATATCACATATGTGCTCCTACTTCATTTCGCATGAACCAGGAAACCTCTGTGTAGGACTCTAAAGACTCGTCAATACGCCGGCAGTAGGTGATGATCATATCAAACACACACAAGCCGCAAGCGGTCTGCTAAACGTAACGGCCACCCGGGTATTGAGCGATCAGAAGATCAACAAGCAAGCATGCTCATACTCCTACGAATCCAATCAGTAACACTACCGTACAGTCCGGTCTCTTCGTCAGATATGTCGCATATCATAGCCTGGGGGTGGTATAACGTCAGACCCCAATAACCCGATAAGTCATGTCGATGCAAGGTGCATAACGGTTCGAGAAACTACTGATAACACTTACCAGTAGATCTCAGCAACCCTGACCAGGGATTTCATGTTATGGACAATCGAGCATAGCGCAACATCAACTCCTAATACCGGGAGAGACGAATCCCCTCCTATCGCTCATTGCCTCCATATGACTCAGGACTGTACCCAAAAACCACCTTTTTGCACGATCTCTTGACCATGGTATGGTAGAAATCAAAGCACAGCGGGAATCACACTAGACTCTATGACGATCTCGGGTCGACAGACTAACCTGTACCAGTGTCACCAGAGAACTGCTATCCAACGATAGGTATAATACCATCTAGGAGTTCTCGACGAGTCCGTCCAGTGTACCCAGTCTCCACTGAGTACCTGTATACCTTCTCTGATGACAAACACTAATGGATATGGGATCATCCATCGCCCATCATATGGGTTGAGAAGCGTATACGCTAGTCTACTCTGGAATATCGATGCCCTGTCTCGATACTCCCACGACTAGGAACAATCTAAGGATGTACTTACCGACTGCCTCTGCCCCACTAGTATGATCTGCATCATAGTCCTGGTAGTCAAGTACTCATTCTAAAGGCTTTATCAACATGTAATATAGAGACAATAAGTGTACATGTTAAGATAAAGAACAACCAGATAGCATACCATCATGTCGAGCAAGAAAGTCCTCCCTATATATGTTCAAGCATCCACTACAATATACATCACATGTACAGTAATGGCCTCTATGGCATACATATAACTAACAATCTCCCACTTGCACTAAGGCCATTTATTGCAGTAACTCAAACTCAACGTCCTATAGAAGTCTCTCTGGGGAAAGGCCTTTATGAGTAGATCCGCCGTGTTATCCTTCGTGTCAACTCTCCTGACCTAGATTCCTTGGAGATCAACCATCTCCCTGATCAGGTGATATTTGCCTCAGAATATGTCTGGAACGCTTTATAGGACCTGCGTTCCTAGGCCAAAGCCACAACTCCATTGTTGTCACAATAACAGTTATTGGACGCTCAATGGTAGGAACTTTGTTCATCTCATGAACAAGAAATGTTCAGGCAACCTCTTTGGTAGCATCGTTGGCAGCGATGTATTCAGCCTTTATCGTCTAGTATGTCACGGTATCTAGCTTGGAACTCTTTCAACATACTGTCCCTCCACTGATGGTAAAGACAATGCATGTGACTGACTTTCAGTCATCCTTATCACTGGGAGCTCGAACCAAGAACTTTCTTTTAGTGCTTCTCAAGTACTTAAGAATGTCCTCCACAGCTGTCCAGTGATTCTCCTAAGATCCGATTGATTCCTGATCACTACACCTAGTGAGTTTGCTACATCTGGTCTGATACATAACATCGCATGCATAATAGAGCCTACTGCCAAAGCATAGGGTATCCCTTACACACGAGCTCTCTCCAAATCAGTCTTGGAAGATATCTTTTTGGAAAGAGTGATTCATGAGTAAGTGGGCGAACCACCACGCTTAGAATCTTCCATACTAAACCCCTTTAGTATGGTGTTAATGTACCTGGATTTGGGACACTCCCAATATCCACTTAGATCTTTCATCATAGATCATAATCCACAAGTTGTAGTAGGAATCATCCAGATCTTCCATGGAGAATCCTCATGATAAGAGGAGCTTGACCGGGTGTAGCATAGGAAACCGTTTCCTATCAAGAGTATGTCATCTACGTACAATACGTGGAAGGAAACCTTACTCTCTATAACCTTCTTGTATATATAAGATTCATCTACCTTTTTGTTGAAGTCAAACTCTTTGACTGCAATATCAAAAACAGATGTTCCAACTCCGCGATGCCTGCTTTAATCCTGATGGACTTAAGCATATGTTTGAAAGTCTCAACTTTTCCATCTACACCAAGAATATTCTCAAGATCCACTTGCTCCCAATGGGTTTTACCCCTTCAGGTGCAACATGCAAAATCATACTTTGTTGGTTATATGGATCCATCTTTGATCGCATAGCATCCAGCCTTTATAAAGAGTCCCCACTCATGATGCTCTGCCTGAACCTAGTTGGGCCATCGTCTACCATGATGCAATCCTCGCTCCCACTGTCACCGAGAAGACCGTAGTATCTCTCAAGTGGATGAGGAACCCTACCAGATTCGCGGAGAGGCTGAGGTTCATCGGAGACTACTGAATCCTTTGATTTCACCAAATCATCAGCTGTTAATTTGTTTGGTTGGAACTCTTCCAGTTCTACCTCATGTCCATAAATTTCTTTTCTAAAAATGTGGCATGCTAAGGAATAAAACACATTTTTCTCCTCAGAGTGGTAGAAGATATTCCCTCGCAAATATTTGGGATATCCTAATAAACTTACAGAACTGACCTTGCCTCGAGCTTGTCCGGATTCTGCCTTTCAATATAGGCCGGACAACCCCATATCTTAACTCGTTTAAGACATGGTCTCTTCCCATTCCATATCTCATATGTTGTGGTAGGGACTGATTTGGATGGAACCCCATTCAATAGGTATGCAGCATTACAAGTGCATAACTCCAAAAGGAAACAAGTAACTCAGCGCACCATATCTCATAGGGTGCGATACCTCCGCCCCGATACACCGTTGTGCTATGGTGTACTCGAAGGAGTAAGCTGAGAGAGAATCACATTCTCCTTTTAGAAAATCCAAGAACTCCATCCCCAAGTATTCTTCTCCTCGATCACATCGTAGGACATCAATACTTCTCCCCGTTTAGTTCTCAACTTCAACTTATATTCCTTGAATTTCTCAAAAGTTTCAGACTTGTGTTTCAACAGGAACACATGTCCGAATCCTGAGAGAAGATCAGTGAATATAATGAAGTATCAAGAACCAACCTCGGCATTTATAGACATAGGACCGTATACATCATCATGTATCCATCCCAAGAGTTCACTAACTCTTGCTCTGTTTCCAGTAAACGAAGTATTGGTCATTTTATCTCTGAGACAAGACTGGCAAGTATCATAAGATGAAAATTAGAACAGATTCTCATATTCATATTTATGTAACTTAGCTGGTCGTGCCGCATCGATATAACCTAGTCTACAATGCCACAAGAAGGATTCGTTCATTTCTGAACTACTCCTCTTATGTGTGTTCTATACACTTTGAACTGTGGTTTGATTTAGAACGTATATGCTATTATATAACGTGTCTGATCCAATCAACTCTTGTTTCAAGAAAATGTTCACAACACAATCCTCCAATACATAATTATATCCTTCTTTAACTCATTAAAGAAACCGATGTAATGTTGTATATCAGGTTCGGTATATAATAACATTCGTTCAGAATCAATGTATTAATACAAGGTAATATTTGCCAACCGATTTGGCTGCAACACTTGCACCATTCTCTACACTGAGAGACATATCACCTATTTCTAGTTCTCTACCTATCTGTAGCCCATGTAACATATTACATATGTGGGATCCTGATCCGGTATCACATACCCAGGATGTAGAGAATACTAAAAAACAGTTCTTGGTAATGAACACACTCGAAGAAGATGCATCAACATGTACTTTCTTCGATTAGGTGGCATGGGAATCCGGATATTCCCCTATATCCTGCTCGGATTTATAACAATTATAAGATAGAGCGGAACCAACGTTCCCTAGCACAGTATAATAAGCAGGTTCGGTCAATACATCCATATTATTATCTTGATTAAGTCGTGATATAGTCGCTGCCAGGAGAGAGAGAGAGGGAGAAGAAAACACTCTGCGTGCGCTCTTGCAAGATTTAATTGGTTATTATTTTATCTAATCAGGATGGCTCCCACTGTTTTATCAAATCTTCCTTCAAACCCTAAAAGGTAAAACTAGCCGGGATTAATTACACCTTACAAGTTCACCAATCTTTCAGCCAGGCCAGTGTCGGTACTTTGAGGGAGGTCCCCTGTGCTTTCGCATAGACCTAATTAAAATAAATCTCGTTTTCCCAGAGCCGAAACCTCGTTAATATCTTTCTAGACACCTACTTGATCGGCTAATTGTAATGTGTAAAACTCTCCTAGGAGTAACTCTTACTCTCAGTGGGTATCGGGATCCAATTATCTCATAGAAGGTATGCAATCTCATTGCAAATTTCAACACTTGAAATTCCCGATAATATTTTACCCCTAGTAACTTATGACCTTAACTATGGTCAACAAATCATAAGCATTAGTCAAGTTCTACACGTCATTTCGTGATTAATTAGACCCACCCACATGACCCTTAACTATGATCAACAAAGTCACATGACTGTCCTAATTAATCGCATCATATGCTGTGTAGGAAGACATCACTTAGCTACCGCACACTACGTCTTAACTATGGTCAACAAACGTAGCACGAATACTAAGTACTCTACTTTCTAAAATGACTGAGGGTTATGACAGGGTTTTAAGAAAACCTTTTGCGTAATGAACTTGATATCGTCGTAGAATCGAGTGATTTTGAAAAGGAGTGTTTTTAAGGCTTTTACTAGTTTCACTAAAGAGGTCACTCCTGGTGAAGGGATCTCGGCTCTTTCCTTATCGAATAAGGTGCAGAATATTTCACAAATACCACTATTCAAAGCAAAAACTATAGAAGCAATCAAAAGACAAACCGAGTGGGTTGTATCATCTTCCAGTTTCACTAAAGAGGTCACTCCCGGTGAAGGGATCTCGGCTCTTTCCTTATCGAATAAGGTGCTGGATATTCTACAAGGAATACCGCTATGCAAAGCAAGAACTAGAACTACCAGTTTTTAAACAAGTTTCTACAACATCTTTAGGTTTCTTTTATTTCATTAATCTCATTAATGAAGTCCCATCAATTATGCTTCACAAGCATCACAGAAGAAACGAGAGCATCAATAGTTATTATATATCATATATATAATATGGGCATTCGTCTCAAAACATATCAGGTGATCACATAACAGAATATCAGCAGCAAAAGAACACATATGAAATATTGGATATACTATGAATTCCGTGTTTTAATTTAAGACAATAAAAAACGCGGATTCCACGATCGCGATGAATAGCACATCCCTAGACCCCTACGAGAGCGGCAAGCAACCCTACCAATTCTAGAGTTAGGAGACCCGGTCTCGACTCCTCGAGATGGTCTCACACTGAACCCTAGAACCCGGTTACATATGCTCCCCTCCTTGGGTCTATCCTAATGCGGAAAAGTAAATAATATACATCAATGGTGACATCACTCTCAACCCGGAAGTGCCCCAATGAAAGAATATTACATACAAGTTTTTATATGAATGAAAATGAAAAACTCTCATCTTACATAAAAAAAAAACCCGGCTATTCAGAACACGATGATCTAATATAACATATCACAGCAACACATAACATCACATGTCATCAACGTAAGTAAATATGCGTATCTCAATTGTCGATGACATATAATACTGAAACCGGCGATACACCACATATTACACTTACGGTCGCAGAAAAGAAAGTAAAAAAACTACAACAATTGGAATCCGCAACCACCTTAAACATCATAAACCCAATGTATCACATACTTTGGATTTCATGCCAAACCCATGAATTCCTTAGACATCGCATGCCTAACAATTATAAACCCCGCATTTTAGTCTCGATATTGAAAACACTTTCCAATAACCTTTCAGGAAATTCAATGAGATTCCCGATAACCTGATCGAATGTTCGTCGGAAACTTTAGAAGACGGCCGCACCCTCGATGCCGTCGACGAAGTGTACTAAGGCGGAACACCGCGGCCGTGTGCACCCGAACGGATGCTTTTGGCAATGGAGTTCTCCTACAGTCACTTGTTCAGGGCTATGGGGCGTGGCTATCTAGTAAGGTTACCCGGCGAGTATCCGCATACACAACGTAATTGCGACGGACTTTTGATCCACATCAAAATTCCGTGGCAACCGATCAAATGAGACAAAACTCCTAGATTTATAAAATTCAAACTAATTATCTCATAACTATTTATGTGGATTCCAAATATTGTATCACAATCACAGATAGTTAGACGATGTTAAACTTTTCGATGGAATAAACAAACACCCAAACTTTCCCAAAGAGCTCAACACTTGAGCGGAGTTCAAAAAATACCCAGAACATGACACAGCTCCTATGAACCATCCGTAAAAGGGCCGACCCATACCTCACTTATGTCGCCACGGAACTTCCGCAAACCCTAGGATATTACCGCGGTTCCGCGATCCAAAAAGTCGAGTTTGGGTATCAGTCTTCTAGAGGGTCCACAGAATCGCTTGCATGATTTTCTGAAGATTTCAAACTTGAAAAAAAATCCAACTCTTGGAAAATTTCCAGCGAGGGAAAATATGGGTTATTGATATCCGTTCGAACTTTTTAACGTCGTCTAAATAACCCGAATACGTGTTAGAATTACGATTACGAAACACTCTGAATTGCCTTTGCAGAAAGTTAACATCACATGCAAATTTAGCAAAAACTAGCAATACCTGAAACACCAAAACCCAGAGACTGGAACACACTACAAAATTCATCCCTGGACTCCCTCAAAAAACCGAGCACACCGGTTTTCCCATGCCTGTGGCCGGCCAAAATCCGGCGAGGGGGGGTGAATTTTCTACTGTGTTCATGTTATATCACATACAACATTCTGCAGTTGCTAAAAAAAATTTTAGAGACCATTTAAAATTCGACAGAAAGTGTATTTTAGGGTTTCAATTTTCGTAGTAGTTTCGGTTTCGTAATCTAACAAACATCGTTTAAATCTCTAGCTTGGCTCTGATACCACTGTAGGGTTTCTTAGCACGGCAGCAAGGTTTCGGGAGGTATCGTCCATGCCGTTTTCAAAATTTTGCCGAACTAAAGAACCCTAACCCTAGAATCTTAACTAGAGATTTAGACGAAACGATATGTAAATGTTCCCGCCAAAAATTTCTGCGCAAAAGAGTCCAAGGTATCAAATGGCAGCGACACGCTTAAGGAAATGCGAACTAGTATCTTCCGGCCTGTATTTTGATAAAACCCCAAAGGAGAAACAACTAAATTCTGATGATGTTGGAAGCATCTCGAAAAACCCTTCGATTTGATATATTATGGGCCTCATAATTCATCCGGGATCAAAAGTTATGAGCAAATATGCTATGCACTGTTTCTTGATTAAAAATCAGGAATTACCTCAATGAGATATCACGTGCTTGCACGTGATCAATGGTCACGTGTTGACACGTGATAGTTAAAACAGAAATAAAAACAAACGGCTGAAGAAGGACCCAATTGGGGGTCACATGCTCACACGTGACCAATGGTCACTTGTTGACACGTGATAGTTAAAACAGAAATAAAAAAACAAATGGCTGAAGGAAATACCTCAATGAGGTATCACGTGCTCATACGTGACCAATGGTCACGTGTTGACACGTGATGGTTAAAATTGAAGCATAAATAAACGCTGATAAAAGAACCAATTGGGGGTCACGTGCTCACACGTGACCAAGGGTCACGTGCCAGCACGTGACAGGCTTTGAAAGCCTTACAGTTTAATAGAATTAAAATTCTAAATTTCTCTAAATCTTTCCAAATAGAATTAAAATTCTAAATTTCTCTAAATCTTTACAAATGGAAAAGGATTATGGGGACCGTTGGATTAAAGATCCAAGGGTGATTAAAAATCACCAATTTATGAAAAGATTTGATACAAGGAAAGATTTCCCCTAAATCTCACCAGAAATAACAAACATAATATCTTTGGATTTAAAATCCAGCGGTGAATAAAATTCACTGTGTGATCTAAAGGATCATATTAATTATGAAAACAAACAAATCTTTCAATGAAAGATTCACTAAACAAATTGATTCTTTTCTTTCTCCTATAAATAGGAACCAAGAAGAGAAGAGAAAGGGGATCTACTTTTTTTTTAGAGAAGAACAGAGAGAAAAAAAGAGAGGAGAATTTAATTCTCAAGAGAGAAAAGAAAATTTCCTCAGAAGAGAAAAGAAAACCCTAGGTGAGAAAAGAAAGGGGATCAAAACTTCAAAAAAGAGAATTTAATTCTCAAATATAAGAGTTTAACTCTTCTGCGCAAAAGAACTTAGTTCTTCCTCTGGTTGAAGATCTGCAAAGAGCACATCTCCCCATAAGTTGAGAATTTAATTCTCATCGGGTTGAGATCCTGCCATGCAGATCCAAAACTTAGAGGGGAAATTGAGTTTAGAGAATTTAATTCTCCCAAAACAAAATTAGGGTTTAACACTATGTGAGAATTTAATTCTCCCAAAATTACAGGAATTTAATTCCTTCAAGATGGACAGAACTAGGGTTTAACCCTAATTGAGAATTTAATTCTCTCAAATTCACAGGAATTTAATTCCTCTTAAAAAATGAAATTAGGGTTTCACCCTATGCAAGAATTTAATTCTTTTACATATATGAGAATTTAATTCCTCTAAAAGAAAATTAGGGTTTAACCCTCCATAAGAATTTAATTCTTTCATAATAGGAATTTAATTCCTCCAAAATCATGATTAGGGTTTAACCCTACAGAGAATTTAATTCTTAAAATAAAGAGACTTGAAAGATCTCCATGCACATAAAAGAACATTGGTCACGTGTTGACACGTGACCCCAATCCGCAGTGATCAGAAAAGAAGGAATAAAACTAGATCACGTGACCCCTAAAAAGATCCCCAAAAATAAAAAGGAAACAGCTTTGAGGCAATACCTCACATGCTCCCACGTGACTCCCAAAACACAGAAAGAAAAGGTAAGGGAAATCTAAGTTTTGGGCGCTCTCACGTGTTACCACGTGACCCCTTAGCAAACGCTTTAACAGTCAGCGCACAGATGACCATCATGTGCCAACACGTGATGCTCAAAATAAAAATATAAAAAGTGTTTAACACTTATTCGCAGATTTGAGGATAAAACAAAGGAGATCTGGCTCCACATTTAGGGCGCCCTCACGTGTCCTCACGTGACCCCTAACAAATCCCTTTAATATCCAATGGATGGATGCCCATCACGTGCTCACACGTGACGGCCTTAAAAAAATTAAAAGTGTTTAACACTTATTTATTCTAAGAACAAAATAAAGGAGATCTGGTCCCACCTTTGGGTGCCCTCACGTGTCCCCACGTGACCCTTTTTTACATAGTGTTTAACACTAATTTGAGAGTTTTATTTCTAATGTTTAACACTGTTTTCTCTAGTGCTTAACACTACTTTTGGCCAAATTGGCTAATTTTCCAGAGGCTAAAGTCCTTCCTCCAAATGAATCTCAAAATTGAAGAAATCAAAGATGAAAATAATATGGACTAAAACCAGACAAATGTCAAGTAGTCCAATAAAGGGTCAAATTCGGTTGGACTTAGCCCAAGTTGGCCATAAGTCCTCAATCCAGACTTAACTGAGCCAATGGGCTCACAATATAATTAATTGGTCTTGGCTCCAAAATTGGGCTACAGATCATTTGATCTACCTTGGTTCAAGGGTACATCTCTTCACTCCTTTGATATTTGTTGTTGTAATTCCTCAACGTCTTCAAAGAGGTGACGGGTCCCAACAACCATACATTTCACGGACTGTGGGGTCCTTAAACTCATGGACTATGATGTCCTTAAACTTGACTGGGATGTCTTAAAACTAACAACGGACTATGACGTCCTTAACCTTGACCGGGATGTCTTAAAACTAACAACGGACTATGACGTCCTTAACCTTGACCGAGATGTCTTAAAACTAACAACGGACTGTGGGGTCCTTAAACTCATGGACTATGATGTCCTTAACCTTGACCGTGATGTCTTAAAACTAACAACGGACTGTGGGGTCCTTAAACTCATGGACTATGATGTCCTTAACCTTGACCGGGATGTCTTAAAACTAACAACGGACTATGACGTCCTTAACCTTGATCGTGATGTCTTAAAACTAATGTTGGACTGTGGAGTCCTTAAATCCACGGACTATGATGTCCTTAACCTTGACCGCAATGTCTTAAAACTAACATTGGACCACCATGTCCCTAAACTGGCAATCGACCGCAATGTCTCTAAACTAAACAATAGAGTCCAAATGCTCTTTTGTCGGATCTAAATGATCCTGTTAAGTTGATCTTAGTCTGGAAATTCGACTAACGTATCCTTAACAAACGTTTAAGTTGATCTTAGTCTCAAATGAGACTAACGTATCCTTAAACCAAAACCTCAAACCCAAATCTAAGAAAATACGGATTTGGACTAATCCACGCCCTACGGGAGACCACATAAATTAGTCTCCGTATACAATCCACGGGCAACCACAAACAAAACAAACACCCACGACACGAAGTGACCAGCTGGAGAAGGAGAAAGTTGTTACCGCGATGCGGTAGCATAATTAACTGCAAGGGCTTGCGCCTGCAGGGAAGAGCGTCCCCACAATCAAAAACCCCTCAAACGAGGGAGAATCTGACGAAGTCTGCTACATCGGCTGCATCCGTTCAAACCTTCGATACATGGTGCCATAAATCAACTTGGCATCTTCAGAGAGGACGACGGATAGCACCAATTAGCATCTGCCCTAAATTTCAGGCAAGACGTTTATCGCGTCTCCGTGATTCGGAGGGGAACAGATTCTGGCACGCCCGGTGGGACCTTTTCCTCTTTCCACTCCACACTTCATGTATCGTGTTTTTCCCGCGATCAAATAATCACGGTGTGTATGTTTTTGGTTGCCTTTAGGGGAGTGGATATTGAAGCCGGCATTTCGTCTCTATGAAGAATGGCATTTGCTCCCACCCTAGCAACTCAGGCTCTGTCATATCCAGCGGAGTCAAGTATGGGTCATTTGCAGTCTCAAATCTCTGCAATCCGGCTCTTCAAGAAATCAATGGGTTTCTTTTTGGGTCGATGCTCCCACCTCCCACCCTCGGTGCCTCAACGCCGATGGAGGAAGCCCAGAGGATGTCTGTCGTCCACAGGCAGGCTCCCCAAGCAGCAGCCTTGCCGACGGAATCGGTCCTCAAACAACTGGCACATGCCAAAGACCAAGGTCGACGCAGGGGGCAGAATATTCAAGCTTCTCAAGAAATCAATGGCTTCGAACTGCACTAACTGCAACAGCAACTCTCGCTCTGTCCCATCTGGAGGAATAACCTACGGGCCCCAAGCGGCCTCCCTTTTCACTATGCCAGTAGAGCAGGTAACTTAAGCCACCACTGGGCTATTCTTCGGGACCATGCTCCCGCCAACGAGCTTCAGCGCTCCTGTACCATCGCAAGAAGCTCCCAAGAAGTCATTTTTCAGCGCTCCTGTGCTTATTTACTCTTTACTTTGCATTATACTATATATAAGCACACAAAAAAATTGTGATAATAAAAGAGTAGAAAGTGAAAAAATTATATTTAAAAGATAGGAATAGTTTAAGAAAAACAAGAAAGTTAGATATTTTCTTAAATGAAACTAGTAATAAGTAGTTATGAGCTGTTGTCCCAAGGGTTAGTAAGATGAAGGAAATTACTAATCTGAGGATAAAATAAGCCTGATAAATAGTTCCTATTCTGGAAGTCAAACATTTGAATGTTGATACCCTACTATACACACTTACACACATCTTGAAACTCGGGATAGTAGAGGATACCTTGAAATGCTCTTGTCTAAAAGCTAAAGTATGAAGAAAATAAAAGTGAAGAATAAAAGATAAAATGGTGAAAAGAAAAATGAATACTGTTTTTGTTATCACTGAGGCAGCAATAAAAAAATATAGCGAGGGTGCTTTATTACCTAGTGCCTTAGACCAACTGGTTTGGGAGCCACTGCTAAGCCTTAGGTGTTGCAAGATGAGGAAAAACACCTAATTAGCAAGCACATGAGTAATCGGTCGGTTAGTACCTCAAGAAGTATTAACGGTCGCATGAAGAATGTGTGGGCAAATTCCATCCAAATATCTATTAAAAAGTACTAAGATAGATGGACAAGAGTATGATTGCTTGAATTGAATTCTCTGAGTGTAGGGATGTCCAGTTCACACACGTAAGGGTATGTGATCAATGTTTGGAAGAAAGGTAGGAATAAAAACTAAAGGCGATGTTTTATTGAGGGATAATGTGATTTCTAACATTTTTTCATGACCATTAAGATAGGGCTCATAGCAACTGAAAAGCTGGTATAGTTGAAAACTCTTATTTTCAAGTTCTTTCTTTTATAGTTCTTATCTTCATATAACTTTCACCATCTCTCTGTTATTATAGGATTTTGTGGGTGTAATCCGCTGAAAACCCTCAGGAGACAACACTCCTCCTACTAAGGATATGCCACTGGCGCCGAGTAAGGAAGGCTGGGGGCCACTCTCCTTCTGGATTGACTCTGCCGGCTCCAACGGTGGAAATTGATGCTGCTGTTCCAACTGGGAACAGTTTTGAACCATTTAGAAGGGTCCGCAAGAACTCTCCGACCGCTGTGCTGAAAAGATCTCCTCCACCTATGGAGAGCGCTACAAAGGTGAAGCCGGAATAGCCCCCTCAACGGCTGTCCTCTAAAATCTACAAGGTCTAGCGACGGGTCCAGGAGTCGATGATTGATCAAGACTATCCCCGCCGACAGAAAAAGGTGAAAGTTCAGTAAAAAGAAAATCATCTTGCCAAGCCACAAAAGGCAACAGCTGTCTGGGTGCCCGCTGCGACGCCCCCCCTCCCGACGTCAACTGCTCAAAAAAGAAGGAGGCCAGAGAAAGCCCCTGTGACTGCGGCAGGCCACAAAGACGCTGAGCCCAAACGCCCCAAGTCTGGGGGCATAACGGTGCATACTGTTTACATGGCTTCTAGAAAAGAAGAAAGCTGTACTTCGACGGTCCACCGACCGCTCACCCGATCCGTGACAAAAGCCCAGGTGCAGCAACAGAAGCTTCAAGAAATGCTAACGTAAATGGCCGCACTCACCGGACCAAAAGAAAGCCCGGAGGCATCATCAGAGCAGCGTCACGAACAAGAAACTGACGCTGACTTCCTACGCAGAGTCCTCGAAAAGAAGGACAGAGAAGCAACAGAACAAGCTGCCAACATAAAACGAATGGCGATTCTCTTCCAAGACATGGTCGAGATGATGTTACAGCCGGATCCTCCAGCTGAAGACCCTCCGATCATTATTGAAGATGACCGAGCAGAGACGTCAAATCCCCTTCCGGCTTGTTCAGCAGCCAAAGAGGAGCCCATCTCAAAAGCTACGCTTGATGATTATATTGCTCAAAAAATATGAGCTCACCGAGCGAACGAAACTGCCGGCCAAGTTGTTAAAACTGGGCGACCATATCCGGGCTGGTATGACCAAATAAGTTACCCGCCGGGATATACGATCCCAAAATTCCATGTGTACAAGGGGACAGGCAATCCTCATCAACATGTCGCTCAGTTCAGGGCTCTTTGCGGTAATACTGGAGGTGATGAGAAACTTCTACTTCGCCAGTTCTTCGGTAGTTTAGCAGACACAGCTTTTGAATGGTACTCGGAGCTTCCCGATGACTCCGTCAAAACGTTTACAGAAATGGAGTTGCTATTCACTCAATGGTTCGCAAGTGCCAGCGAACGCACCCCGATCACGGCATTGATCAATGCCAGGATGAAGCCAAGTGAAACGTGGGTGCAATACGCAATACGATGGCGAAACTTATGGTCAAAATGTGAGCAGCGCATCGAAGAAGCGCCGGCAGTGGGCATGTTCGTGGGTACTCTCGACCCTCAAGCGACCATCTCGCAATTTATGATGTTCTTCAAGCCGACCACCTTCCAGGCCTTGATTGACAAGCTGGCCCAAATGGACCAGATGGGCCATAGGCCTTCCCCTTCCAAGACGGAGCCTTGGAATGAAAAGGACAAAGGGAAAACAACCTTCTTCGCCAACGCTCAACAACAGCCGAGCAACTCAAAACCGGTTGTTCGCCAAAACAATGTGCGTCCACGCCCATCCCTCGAGGAGAGACTTGGACGTCCTTACTCGTTTCCCCGGGATAAAACGAGGAGACTGTTCGAGCTGGCAGTGCGCAATAGCCTCATCAATCTGCCAGACCCTAAACGTCCGTTGCAGCCAGGCGATGTCAACAATCCTAATTACTGCCCTTACCACCAAGCAGTAAGCCATCCAATCGAAGATTGCGTCGTCTTCAAAGGCTGAATTGAAGACCAATACCAACAAGGCAAATTCGTATTATCAGAAAACTGGAAGGTGAAACCGCCACAACCTCACGCCCCTAAAAAGGGTGGACATGTCGGAGGCATCGTGCTCATTAATAGAGAAAGCCCCATGGACCGAAAGGTCCGTAAACTAGAAATTCACCTCAAATATGGCAACGATGGACCGAAACGTCCTTAAACTAACAATGGACCGCTATGTCCAAAAACTGGATGCAGACCGAAACGTCGTTAAACTAACAACGGACCGCAATGTCCTGAAACTTGCAAATGACCGAAACGTCATTAAACTACTCCCAACCCGCAGCATCTTCAGGCTGACGTGGTTAAAAAAAACGGTATGTCCATAAGCAAAATGGGCACGGATGAAAACCCGAGAGGGCTCCGTGAGTAAAAACAGCAGAGCTACCGGCGAGTGTTTGTGAAAACCCAAAAGGGCGCAACCTCGTTAAAAAAAACACTTGCAGGGTCCTCTCGACCTTGTGAGGAGAAACCACCCGCATAAGATCCTTACGACTCATAAGGGAGCAACACACTTAGGGATCCCCACGATCCCTAGAGAGAAATTACACTTACGAGATCCTCACAACTCGTAAGGAGAACCTTCTTATGAGACCCTCATGGCTCATAAGACTTGAAAGTCTTAAGCTACAGGGATCTAAACCTGTTCTTAAGCATCCCCCACAACCTCCAATACTGCCCTACAAGCGGCTCAATGTTGACCCTTGTATACAATCCACGGGCGCGAATAGACATTTCCCTAACAAAGTCCCATCCGTGACTAGGGATATGTTTACACGGTGAACAAACACTTGTAGATCCTCTCGACTTGCAAGGAGAAAACGCTCTTGTAAGATCCTTACGACTTATAAGAGAACACACACTTAGGAATCCTCACGATTTCTAAGGAGAAAAAGAACCTACGAGATCCTCACGACTTGTAGGGAGAAACACCTTTATGAGACCCTTACGGCTCATGAAGTCAAAAGCCTTAGTCGATGGGATCCTAACCCTGTTTGCTAAGCCACCATTGTTCGACATCGACAGAGACAAATGATGATTCGCTCCTGGCAATATCCCAGTTGTAGCGATGCTGATGCCTAAATCGGTATCAAATTCCAAGTCCTTTCATGGCAAATGATGATTCGCTCCTGGCAATATTCCAGTCATAGCGATGCTGATGCTAAGATTGGCATCAGATTCCAAGTTCCACACTCATGATAAAAAAAAATCAGCGAGCCAAAAATGCATATGAAATAGCCGAAATGATGGGACAACTTGCAACGAAATCAGCAAGTAAAAATGTATGCATACAAAAACAGCCGAAATGATTGGGCAACTCGCAATAAAAAGCAGCGAGTAAAAAGAAAAATAGCCGAAATGATTGGGCACCGCGAAAAATAGCCGAAATAATTAGGTAGTCACGATTTTCGCGATGTAAAAAGCTGAAATGACAGAGCGTCGCGGAAAGAATAAAAAAAATGAATGATGAAAGAATGAAACTTTTTGCGCTACAGGTGAGATCACATCGATCCCTGTATACAATCCAGGGGCACAAACAAAGAGGGAACCATACCTTCCCAACGGGATCCATCAGAAAGCGAAGCCAAATCTCGACGATTCACAGACAGTCTAGAGATCATCTCAACACTCGGAACAGCGGCAACTCCCAGTTCCGTGACTCGGCGGCGTACAGCCGAACGAGAGTCAAATCCCGACTTCGTGAAATACGGACAATGCCAAAAATTCCCGGTCACGTGGAACGTGGATAACGTCACTCTTTGACCCCGTGGAAAACGTCCAAAGTGGATCCTGGTCCTCGCAGAGTACGGCAGTGAACCCATGTGAAGCATCCAGAGTGGAGCCTGGTCCTCGCCGAACACGGCAGTGAACCCGTGGGATGCATCAAGAGCAAAATTCCTGTTCACGTGGAACGCGGATAACGTCACTCTTTGACCCCGTGTTAAACGTCCAGAGTGGATCCTGGTCCTCGCAGAGTACGGCAGTGAACCCATATGAAGCATCCAGAGCGGAGCCTGGTCCTCGCCGAACACGGCAGTGAACCCGTGGGAAGCATCCAGAGCAAAATTCCTGGTCACGTGGAACGCGGATAACATCACTCTTTGACCACGTGGAAAACGTCCAGAGCGGATCCTGGTCCTTGCAGAGCATGGCAGTGAACCCGTGTGAAGCATCCAGAGCGGAGCCTGGTCCTTGCCGAACACGGCAATGAACCTGTGGGAAGCATCCAAAGCAAAATTCCTGGTCACATGGAACGCGGATAACGTCACTCTTTGACCCTGTGGGAAACGTCCAGAGCGGAGCCTGGTCCTCGCCGAACACGGCAGTGAACCCGTGGGAAGCATCCAGAGCAAAATTCCTGGTCATGTGGAACGCGGATAACATCACTCTTTGACCCCGTGGAAAACGTCTAGAGCGGATCCTGGTCCTCGCAAAGCATGGCAGTGAACCCGTGTGAAGCATCCAGAGCGGAGCCTGGTCCTCGCCGAACATGGCAGTGAACCCGTGGGAAGCATCCAGAGCAAAATTCCTGGTCACGTGGAACGCGGATAACGTCACTCTTTGACCCCGTGGAAAACGTCCAGAGCGGATCCTGGTCCTCGCAGAGCACGGCAGTGAACCCGTGTGAAGCATCCAGAGCGGAGCCTGGTCCTCGCCGAACACGGCAGTGAACCCGTGTGAAGCATCCAGAGCGGAGCCTGGTCCTCGCCGAATACGGCAGTGAACCCGTGGGAAGCATCCAGAGCAAAATTCCTGGTCACGTGGAACACGGATAACGTCACTCTTTGACCCCGTGGAAAACGTCTAGAGCGGATCCTGGTCCTCGCAGAGCACGGCAGTGAACCCGTGTGAAGCATCCAGAGCGGAGCCTGGTCCTCGCCAAACACGACAGTGAACCCGTGGGAAGCATCCAGAGCAAAATTCCCGGTCATGTGGAACGCGGATAACGTCACCCTTTGACCCCGTGGAAAACTTCCAGAACGGAGCCTGGTCCTCGCAGAGCACGGCAGTGAACCCGTGTGAAGCATCCTGAGCAAACATCGGACTGTGGAGTCCTTAAAATCCACGGACTATGATGTCCTTAACCTCGACCGTAATGTCTTAAAACTAACGATCAACCATGATGATTCTAGACTGATTTTACCTTGGTTCAAGGGTACATCTCTTCACTCCTTTGATATTTGTCGTTGTAATTCCTCAACGTCTTCAAAGAGGTGACGGGTCCCAGTAACCACACGTTTCGTGGACTGTGGAGTCCTTAAATCCATGGACTATGATGTCCTTAATCTTGACCGTGATGTCTTAAAACTAACATTGGACTGTGGAGTCCTTAAACCCATGGACTATGATGTCCTTAACCTTGACCGTGATGTCTTAAAACTAACATTGAACTGTGGAGTCCTTAAATCCAGAGACTATGATTCCTTAACCTTGACCGTAATGTCTTAAAACTAACATTGGACTATGGAGTCCTTAAATCCACGGACTATGATGTCCTTAACCTTGACCGTGATATCTTAAAACTAATATTGGACTATGGAGTCCTTAAACCCATGGACTATGATGTCCTTAACCTTGACCGTGATGTCTTAAAACTAACATCGGACTGTGGGGTCCTTAAATCCACGGACTATGAGGTCCTTAACCTTGACCGTGATGTCTTAAAACTAACATCGGACTATGGGGTCCTTAAATCCACGGACTATGACGTCCTTAACCTTGACCGTGATGTCTTAAAACTAACATCGGACTGTGGGGTCCTTAAATCCACGGGCTATGATGTCCTTAACCTTGACCGTGATGTTTTAAAACTAACATTGGACTGCGGAGTCCTTAAACCCACGGACTATGATGTCCTTAACCTTGACCGTGATGTCTTAAAACTAACCTTGGACTGCAGAGTCCTTAAACCCACGGACTATGATGTCCTTAACCTTGACCGCGATATCTTTAAACTACGGTACCCTGAAAACATCCCAAAGCAACCCCTGACCCCGTGAAATACGGATAAGGGCAACCGCACCCAGCACTTGCGGGTCTTCACGACCCGTAGGGAAGAAAACTCTCTTGTGAGATCTTTACGACTCTCAAGGGAAAACACGCTTAAGAATCCTCACGATTCTTAAGGAGAAATTACACCTATGGGATCCTCTCGACCTGTAGGGAGAAAAAACACTTTATGAGACCCTCACGGCTCGTAAAGTCGAAATGACTTAGGTGGAAGATCCTACCCCTGTCTCCTAAGCCATTATTGTCCTGCAAAGAGGTCAAGATGGAACATCTATTAGCCACACTTGCCAAAGCTACATGCCACTGAAATGGAGAAGTTACTCATGAGCGTATAAACTACTTCACGCCTGAGTAAGAATAAAAGAAATAGAAGGGTGTGGCTCATGGAGTTGAGAGTTTGGAACTATATCCCTTAAGAGTCGATATTTGAGTCAATGATAAATGACGACGCTTGTGTCCGCTCATTATCTTCTCAGATAAAGATTCTGAAAGTTATATACCAACCCGAAATTGGTCATATGCTATGCATTACTCTGTACTACTTCACCCACGTATATACTTACGTGGGCAAAGTAGTGGGGGGCATTTGTTCCCGCCAAAAATTTCTGCGCAAAAGAGTCCAAGGTATCAAATGGCAGCGACACGCTTAAGGAAATGCGAACCAGTATCTTCCGGCCTGTATTTTGATAAACTCCTGAAGGAGAAACAACTATATTCTGATGATATTGGAAGCATCTCGAAAAACCCTTCGATTTGATTTATTATGGGCCTCATAATTTATCCGGGATCAAAAGTTATGAGCAAATATGCTATGCACTATTTCTTGATTAAAAATCAGGAATTACCTCAATGAGGTATCACGTGCTCGCACGTGATCAATGGTCACGTGTTGACACGTGATAGTTAAAACAGAAATAAAAACAAACGGCTGAAGAAGGACCCAATTGGGGATCACGTGCTCACACGTGACCAATGGTCACGTGTTGACACGTGATAGTTAAAACATAAATAAAAAACAAATGGCTGAAGGAAATACCTCAATGAGGTATCACGTGCTCACACGTGACCAATGGTCACGTGTTGACACGTGATGGTTAAAACTGAAGCATAAATAAACGCTGAGAAAAGAACCAATTGGGGGTCACGTGCTCACACGTGACCAAGGGTCACGTGCTCACACGTGACCAAGGGTCACGTGCCAGCAAATGACAGGCTTTGAAAGCCTTACAGTTTAGAATTAAAATTCTAAATTTCTCTAAATCTTTCCAAATAGAATTAAAATTCTAAATTTCTCTAAATCTTTCCAAATGGAAAAGGATTATGGGGACCGTTGGATTAAAGATCCAAGGGTGATTAAAAATCACCAATTTATGGAAAGATTTGATACAAGGAAAGATTTCTCCTAAATCTCACCAGAAATAACAAACATAATATCTTTGGATTTAAAATCCAACGGTAAATAAAATTCACTGTGTGATCTAAAGGATCATATTAATTATGAAAACAAACAAAATCTTTCAATGAAAGATTTAATAAACAAATTGATTCTTTTCTTTCTCCTATAAATAGGAACCAAGAAGAGAAGAGAAAGGGGATGTACTTTTTTTTTAGAGAAGAACGGAGAGAAAAAAAGAGAGGAGAATTTAATTCTCAAGAGAGAAAAAAAGAGAGGAGAATTTAATTCTCAAGAGAGAAAAGAAAATTTCCTCAGAAGAGAAAAGAAAATCCTAGGTGAGAAAAGAAAGGGGATCAAAACTTCAAAAAAGAGAATTTAATTCTCAAATCTAAGAGTTTACCTCTTCTTTACAAAAGAACTTAGTTCTTCCTCTGGTTGAAGATCTGCAAAGAGCATATCTCCCCATAAGTTGAGAATTTAATTCTAATCGGGTTGAGATCCTGCCATGCAGATCCAAAACTTAGAGGGAAAATTGAGTTTAGAGAATTTAATTCTCCCAAAATAAAGTTAGGGTTTAACCCTATGTGAGAATTTAATCTCCCAAAATTATAGGAATTTAATTCCTTCAAGATGGACAGAACTAGGGTTTAACCCTAATTGAGAATTTAATTCTCTCAAATTCACAGGAATTTAATTCCTCTTAAAAAATGAAATTAGGGTTTCACCCTATGCAAGAATTTAATTCTTTTACATATATGGGAATTTAATCCCTCTAAAAAAAATTAGGGTTTAACCCTACATAAGAATTTAATTCTTTCATAATAGGAATTTAATTCCTCCAAAATCATGATTAGGGTTTAACCCTGCAGAGAATTTAATTCTTAAAATAAAGAGACTTGAAAGATCTCCCTGCACATAAAAGAACATTGGTCACGTGATGACACATGACCCCAATCCGCAGTGATCAGAAAAGAAGGAATAAAACTAGGTCACGTGTCCCCACGTGACCCCTAAAAAGATCCCCAAAAATAAAAAGGAAACAGCTTTGAGGCAATGCCTCACGTGCTCCCACGTGACTCCTAAAACATAGAAAGAAAAAGCAAGGGAAATCTAAGTTTTGGTCGCTCTCACGTGTTACCACGTGACCCCTTAGCAAACGCTTTAACAGTCAGCGCACAGATGACCATCACGTGCCAACACGTGATGCTTAAAATAAAAATATAAAAAATGTTTAACACTTATTCGCAGATTTGAGGATAAAACAAAGGAGATCTGGCTCCACATTTAGGGCGCCCTCGCGTGTCCCCACGTGACTCCTAACAAATCTCTTTAATATCCAATGGAAGGATGCCCATCACGTGCTCACACGTGACGGCCTTAAAAAAATTAAAAGTTTTTAACACTTATTTATTCTGAGAACAAAATAAAGGAGATCTGACCCCAGCTTTGGGTGCCCGCACGTGACCCTTTTTTACATAGTGTTTAACACTAATTTGAGAGTTTTATTTCTAATGTTTAACACTGTTTTCTCTAGTACTTAACACTACTTTTAGCCAAATTGGCCAATTTTCTAGAGGCAAAAGTCCTTCCTCCAAATGAATCTCAAAATTAAGGAAATCAAAGATGAAAATAATGTGGACTAAAACCAGACAAATGTCAAGTAGTCCAATAAAGGGTCAAATTCAGTTGGACTTAGCCCAAGTTGGCCATAAGTCCTCAATCCAGATTTAACTGAGCCAATGGGCTCACAATATAATTAATTCGTCTTGGTTCCAAAATTAGGCTACAGATCATTTAATCTACGTTGGTTCAAAGGTACATCTCTTCACTCCTTTGATATTTGTCGTTGTAATTCCTCAACGTCTTCAAAGAGGTGATGGGTCCCAACAACCATACATTTTATGGACTGTAGGGTCCTTAAACTCATGGACTATGATGTCCTTAACCTTGACTGGGATGTCTTAAAACTAACAACGTATTATAACGTCCTTAACCTTGACCGGGATGTCTTAAAACTAACAACGGACTATGACGTCCTTAACCTTGACCGGGATGTCTTAAAACTAACAACGGACTGTGGGGTCCTTAAACTCGTGGACTATGATGTCCTTAACCTTGACCGTGATGTTATAAAACTAACAACGGACTGTGGGGTCCTTAAACTCATGGACTATGATGTCCTTAACCTTGACCGGGATGTCTTAAAACTAACAACGGACTATGACGTCCTTAACCTTGACCGTGATGTCTTAAAACTAACGTTGGACTGTGGAGTCCTTAAATCCACGGACTATGATGTACTTAACCTTGACCGCAATGTCTTAAAACTAACATTGGACCACCATGTCCCTAAACTGGCAATCGACCGCAATGTCTCTAAACTAAACAATAGAGTCCAAATACTCTTTTGTCGGATCTAAATGATCCTGTTAAGTTGATCTTAGTCTGGAAATTCAACTAACATATCCTTAACAAACATTTAAGTTGATCTTAGTCTCAAATGAGACTAACATATCCTTAAACCAAAACCCCAAACCCAAATCTAAGAAAATACGGATTTGGACTAATCCACGCCCTACGGACGACCACATAAATTAGTCTCCGTATACAATCCATGGGCAACCACAAGCAAAACAAACACCCACGACACGAAGTGACCAGCTGGAGAAGGAGAAAGTTGTTACCGCGATGCGGTAGCGTAATTAACTGCAAGGGCTTGCGCCTGCAGGGAAGAGCGTCCCCACAATCAAAAACCCCTCAAACGAGGGGGAATCTGACGAAGTCTGCTACATCGGCAGCATCCGTTCAAACCTTCGATACATGGTGCCATAAATCAACTTGGCATCTTAGGAGAGGTGGACGGATAGCACCAATTAGCATCTGCTCCGAATTTCAGGCAAGACGTTTATCGCGTCTCCGTGATTCGGAGGGGAACAGTAAACAACTTTACAACTAAGTGAATGCGGAATACAACCTTTGTAGACCGGTCCTTCACTTCAAATGCTTCGTGTAGAAGTCCCTTCACTACGAGTAATGATCTCCCGAACTCTTAAGAGGATCCACAAGGTGAAAGATGCAAACTTGCTCGAAGTCTTCGAGGCCGAAGATAATCAACGTCGAGGAGACTCAAGCTCATGCTACCTCTTTACTAAATTAGGGTTTAATGAAGAAAACACCTTAAACTAAATGGCTAATAGTAGAGGATGATGAAGTAGGAAATGGGCTCACTTTAGATTTAATTTTCTCACAATATTTTCTTACCGTTTCAAAAGCTAGAAAGCTTTCTTTATGAAGAAGAAGATGATCAAGTGAAGAAGAATGAGAGAATGAACTCATGAGGTGAGAATATGAACCATGGGTGAGTTAGTGTCATACACTAACTCATGTAGAGAGTTTACCATGGTAAGGATAATGGTTAGGTCAATAAATATCTTCAAGTGAAACAAAAATTGTGGACTTGGTCAATGATTTCCACAAGCTTCTACAAGCTTGTAGCCATGCTAATTATGCATCCATTTTTTAATTACTTAGATAAATATAAATCCTAGGATTATCCTAACTATAGTGTCAGTCTCATACACCCATGTATCATGTATCATCAAGCATGGCACAATAAAATGCACATTAATATATATCACATATATACTATATGCACACAAGTGAGAAAAAGAATACTTAGTGAGCTAATATTAGTTAATGTAATTTAATATATCAAATATATAATTCTACATTAAATTATTAAATCAACACTTGATTTAATAATCCGGCAATATCACATATAACCGACTAATATCAAATGTAACAACTTATCGAATCAACACTTGATCCGATAACTTGGCTATATCACATATAACCGACGATGTCACAAATCGAGAGAATAGAATACGGTATCACATACACGCATCAATCTCGGTCCCGCACATATCACATATATGCTCCTACTTCATTTCGCATGAACCAGGAAACCACTGTGTATGACTCTGAAGACTCGTCAATACGCCGGCAGTAGGTAATGATCATATCAAACACCCACAAGCCGCAAGCGGTCTGCTAAAAGTAACGGCCACCCGGGTATTGCGCGATCAGAAGATCAACAAGCAAGCCTGCTCATACTCCTGTGAATACAATTAGTAACACTACCGTATAGTCCGGTCTCTTCATCAGATATGTCGCATATCACAGCCTGGTGGTGGTATAACATCAGACCCCAATAGCCTGATAAGTCATGCCAATGCAAGGTCTATAACGGTTCAAGAAACTACTGATAACACTTACCAGTACATCTCAGCAACCCTGGCCAGGGATTTCATGTTATGGCCAATCGAGCATAGCGCAACATCAACTCCCAATATCGGGAGAGACGAATCCCCTCCTATCGCTCATTGCCTCCATGTGACTCGGGACTGTACGGAAAAACCACCTTTTTGCACGATCTCTTGACCGTGGTATGGTGGAAATCAAAGCACAGTGGGAATCACACAAGTCTCTATGACGATCTCGGGTCGATAGACTAACATATACCAGTGTCACCAGTGAAGTGCTATCCGACAATAGGTATAATACCATCTAGGAGTTCTCGGCGAGTACGTCCAGTATACCCAGTCTCTACTGAGCACCCTATACCTTCTCTGATGTCAAAAACCAATGGATATGGGATCATCCATCGTCCATTATATGGGTCGAGAAGCGTATACGCTAGTCTACTCTGGAACATCGATACCCTGTCTCGATACTCCCACGACTAGGAACAATCTAAGGATGTACTTACTAACTACCTCTGCCCCACTTGTATGATCTGCATCATAGTCCTGGTAGTCAAGTACTCATCCTAAGGGCTTTATCAATATGTAATATAGAGACAATAGGTATACATGTTAAGTTAAAGAGCAACCAGATAGCATACTATCTTGTCGAGCAAGAAAGTCCTCCCTATATATGTCCAAGTATCCACTACAATATACATCACGTATACAGTAATGGCCTCTAGGGCATACATATAACTAACAATTAGGTCAGGCTTTTAGTGTTCAGAAAAACGCCTTGGCAATGTTCGTGAGATATAACCCGCACCGCTTCGCTCAACAGTCGGGCTACAATCAGAGTGTTCCTCTCGAGGCATTCTTAGCCGAGCCAGTCGCTACGGAAGAGGGTATTCACAGCGTGCTGCACCATTTTATGCGACTAAATACGGGGTCCAATTTTCTCATCAGCAAGCCGAGCTATGTGCCGAAATCTTCGAACACTTATGTGGCATGGTACCAGCATGCGATGGGTGCTGTTATCAGGGAAGAAAGGCGATTATTGCTCAATCATAAGGATGCAGTCCCTGCTGGTAATCCATTTGTCCCCTTAAAGCGACGGACTGTCGTTCGTCCTTCCTTGAGGGAAATTACTACAGCCGTAGTCCCTTGAGTCTTCCCTGAGAGGCTTCAATCTGATGTTCCCGTAACTGCGGTAGCCGTTGCATCCCCATAATCTGGCGTTGGTACGGAAATCGGGACCCGCTGCCCGAAAATGCATGTCAAGCGCAAGCTCTTATCATCGGCCGCCGGTGTCCGCTTGCAGAAAAAGAGGAAGTCTCTATTTTCTGCCGATGTCATATTTGTCCAGGAGCCACATGCTCCCTACAGCGAGGGTTTGTGCGAGTATGGTACCAATGAGGGTTTGTTCGACACGCCTGCAACCGATACTGATCTTCAGGCTGCCCTCGTAGCTTCCGAGCGACTGGCTCGTGAGGAAGAGGCGTTGATCACTATCGCTAAGTCAGGTATACTTCAGTCATATTCTTCTGCGTCTATCCCTTTTCACTTTATTATGCTTTTACTATCGCTCTCTTCTTCAACAGGTATTTCTGTCGAAGAGGCTCTCCGGCTTCCCTCAGAACGTTTGAGGAGGAGGAGAGGCTCCACGCTTCTTTGGGTCTTGGTATAAGTTGCTTCATTATACATTTTATTCTTTTTATTCGTGCTCTGACCCTCTCTTTCACCTAATTATAGGGACTACCTCAATTCAGGTTATTCCAAGTGCAGTGCCGATCCCAACTGGCGATGTAGCAAAACTTCTAGAGCCAGCTACTGTGTCCATGACCCTCCCAAAGTCACCACAGGGGACTTTGCTGAAGCAGCCGATGATGGACGCCGTAGCGGCTCCGAAGGCAGAACTCAGTTCGGATGACGACGTCCCCTTGTTGGAAGTCTTGAGGAGGTCATTTCTCACAGCTCAGACCGAAAGGAAGCGTAGGAAGCACGCGGTGAGGGAACACGATGGCATTTTGGCCGTAGGTGCAGGCTCAAGCGGTATTCCGCTTGCTGATACTCCTTCGGCGGATGTTCTCTCCGCCCTGTCTACTGCCCATAGACAAGTTGCACACGCAGCTCGGGAAGGAACTGAAAAGCTACTTCAAGGTAACGTAATGCCCAGTCTTTTATTAGAACTCGGTCCTCGAATTCTGACATACGCATTTTCTTTCATGCAGGGACGAGTCCTGGCGATGGTATGGCAGGTGAAATGTTGACGATTACAGAGCCAAAAGTGGCTACTCTTTCTTGGGAATCTGGGACTGTCCAGATCGCTGCCCTTTCTTCCTGTGTCTCATTAGTATCGGCGGGCGTCACAAGTGTTACGACGGCCCTTGTCGAGTCAAGAGATGAAGCTATGGGTACGGAATCTATTCCCCTGGGAGAGAGTGAAGAAGCCGTTACACCTGGTGACGCCTCCGTCGCGGTTTTGGTCCATGATCTTTCAGATAGTCCTTGGGTTGTTGTTTTTGAGTTTTTAAATCCTGTTCAGCCCTTCTGAAGATATTTCATTTGTTTTGAGCATAGACGCGGTGAACCCTGAGACTACGCCATCTGAAGAAGTGTCGCGGGTCGCTGCTCTGACGGTCGCTGTCCCCTCGCCTTCTTCTGTGCCCCTTCAAATCTTGGAAGGTATGAGTTTCTCACATATTTGTTTCATTGTGGATACAATTCCATTTGTATTGACTGTATATTGTCGCAACTCTGCAGGAGTCCTTTTTGACCATTTATACCAGGTGTTGAATCCGCATTTTTCCTTTCAGTCGGAAATCGTTCCACCTTCTGGTATTGGTTAGTATATTCTTCAGTTAATGTCCCCCCTTCTTTTATGAATAGACATATTATTGCTAAGTCTCCTTTATATTGATCACAACGTCACGGGTCAGAGGAGGAGACGAGAGAATAGTCGCGCCTCCGGTACTCCCCATTCTACCGCCTGCCACAGCCGGTATAATATACTCCATCCCTTATATGTTTTCTTTATCTCCCGAGTCGAACTTTGACCGTAATTCATTTTGCAGCAATTGCACCGGCTCCAGGTCCTTTTGAGTCTCGCATTACAATGCCCGTAGGGCCCTTCGCTAAACGCATATCTTCCAGGGGCGCCGCAAATAGCTGGCGAATGTTAAGCGAATTTATCGAAGATCTCAATGCTGAGGCCGTTACTTCTGCTACAGATTTTGCTGTTGAACTCAATCCAATGCTAGCGACACTCGTGAACTTCCATGATGAAGATTGATCAGTCGAAAATATTGCATTTTTAACACATCAATTTCCCTACTCTTTGCAATCATCTAAAGGTGTTTGGTATAAATATAGCACATATTAGCAATTTGTCTGCAAAATACCAATTAACATGTGTTATACATTATAACCGGCATTTTGAGGGAAATTGAGTGTTTATTATTGCACGCATGATCTTTGTATATCGCAACACTTGTCTCGAGGTTGTGTGCAGGAAATTCTCCAAGTAAAAGAGCCGGAACTGCAAAAAGTGCTGATAAAATACGTCAAGTCAAAGACTTGAAATCTGGCAGAAATCAAGAAAGAAAAATAGGATTCCAGACATCAAATAAAGACCCTAAACCCAACAGAAGAATCTCCTGGAAATTGCATGCAGGACTTCACCAAAATGGCCGCGGATCCGCGGCCAAGTTGGCCTATCCGCCGAGGATCCGCGGCTAGTTGGACACGTCAGCATTTCAAATTCCTCCACGTGGCTTCCTGTAACAACCCTTGCTTCTAGAAGACTCTCAAAGACCACGTGTCTTCTTCCAGAAGGCTCTGCATAACAAACCCACTCTAGAATATTCCTTGCAACAGCCTTATTCTAGAAGGCTCTCTCCAACAACCTTCTTCTAGAAGCCTCCTTATAACAACCTTCTTCTAGAAACCTCCTTGTAACAATCTCATTCAAGAATATTCCCTCTAACAAACTTATTCTAGAAGGCTCTCTCTAATAACCTAGCTTTGGAAGGAAGATTCAAATGAGGTGGTTATAAAAAGAGATCTAGATCTAGGGTTTATAGGTTGTTGAATTTGGAGGGAAATCATTTTGAGTGGTAAAAGAATTATAGTGAGATCCAAATCATTTCTAAATTAAATTGAGTGACTGTTCATACCAGAATATTGCATTTTATACCTCCCATTCTTACGCTCGTGTGTTTATAGGTAGGTGCTTGTAATCCGTGTTTGTTACATATTTACAGAATACAGGTTTCCAGTACAAATATTGCAAATCAAGACAAAATCTCCACAGTTACACCAAATACAGAACATCTGTCACAGCAGATAAAAGCCGGGTTCCGGTCATCCATATCCGTCCAGTGCCGAGTACCAGTTCCAGAGACAAGACATATGACAGTGGTCATTCGTGTCTCGGACATGCACAGAGCACGAGGGGGCTGCACAAGAATCAATGGGTGCGCGGAGCTCGAGGGAGATAAAGTCAAAAGTAAAGAAAAGAAAGCAATCTTGGACTAAGAATTCTGAAGATATTCTGGAAAGATTATCAGAAAATACATGTACCAGACAAAAGAGGACAGCAGATCAGGGCAGTACAAGAAAGCCCATGCCCTGACTCCACCATAGGGCTGCGGATCCGCGGCCAATAGGGGGTATAGGCCGCGGATCCGCGGCCGTACTGGCGCCTCACATGATGAAATTTCAGTGGCTATTTGGTCTTTTTATGTAGGTTCTGAATGTTGCCCTAGATTTCCAGCTCCCTGCCTATAAATACTCCAGAATTGAGCTAAGCCAAGGGTCCAATTCGAAGTCCATTCTTTTGCCTCTTTTTGTTAGTTTTTAGTCTTTTTCTTCTTCTTCTTCATCTTTTCTCCATGAAAATTGTAGTGAGAGCTTTTTGAGTGGAAGATCAATGAAGATGAGGGCTTTTGTATCATTCTCTTTTGTTTAACTTCCCCTTGAGATTCTTGCTTTCTCTTGATCATTCAACCTCTTCATTGAGCTTGAATGGTTAAGGGTTAGTTATTGATCTCAAGGGTCGTATTTTCTTATGGAATTAGCGCTTCATTTCACATGCGTTCTCTACCCTTCCCTTGATCTTGCAACCTCTTGATTGAGCTTGCAAGTTTAAGGGTTGGCTATTGATCACATGCTTGTCTTGAGTTCTAGTTTCTTGTTCTTTTTATTGCTTATTTATTACTTGCTTTTTATTACCTTGCTTTACTTTCTTGCAATTTATATTCATGCACTTACTTACTTGTAATCTTTTCTTTTCTTTGTTCTTTTTGTTCTCTCTTTTTTGCTCATTTTGTGAATGGTTGTAATTATCGTTGTTAAGAATAAATACGGTATTGTAAGTTAACGTTTCTTTGCTCATTTCCTTTTCCTGTTATTTTCCATTGAACTCCGCCCAAACGATACGCAAGCGCTCCGTTAGGCACCCTACCCTAACAAGGTAACGGTGATTCCTAACCGCGACCGGTTGCGTTCGGTTTGGCCGGAGGCGAAAGCAAGAGACAAGAACGGACGGACAAGGGTAAATAAGCCGGATTCCACAAATACCGCGCTTAAATCCCCTAATCCACGTTGTTGCCGATTGCTCTAGCTTCAATTGGTCAAGACTCGGCTCAAAGGTTTTGAGTACGGATTTCTTTAGCTTATAATCTCGTATCTTTTTCGTAACAACTTTATACTTGCAAATAATACACATAGGTTAGATCGAACAAACATACACAAATTCTTTATTGACTCGTCTAAAGCAAGAACGGACATACAACCATCTCCCTGTGGATCGACCCATGCTCAACCGGCTAGCTGCATAGCGATACCGTCCTGATCGCGGTAAACTTTAGAACTTTGAACATCCGACACGCTTTCAGCGTGCGATCAAATGGCGCCGTTGCCGGGGAGACGGTAGCGTATTTTTTTTTCTTGTTATTCGGGTTAATATTCTTTTTGTATATATATATATAAAAAAATATATTCTTTTTGTTTTTTTGATCATTTTTGTGGGCAAGTGTGCAGATTTTTGCGTATTTGCAAACTGCGATTGTGGGAGCAAAGTGTGCATTCAAGGCTAAGGTGATTGCGAAGTACAGTGCCAAAGATCCGGGTAGTTTGACCCGCGCAAGCGAACTTTCCAAGCTTACCGGATTTGATTCAACGGGGGTTTCCTAACCCAAAAACGTAACGGTACGTATTTCTTAAACACCTTCTTCTCAAATCCGACGCATCCAATATTCTATTCTTTGCAGGATTCTTTGCAAGTTCGCTAGCAAACGCTAAAAATTGACTAACCCGTATTTGTTGCAGTGCCGCGCTTAAACTAAAAATCGATTGTTTGATTCTTTATAGAATTTTTATTGAATTGCGCATTGCATACATTAATACGGACTTAAGGGCAAGCGAACCCCACAACATACGGTAAAGGATTTCATCGCCTTTTCCGTGGCCCACAAATCACGAACTTGAGCATAACGTTTACCCACACAAATTTTAAAAGAAATTAGACTTTAAGCCTTAAGGACTTCGCGCTCACTAGGAGAAGTTAACTGTGTTTAGAATCTCGCTTAACGGTATATTGTTTACGGGGTGTCTAGGAAAGTGTTAACGGCGCAACCGCCAAAAGAGAAAGGGTTATTTAATTAAGGAACTTCGCGAAAGCGTTGGAAAACCTCCCCTTATCTCTGCACTTACCTGGCCTCATGATCAGTGTATCTTGAGCCCGTTTCTCGACACAGTTTTACTTCGACAATCAAGTTCTGGAGCAGGTCTAGTTGACCTAAGTGAACCCTAGAACGATTAGGTGTGTGGTATTTTTGTGTCGTGATTGTTTTTTTCCATATTCTTTTTGTGTGTATATTTCATTCTTCTGTTAATATATAAACTATAAAAAAAAAATATCACATTCTTTTTCCCCTCCTTTTCTCTACCTTTCTTTCTCTCTCTTCATATCATGGGTATCCCACCTCGAAAAACTCTTGCCGAACTTTGGTACCCCCAACCAGACATTACTTCTTACGGTTCTTGCTTTGGCCGAACTTCGAACGACCCCTCCATGCCCAAAATTTCTTTGAAAGATCGGATAGACGCGTCTAGGACGAACAACTGGACCCCACAATCCACTTCGTATCAACCTTTTCAAACATTCACCCCTTCTTGCGTTGATACACCTTTTGAAAGTCCAGTTGTAACCCCGAGACCAATGTCTCTTGCTGAACGAATTGAACAATCCCGTAGCCGATCTTTCACTCCTTTCACCATTACAAATTCTTGGGATCAACAATTCCATTCACCTTCTTATCCAAATGTTGATCCTGCTCCTGTCCAGCCATTCAATTCCTACCAATCCTACCGTACTTTTGCACCTTCCCTAGACATTGCTTCAGAACCGCCATTTGGGAGTTTTCAGTATCCATACAACTTTGAATCTTTTACTGAAACCCATTCACAACCAATGTCTAGTCTAGAACAGTCGTTGGAAGACTTTAGGGTAGCGTCAAGCCAACAGATGAAGGATTTGAATGCGTCCATGGCCGCTCTCGTACAACATACTGACCCGGTAGCTAGTTTTCAACTAGCTCCTAATTTTTCAATGTATGATGAGGCGGTAGGACAGGCTGTAAATTTGAGTGGAGAGAGTGAGCTGTACCCCCTTCCGAATCAAGCCTACCCGGTCCAAATTGAATCCCACAACTCCTGTTTTGAAAGTCTATCGAGTATCCCACATGATTTATCAATTAAAGATAGAATGATGAATGAGTTGTGCGACTTTGTAGTGTTTGATTTATCCGATTGTGAAGGGACCTTGCCAAGTGAAACCAATCCCAAACCTTTTGACCTCTACACCTCCACTCTAGAACCTGAATTGATTGATATCCATACTTTTGATGAGGTGTCTGAGAATATTGATTTTCACTTGATTGAGGATATTGACGCGAGGAATAATTTGGATGATGAACCCATAGATTTGGCTGAGTTTTTCTCTTCAAATCATCATCCCGAGTCATTAAATGTTTTTCCTGAACCCCATATGCGTCTGGATTTTGAAGAGAAGTGCATGGATGTGCTAAATTTTGAGGAGAATATTGAGGATAGTTTTGAGGATGAACCAGTTTTAATTGATGAGTCGGATTTTCCCATTCATCCTGTCCCTGTCATTGACTGTGTACACCCTCCTGAACCTTTAACCGATACCCCTCCTCGATCACTTCCCTCCATTCTTTCCATCGTTCCGACCTTGCAAGAAACCAACTCACTTTCATTTCGTATGTCTGGTTTACCAAGTTCGGCGTACCCATGGTTTCTTACGAATCTTGAGGGATTTGACCCAATCTCTCGCCGGGTTAATAGATTAGCACAATCGCTGTTTACACATCGCTCATCATAAATTGTGCTAATCTATTCACTCCATTTGCACCCTCAAGTTCGTACTCCACTTCTTTTTCCCTTCCGCCATTCTTCTTCTGATATACCGAGACCGTATCCCGCTTCCATCTCCATACGGTCTCGCGTATTCTCCATTTCTTACCTCTTCACCTTCTTTCTCCAACCACTGCTTCACCATGATAAAATCTTTGAATGGTTGGTGTTAACTTTTGGCCTGTGTAAGGCCTTGTATAGCTTGATACTGTTCTCTTTCCCCCCTAATCCTGAATTTCAACGCTTAACAGTGGAAACACTGTTTTACTTAAGTTTGGGGGGACACTTTTTTTGTATATATTTTTGTTTTCCTTTTTGTTTTGTATATAATTTGTTTTTAGGGAGCGCCGGCAATTTTGACCCTCTTGGTGTAGCCTGACAGTGAGGGCACTGTCAAATTTAAGTTTGGGGGTGTGCTCGGTAAGCTTTCTTCCTTCGCATTCATTTGTATATTTTGCATTTGCATACCTTATTAAAAACCCACAAAAATTGAAAATTTTACAAAAAATATAAAAACTTTGTCGTCAAGTTAGCTAATAGGGTAACTTAGATTTTTATTCCGAAAGTTTAGTTGATATGATAGAAATAACTAAATTCTAGGCTTAGGATTTGAAAACCCTAAAAATAACCCTCATTCTGTCTAACTTTGGTAAGTATACGTCCTTATAGTTTTTTTTGAGAAATAGGTAATCTTGAGTTCAGTTCTTGAGTCAAGTCAAGATGAAGGGAAAATATTGAAGCTTTACTGGAGGATAAGTCTGAAAAATAGTTTCTTTTCTCGAGTTCAAATTTAGAAAGTATATACCCTACAAACTGCACTTACACGCACCTTGAAACTTGGGATAGTAGAGGATACCTTGAAATACTCTTGCCTGAAAGCCTAGTATGAAAGAAAAAACGGTATTTAAAGCTAAACACCAAAAGAGCATGTTGAAAAATATATCCGGTCTTGAAAAAGAAAAAGAAAAAGAAAAATAGAATAAAGTCAAGACCTGAAAATGGCTATTTACGCTTTAAAGTTCACACATTCAGTAATCGGTCGTTAGTGCCTCAAGAAGCATTAATAGTCGTATGAAAGGTGTGTGAGCAAATCCGTCCATCCTTAATGAAAAGAAGTAGTATTAGGTATTAGGGCAAGGGTATTATAGCTTGAATTGAATTCTTGAGCGTAGAGGTGCAAATATACACACACGTAGGGGTATACAATTGATGTTTGGATAAGAGATAGAAATAAAGAATAAGACTTGTGTTTTCTTTAAAGTTGATAAAAATCCCTGATTTAAGACCGCACTTTAGAAGGAAAACTCAGAAGAACCAACATCTTTCTAAACTTTTTTGGAACGTATATGATCTAAGGTTAAATAGATAGGAGGTGTGAAAAATAAGGGTTGGATATTTCTAACTTAGGATGATAGAGTTTCTAACATAAATACTAAACTGTAGGAGTAGAATCGATGTTAACTTGTGCCACTAGCTTGACGGGATTTTGTGGGTAGTATCCGCTGAAAACCCTCAGGAGACAACACTCCTCCTACTAGGGACACCTAGAGGTTTAACGGCTTGTTGCACGTGCTCAGTGCAATCGCGTTCCCTGCGAAAGTGCGGTTAGGATTTTATTTTTGTGAATAATTGGTTTTGCTCGGGACGAGCAAAAGTTAAGTTTGGGGGTATTTGTTCATACCAGAATATTGCATTTTATACCTCCCATTCTTACGCTCGTGTGTTTATAGGTAGGTGCTTGTAATCCGTGTTTGTTACATATTTACAGAATACAGGTTTCCAGTACAAATATTGCAAATCAAGAAAAAATCTCCACAGTTACACCAAATACAGAACATCTGTCACAGCAGATAAAAGCCGGGTTCCGGTCATCCATATCCGTCCAGTGCCGAGTACCAGTTCCAGAGTCAAGACATATGACAGTGGTCATTCGTGTCTCGGACATGCACAGAGCACGAGGGGGGCTGCACAAGAATCAATGGGTGCGCGGAGCTCGAGGGAGATAAAGTCAAAAGTAAAGAAAAGAAAGCAATCTTGGACTAAGAATTCTGAAGATATTCTGGAAAGATTATCAGAAAATACATGTACCGGATAAAAGGGGACGGCAGATCAGGGCAGTACAAGAAAGCCCATGCCCTGACTCCACCATAGGGCCGCGGATCCGCGGCCAATAGGGGGTATAGGCCGCGGATCCGCGGCCGTACTGGCGCCTCACATGATGAAATTTCAGGGGCTATTTGGTCTTTTTATGTAGGTTCTGAATGTTGCCCTAGATTTCCAGCTCCCTGCCTATAAATACTCCAGAATTGAGCTAAGCCAAGGGTCCAATTCGAAGTCCATTCTTTTGCCTCTTTTTGTTAGGTTTTAGTCTTTTTCTTCTTCTTCTTCATCTTTTCTCCATGAAAATTGTAGTGAGAGCTTTTTGAGTGGAAGATCAATGAAGATGAGGGCTTTTGTATCATTCTCTTTTGTTTAACTTCCCCTTGAGATTCTTGCTTTCTCTTGATCATTCAACCTCTTCATTGAGCTTGAATGGTTAAGGGTTAGTTATTGTTCTCAAGGGTCGTATTTTCTTATGGAATTAGCGCTTCATTTCACATGCGTTCTCTACCCTTCCCTTGATCTTGCAACCTCTTGATTGAGCTTGCAAGTTTAAGGGTTGGCTATTGATCACATGCTTGTCTTGAGTTCTAGTTTCTTGTTCTTTTTATTGCTTATTTATTACTTGCTTTTTATTTCCTTGCTTTACTTTCTTGCAATTTATATTCATGCACTTACTTACTTGTAATCTTTTTTTTTCTTTGTTCTTTTTGTTCTCTCTTTTTTGCTCATTTTGTGAATGGTTGTAATTATCGTTGTTAAGAATAAATACGGTATTGTAAGTTAACGTTTCTTTGCTCATTTCCTTTTCCTGTTATTTTCCATTGAACTCCGCCCAAACGATACGCAAGCGCTCCGTTAGGCACCCTACCCTAACAAGGTAACGGTGATTCCTAACCGCGACCGGTTGCGTTCGGTTTGGCCGGAGGCGAAAGCAAGAGACAAGAACGGACGGACAAGGGTAAATAAGCCGGATTCCACAAATACCGCGCTTAAATCCCCTAATCCACGTTGTTGCCGATTGCTCTAGCTTCAATTGATCAAGACTCGGCTCAAAGGTTTTGAGTACGGATTTCTTTAGCTTATAATCTCGTATCTTTTTCGTAACAACTTTATACTTACAAATAATACACATAGGTTAGATCGAACAAACATACACAAATTCTTTATTGACTCGTCTAAAGCAAGAACGGACATACAACCATCTCCCTGTGGATCGACCCGTGCTCAACCGGCTAGCTGCATAGCGACACCGTCCTGATCGCGGTAAACTTTAGAACTTTGAACATCCGACACGCTTTCAGCGTGCGATCAGTGACACAATTTGATCCAAATCAAGATCCACTGAGTAACGAGCCAATGCAATCCTTCAACGAGCCTTTTGAAGCGACGCCGATCTTCATCCGAGCAAGTGATCCACGACGATCCGCGACTCAAGAAGACGATGCGAAAATAGTTTCGACGATTGAGTTCTCTCCTCAAAATCTTGTAATCTTTGAGTGAATTGTAACGAAACGTTGATTTATAAAAGGTGAAAATTCTTAATCTTGCTTTTCTTTACCTTTGAGCATTATGAAGAGTTATCAATTCTTGATTGTTTTCTTTCTCATGATGTTTGAGTGAAAACTCCGCTTGTGCAGGAATCGAGAAAATAGATAGATGATGATTAAATTCTTGAACTATTCTTAAGTCTTATGAGTTTTGTAAACTTTAGGAAATTGAATCATCGACAACCTAGTTTTGAGCGAGATGCTTTCTTGAATGTTTTCGCTCTAAATTAGAGATCAACGATCGATGATTGAATTTCCTACAGGCTAGAATTTGAATGCTAATCAATGAAAGGACAAGGGATAGAAGGAGAAACCATAGTTTCTTCAAGAGATCCCTAATCCTCGTTGATCGTCATCGATCTAGCAACAAATCATCAATAGATAAGAATTTGTAATCATAAGTATTCATCATCACTATCAATTGGATCGATTCCTACAAGCCTCTTTACAAATCTTGATAATTCATTCAATTTGGACATCTTCTTGAACATTATTAATTCTTGATTTTAGATCTAGTTCTTTATGATTCTTGAAACTAAATTTCACAAATCTTGAATCAATTTTCTTGCAATTTTCTTTTATCTTTTCATTTCGACTCATCTAAAACAAGATCGATCAAAACACACATCTCAGTGGATGATCTGTATTCATTAACGCGCTACATCGACACCGTTAATTAATTGCGATATAAATTTCTTTGGTTGTGATTGAAACATCTTATATACGACACCAAGAATGATCAATTAAATGGCGCCGTTGCCGGGGATGTGTGTTATTTTGTTCGTTTTTGTTTCTTGAGTTAAAAAATTATTATTCCATCAGAATTTTTTAGATCAAATTCGCATCAAGTGCTTAACGATTAGTTGTGAATTTTTGCGAGGGAATCTGGAATCTGTGGGGCGAAAGGAAAATTTTTCAGAGCATCTCAGACAGCTCACTGAGTGAACAGAAACAGTTCCTGAAAGTTTTGTGCAGTGATCTTTTCTTTGCGCGGTGGAAACGCGGTATTACTGTACTTCCTGCGGTGGATCCGCGGCGGTATAGCTACATCACTGTACCAAAATTCTCAGGTCCTTTTCTAACTTTCTTATCTCCTCCCTGCTCTGCTCCATTAACCAATTTCTGCAGGATTCTTTTCAAAAATTCGCAGCGCCGCAAAAAGAAAAATTATGCGTGTTTGATCTTAGTTGTTTGCATATTTTAATACGGAAATTAAGGGGCATGACCAAATTCAGATTAGGTGGGGAGTTCATTATCCTTCCTAAGCCCCAAAAGTCACAAAACTTGCATTCGCATCACCCTCATTAACTAAAAAATATCTAGACATGACTCTAAGGACCGTCGCGCTCACTTAGGACAGAAGGAGGTCGTGGGTAATCTATTGCGTATCCGCGTTTCTTTTGTGGTGTCTAAGGCAAGTGTGTCTAAGGCAAGTGGTTACTTAATTAAGCCCACTACTTACATAGTGGAGAACCTCTCACTTACCTGGCACTTATCTGGCCACAGGAGAGGCAAAGAGGCAGTAGAGGATCTATCTTGCTACTTGTCTTCTGGAAGTCTAGGAGCGGTCTAGAGACTTGACCTAGGTGACCACTAGAATTAGGGTTGCTTGTGCATTGTTTGTGATTTGATTTTTTCAAAAAATCCATATCTTTTTCAAAACAAACACCAACCAACTTTTTCCCTAATTATCACAACGCTGCCACTTGTGCTAAACCCTTTAGTGCAAGCTCGGCTGGACACGGTATTTTAGTTCCCATCTTGTCCGCGTTTCCCCCATCGACCCCAAAATCGGTATTTCTACATTTTCTTTTTCCCACAACCACCACGATGGACGGATATCCATCACACTTTAACACCACTCTGCCACCGCCCGCTGGTGCGCAGAATCCTCCACGCATTTCTCTCCAAGAGAGATGCTATCCTACACGTGTTCCCCTTCCCACCTGTCTTTCTATACCACCTGCCAACGAGGAAAATTTTGAAATCAACCCCCAATTTATCAAACTGTTACCCAAATTTCACGGTCTTGAGTCTGAAGACGCATATTTTTTTATCTCCAAATTTGAAAATGTATGCGCAATGATTGGAACGTCACAACTGTCTTTGGATGCTCTGCGTTTACGTTTTCTCCCATTCACTTTGTGCGATTTAGCCGAGAAGTGGCTTTATAATACAACTGCACATTCTATTACAAAATGAGATGAATTTGTTGCAACATTCCTTAAGAAATTTTATCCCAATCACAAAACCAACCGTGTTCGGAGCGAAATCTTCAAATTCACCCAACTTCCCAATGAACCATTCTGGAAATGCTTTGAACGGTTCAAGGATCTTCTTTTACAATGCCCTCGTCACGGAATCCCCAGATGGGATTTGTGTCGAGTTATCTATGAGGGTATTGATCTTACGACTAAACAGATACTTGAAACCATGTGTCATTGTCAATTCCTATCTAAAGATGATGGTGAAGTTTGAAAATACCTAGAAGATTTAACTCAAAACAATTTACAATGGGAAAGTGTTAGACCACCATCACCTAGGGAAGATATCAATCAGCTCGATATTTCCTTCACAATAAGAGCCGAAATGGCCGCAATACAAAGGAAACTCGACGCTATAGAAAACAGAATCTCTTCAGCCTTCCTAAACCAATACACACGTCCCAAAATCGTGTGTGGTTGCTGTTCAAATCCATTACATTTGACGGAAGAATGTCCTTTGAATGTACCGTTTCAAGGTCATACTAATGCTGCATTTCAGCAACAACCTAGAAACAATCCTTCTTCTTCCACATATAATCAAGATTGGAGGAATCACCCTGATCTTTCTTGGATCCAACACCAAACTCAATACACGGATCTAAACCAGAATAACTTTCAATGGGTCCCTCCACCACAATAGCAACCACCACAACTGACTCAGCACCCCTTTCAATCGCAACCTTTTCAAAACCCGGCCAACAATTTTGATCCTTTTTCTGTCGGTACCAATAACACCTCTGCACTTGAACAAACCATGAGTTTGCTTCTGACAAATTCTATTCAAATGTCGGCTGATTTGAAGTCTTCTATCAATGATATAAAGAAAACCACCGCCTCCCAAGGTGAGATTATTAAATCGATGAAAGCACAAATTGCACAGTTAACAGCCGAAATAAGTGCCAGAGAGAAAGGGAATCTTCCATCTCGACCTCTACCTGATCCTGGACGTTCACATTACACTAATGTGAATGCACTTACCACGTTGAGATCTGGAAGAGTGCTAGACAATCATGTGGGTGAACAGATTGATGTTGAGGAATCAATTGAACCCCAGGCTTCCACTTCCACTTCCACTCCCACTTCTACTTCTTACCCTATTTCATCTAGTTTACCGTCTTCTTCCAAGCCTATTCTCCGTTTTCCCAAAGGCTCGAACCCTCCACCCACTTCATCCTTTCCACCCCCACAACCTTCTCCACAAATGTGGGACCCAACACTTATTGATAGAGCTCCATTTCCGGAAAGGTTGAGGCCCAACAAACCCAATGCCAAAATGGAGAAGCTTGTGAAAATGTTTAAGCAAGTTAACATCAACATCCCTCTCCTAAATGCTATACAACAAGTTCCGTCCTATGCGAAAAATCTTAAGAACTTGTGCACTAGGAAGAGGAAGACTCAAGTGCCGAAAAAAGTGTTCATGTCGAGTACTGTAGACACAGCTTTTCCCCAACAATTACCAAGGAAACGTAAGGACCCTGGCTGTCCTACTATTTCTATTTCTATTGAGAATAAACACATTAACCGTGTTTTACTTGACCTTAGCGCTAGTGTTAACTTGCTTCCATATTCAGTCTATGAGCAACTAGGTATCGGAGTGTTAAAGCTCTCAAACATAACTCTCCAGATGGCCGACCGATCAATCACCAAACCTAGGGGTGAATTTGAGGATGTGTTGATAAAAATCAGAGAATTTTTATTCCCTATGGACTTTATTGTTCTTGATACACAGCCTGTAGCAAACCTACGGAACCAAATTCCGGTGATTTTAGGCCGTCCCTTTTTGGCTACTTCCAACGCTGTAATCAACTGTAGAAATGGCTCTATGAACCTATCTTTCGGGAATAGGTCAATTGAGCTCAACATTTACAAGTTGGGAAGTCAACCCTCCGATCCTCATGCTCGAGTCTGTTCTGTCGAATTAATGGATGTCGACAGCAGCGAAATTGATCAACCTCATGATACTGATCTAGACTCTTTTCATATGTTGTTATTTGACCCAACTATGTATCATACACATACGGACTCTTCCACCGAGTTGTCCAGGTCAACAACTAACACTGATTATGAACCGTTTTTGGAGTCTGAAGGTCACCCCGCGCTTTGTAATGACATTATTTTTCGGGGTATCGATGAGAGTTTTGAGGAAATTTTCGCTGATGAACTCGCATTTTTGAAAGACACGGATGTTGAGATGAATCATCTCGCAAACAAAGAAATTGAACCTCCACCCCTTCTTCTAGACTATAAAGAGAATGCGAGTAATCCATCACAATCACTGAGTCATCTCTCCAAAACGAGACGCAAACACATTTTTTCACACCACTTATCTTTTCCCCACTTCTTCTTGGCTCTTTTCAACTTGTTCTTCTACTAACCGGTGCACAACACTGATAAAATCTTCGATTGGTTGGTGTTAACCTTCAATCTTTGCAAAGCTTAGCATCGACCAATAATCTTGACCCCCTCTTGTGATTTTCAAAAGATTAACATTGTTTAACTAAAGTTTGGGGGGGATAATCTGGCTCCTGAAAAGAAATTTTTTACTCAAAAATTGTGAGCCAAAAATAAGTTTGGGGGAGGATTTTCACGATCATATTTATTGCCCCCATTAATAAATTTCCTCCCAAGCTTACAGGTTTTTTGAGATCTAGCAGAAGGCAACAGTGAGGACACTGTTGAAAACAAGTTTGGGGGAGGTTTGTGCTTATTTGCGCATCATTTGCGTCATACTTTGCATAAGCACAAAACATATAAAAAATATAATTAAAAAAATTTTTGTACATAAATAAGATAATAAAAGATTAGATAGTGAAAAATTACATCCAAAAGATTGGAAAAATTTAAGAAAACCTAGAAAATTAGAAGTTTTCTTAAACGAACTAGTAATAAGTAGTTATGAGCCGTTGTCCCAAGGGTTAGTAAGATGAAGGAAGTCACTAATCTGAGGATAAAAATAAGTCTGAAAAATAGTTCCTATTCTAGAAGCCAAACATTTGAACGTTGATACCCTACTATACACACTTACACTCATCTTGAAACTCGGGATAGTAGAGGATACCTTGAAATGCTCTTGTCTAAAAGCCAAAGTATGAAGGAAATAATAAATGAAGAAAATATAAAATGGTGTTAAAAAAAATGAACAATGGTTTTGTTATCGCCAAGACGGCAATAAAAAAATATAGCGAGGGTGCTTCAACACCTAGTGCCTTAGACCAACTGGTCTGGGAGTCACTGCTAAGCCTTAGGTGGTGCAAAACGAGGAAAACACCTAATAAGAAAGCACATGAGTAATCGGTCGGTTATTACCTCAAGAAGTATTAACGGTCGCATGAAAAATGTGTAAGCAAATCCATCTAAATATTCATCAAATTAAAAAGTACTGAGGTCGATGGACAAGAGTATGATAGCTTGAATTGAATTCTCTGAGTGTAGGGATGTTCTTTACACACACGTAGGGGTATATGATCGATGTTTGGAAGAAAGATAGGAATGAAGAATAAAGACGATGTTTTATTGAGGGATGATGTAATTTCTAACATCTTTTCATAACTATTAAGATAGGGCTCATGACAACCGAAAAGCTAGTATAGTTGGAAACTCTAATTTTCAAAGTCTTTCTTTTATAATTCTTATCTTTATATGTAACCTTCATGGTCTTCCTTTTATTATTGGATTTTGTGGGTGCAATCCGCTGAAAACCCTCAGGAGACAACACTCCTCTTACTAGGGACACCTAGAAGTTTAAAGGCTTGTTGCACGTGCTCAGTGCAATCGTGTTGCCTACGAAAGTGTGCTAGTTAGTTTTTCTTTTTCTTATATTTTCTCCTTCTCTTTTTAATAAAACAAGTTTGCTCGAGACGACCAAAAATAAGTTTGGGGGAATTTGATCAGTCGAAAATATTGCATGTTTAATACATCAATTTCCCTACCCTTTGCAATCATCTAAAGGTGTTTGGTATAAATATAGCACATATTAGCAATTTGTCTGCAAAATACCAATTAACATGTGTTATACATTATAACCGGCATTTTGAGAGAAATTGAATGTGTATTATTGCACGCGTGATCTTTGTATATCGCAACACTTGTCTCGAGATAGTGTGCAGGAAATTCTCCAGGTAAAAGAGCCGGAACTACTAAAAGTGCTGATAAAATACGTCAAATCAAAGACTTGAGATCTAGCAGAAATGAAGAAAGAAAAATAGGATTCCAAACATCAGATAAAGACCCTAAACCCAACAGAAGAATCTCCTGGAAATTGCATGCAGGACTTCACCAAAATGGCCGCGGATCCGCGGCTAAGTTGGCCTATCCGCCGCGGATCCGCGGCTAGTTGGACACTTCAGCATTTCAAATTCCTCCACGTGGCTTCATGTAACAACCCTTGCTTCTAGAAGACTCTCAAAGACCACGTGTCTTCTTCCAGAAGGCTCTGCATAACAAACCCACTCTAGAATATTCCTTGCAACAACCTTATTCTAGAAAGCTCTCTCCAACAACCTTCTTCTAGAAGCCTCCTTGTAACAACCTTCTTCTAGAAGTCTCCTTGTAACAACCTCATTCTAGAATATTCCCTCTAACAAACTTATTCTAGAAGGCTCTCTCTAACAACCTACCTTTGGAGGGAAGATTCAAATGAGGTGGTTATAAAAAGAGATCTAGATCTAGGGTTTAGAGGTTTTTGAATTTGGAGGGAAATCATTTTGAGTGGTAAAAGAATTATAGTAAGATCCAAATCATTTCTAAATCAAATTGAGTGACACAATTTGATCCAAATCAAGATCCACCGAGTACCGAGCCAAAGCAAGCCTTCAACGAGCCTTTTGAAGCGACGCCGATCTTCATCCGAGCATGAGATCCATGATGATCCGCGACTCAAGAAGACGATGCGAAGTTAGTTTCGACGATTGAGTTCACTCCTCAAAATCTTGTAATCTTTGAGTGAATTGTAAAGAAACGTTGATTTATAAAAGGTGAAAATTCTTGATCTTGCTTTTCTTTACATTTGAGCATTATGAAGAGTTATCAATTCTTGATTGTTTTCTTTTTCATGATGTTTGAGTGAAAACTCCGCTTGTGGAGGAATCGAGAAAATAGATAGATGATGATGATTAAATTCTTGAACTATTCTTAAGTCTTATTAGTTTTGTAAACTTTAGGAAATTGAATCATCGACAACCTAGTTTTCAGCGAGATGATTTCTTGAATGTTTTCGCTCTAAATTAGAGATCAACGATCGATGATTGAATTTCCTAGAGGCTAGAATTTGAATGCTAATTAACGAAAGGACAAGGGATAGAAGGAGAAACCCTAGTTTCTTCAAGAGATCTCTAATCCTCGTTGATCGTCATCGATCTAACAACAAATCATCAATAGATAAGAATTTGTAATCATAAGTATTCATCATCACTATCAATTGGATCGATTCCAACAAGCCTCTTTACAAATCTTGATAATTCATTCAATTTGGACATCTTCTTGAACATTATTAATTCTTGATTTTAGATCTAGTTCTTTATGATTCTTGAAACTAAATTTCACAAATCTTGAATCAATTTTCTTGCAGTTTTCTTTTATCTTTTCATTTTGACTCATCTAAAACAATATCGATCAAAACACACATCTCAGTGGACGATCTGTATTCATTAACGCGCTATATCGACACCGTTATTTGATTGCGGTATAAATTTCTTTGGTTATGATTGAAACATCTTATATACGACACCAAGAATGATCAATCAAAGATCTCGTCGGCTCTTAGGTTGATTATTGCAGAAAGATCGAGGCTTGCCTGCTAGAGATTGAGCTCAAGCGTCTCGCTCCTGAGGTGTTGGCCTCAAACTCCCAGCGGGCTGCGTGGGCCAAGCATAGTATTCCTTTCATTCACTATTTTGAACAAGAGGCTGCCCTGAGACGAAAAGGACATGAGGTGGCCTCCAGAGAATCCGTCCGGTCACGTGCCCAAGTTGAAGCGAATGCTACACAGTTAAAAGCTATTTTCGACAACCTCCAGACGGGTTGACGTTAAGGAGGACGCTCGACTTCACCGAACGAGTCACGCAGGACTGTGAAGCTGCTGTCATGCCCTGCTTCCCGGTGTACGGGCAGAGGGCACGACGAGGTCTGCGACGTATTTACTCAAAAGTAAACGCGTTGAGCGTATCTAAGCAATATAAAATAAAATGTACACAAGAGACAAGATGTAAATGAACAGCAAGTTTATTTATTAACATTCTTTTTACAATACAACTGAAATGAAAATACATGTACTGAAAGCCATGCCTAAACAATGGCATAACAGGAATGAAAATGAAATGTACAAGTAAACTAGAGCTCCGGGTCAAAGGCTAGCTGATCCAAATCCTTGCTGGTGGGCTCTGTCTCCAGAAGGTCCGATCCACCTGACAACATTCCAAAGAGAGAAGAAAAGGAATGTCGTCAGCGAACAATCGCTCAGTAAGTCCTAAAAGTAAGAAGAGACAGAATAGATAGAAGGAGAAAGTAACTTTTAAAGTTGTATTATATTGCTAACGCTGTTATTTGTAGCTTGGTACAGAAAGTGCCAGTGTATACGAGAGGAGTCTCACTATCCCAGAGACTAAGGTATACGGAGTACAAGAAACCGTTCAGCCACGGTACAACGGCAATGGAGATTCAGGTTAGGTGTCTTATGGTTACAGTCTCATACCACTTTTAACACCTTCCGTACCAATCTACCCCTTATAAACCCCGCGATGTCTTAATTGTATTGTTTGTATTGTAGTGTCTTGTATTATAAATTATATAGATAGTTGACTTGCCGAAACCATGATATCAGTAATGGAACGGATATAATGGATGAACATGTAAATAGAGTATATTCACGGTTCGGTTAAGTCAAGTTGAATAGGTTGAATAGATTAAGTATATAGATTCATATTGAATTGTAGTTTTATACTTTAATCACATTCAAGTCAGATTGATTATATTTAGACTCAGTCTGAGTTAGACAATTTGTCACGCCCCGCTTCCCGGTGTACGGGCAGAGGACGCATCGAGGCCCGCTACGCATTTACTCAGAAGTAAACAAGCTAAGCGTATCTAAGCAATATAAAATGAAGTATACACAAGTGACAAGATGTAAATAAACAGCAACTTTATTTATTAAACATTCTTTTTACAATACAACTGAAATGAAAATACATGGAATGAAAGCAATGCCTAAACAATGGCATAACAGAAATGAAAATGGAATAAGTACAAGTGGCTACAACTCTGGGTCTTCGGTGTACTGCTCAGAGGCCTGCTCCAAATGCTCCTGACCGGTCTCGTACTCCTCAGTGTCGGGTCCTCCTGACAACATTCCAAAAAAGAAGAGAAATAGGAATGTCGTCAGCGAACAATCGCTCGGTAAGTCCCAAATATGAGGGAGAAGTAAAATAGACAGAGAGAGAGAGTATAGTTTTATAATATTTTATTATAATGTTAGCGCAGTTGTTTGTAGCTTGGTACAGAAAATGCCAGTGTATATGAGAGGAGTCCCACTTACACTGGAGACTTTGGTAACCCGTAGTACAAGGCTCCGTCGATAATACCACGGAACAACGGCATGGATGTAATTACGTCTTAAGCGACCACCTCGTGCCACCTTTAACATGTTCCGTACCAGTCTACCCCTTTATAAACCCCGCGATATCTTTTGTATTGATTGTATTGATTGTACCGATTGTATTGTGTTGTCTTGTATTGTAAATAGATGGATGACTTGCCGAAACCATGATATCAGTAATGGAACGGATATAGTGGATGAACACGTAAATGGAATATATCCATGGTTCGGTTCGGTCAATACAGATTGATATAGATTTAACAGATGGATTCATATTGAATCATGTTGTATTGTAGTTTGTACTTGAATCACATTCAAGTCAGATTGATTAGGTTGAGACTCAGTCTGAGTCAGACACTTTTTAAAGAACTTGAAATCCTGATTGTTTTGGTGTTATCGGTAACTGCTGCACATGGACGGCAGGATTTGTGTCTTTTTCCAAGACAATTACCGTGTTGATAACACCGTTTGTTAAGTTTTCTACCTTAAATAGGCAAACACCCATATCTCCGGCTCCTTGCGGCTCAAGAGACTGGTCCCGCTTAAACCTATGTTTACCAGGATCCTTATTGTAATTTAATATAACTTGAGGGGGATTTATGTAAAAATAGTTTTTGTATAATTTCAAAATACACCACAAGCATTTAATTATCGTCTTTAGGGTTTTCATTGATGTATCTTTTATAAATGTGACATTTGTAGTGAATAAAATCTAATTTCATAATATATGGTATTTATTTGTATTATGAATATTGTTTGAATTATCATGGTAGTTTCATGTAATATTAGGATTCCTTTCTTGAGTTTTGGAAATATAGAATAATATATATATTTAAAATAAGTATTTTGGTAATATTTATATATACATATTTAATGAAAATAAATTTATTTATTTTCTTGTAACAATCTCATTTTCTAAAGAAAAATGTATAAAAATTCCATCGAGATCGAATGCTCCTTGCAGAGGTCTGCATCTCACTCTACTAAGCCCGAGGATGTGCGATAATCCGCACCATCCCAAACGGGGTCCCCAAAATGGGTTGTAGAGGCTCAATTGCATGGAAATAATTTAATACATCTTTTAAAGAAAACGGTTTTATAAGTTAAAGGGATTTATTTGTAAGGTCGTATTTTCCGTATTCTTTTGTTCCAAAATTCATCGTGCTATGATAGATATGTATGTTGTGATGAGGTAGGTCATTATCTCGTGAGTTCTTCTAAGGTAATACGGTTAAAAGGTATAAACATGTCGAATTGAAACATAAAGGTATTTTAATGTAAAATTGAAATACAACTTGCTATGATTATCATTTTAATGTCAAACTTGTTCTAATGTCTTAGTTAATGATTACTAAACAAGATATCAAAAGTTGTAGCTTTGTTATTAAGAAAAAGTTGTATTTTTAAAAGAAAAGATAATCGGAAACCGGATAACTCCGCTTCTGACACGTTATAAGAATAAAGAGTTTGGGAATAGCAATAAAAAGATAGAGAAGGGGGACTTACTGGCTTTGATGAGAGGGGATAGGTAGGAGGAGGTCTAGGATTCATCGGTGCTTCGTTTCGTTACCGGAAACTCCTTGTATCGTCGCCGGAACTTCATCGGAGTTTCGCCCTTTGTTAACTCCACTTGCACACTATGTGAACTTGGAAATTTCTCGAGAGTTTTTGTATAGAATTTTCATTGTGAAGGGATGAAAAATGGAGTGGGTATTTATAGGACAATTTAGGGTTTAGTGTGATGAAAAAATGCATTTAAATTTGCATTAAAAATGAGATTAAATGGGCATTTTATTGCTCTCTAGATTAATTCAGAGTAAACAAGAAATAAGGGAGTAGTGGGGTAGCTGAAGAGGTGTAGGGGGTGAAGTTTGGAAGCATTTGGGACGGTTTGACCCGACCTCGCCGGATTTTCTAGGCTTGTCGCCGGCCCAATGCCGACGGTCTAGGTTGGTGTTGGGGTATTGGGTCGGGGTCGTTTGGTATTCTACAGTGCACGTGTTTGATTATTCTGTAACTTACCCGATTACGTGTGTTGCACGTGTAGACTCTTGGGCTTCTAAAAGATTAAAAGAATTTAAAATAAAAAGAATATGTGGCTGATGGGATTTTGATCTCTGTTGCTTTGGTTCAGCAGTGTAAGGTCTTACCAATAAGCTACAAGTGTTTTCTTGCTGTTCAAAAGCAAATCAAACTTATAACTTGTGCTCAGGCTCAAGTACCCCTTTCTGTATTTTTGAAAAATATTGTACAGAAAGTTTAGGGTTGTTATATTCTACCCTCCTTATAAAAATTTCATCCTCGAAATTTGTAAAAGGAAAGTGTAACAGATTCAAGGAAAGTTTAGTGATAGAAAACTGATAGTGTATGAAAAATAACAAAGTGGTACAAGGGTTTGAAAAGGTTTGAAGAGAATTACCAGTGTTACCCTGGTCTACAGCCTCTGCTTCTTCGGCTGCTAAAGGAAAGCCTAATGCTGTGGAACATTCCTCCTAGCTGGAGTTACATTCCTTTGTCTTTAGGGCATGTTTCTCTACCCTCGAGGTATGTTCCTCATTGCCTGATGGAATTGGCGAGTAGACTGTGCAGGAGGTGGAGCTGGGAGTGCCAAACGAGGTGCAGGAGTCTGGATAGTTGGCCGCTATGGGTAGTTGGTGGGCGTGTGAGTTGGGTTGCATCTATAAGGACAGTTTTCAATTCCATGATTGGATGCACTACAAACTAAGCACAGGCCTTTTGCGCGCCTACAGTCCTTCCACAAGTGTCCTTCCCTCTTACAATAGAAGCAAAAATCTGGACTTAGCTGGTTATTGGGTTTTTCCGGTCTCCTCGGTTCAACAGTTGGCCTTAAAGAGGATCCTCCTGCCATCTGAGTGGCAGGGCGCTTCACTCCGGCAGATTGAGGTCTGCCCTTCCTCTTCACCACTGCCTCATATCTTCGAGCAGCCTTCAAAGCCAAATCATGGGTTCGGAAATCCCCTATAGCTAATGCAGCTTGGATTCCTGGTCCAACCCTTGCTAAAATCTTCTGGCCCTGATCTCAGCAGTTGGTATCAAGTGTGTCGTGAATCTGTTGCGGTCTAGTATTAGCTGTGTAGTATGTGATATTTGAAAATCGAAATATAGAGACATATCTTACCGACTGAGCATGTTAAACTCAGCATCATACTCATCCACGGATTTGGTCCATATCGAACCCTGTTGATGGATAAACTGCTGTTCCATATCGAATCTGGCAGTCTCGGGGAAGTACTTCGCGTCGAACATACCGCGGAAAGTCCTCCATTCGATCGGCTGGGTGAGACGGCTTTCTTCTGCCTTCTACCAGACCCGTGCATTGTCAGTGAGCTGCAGCAACTCAAACCCAAGTGACTTCTGGCACTTGTGCTGCTGCCAGGTCATCTTCAATACTCTGAGCCCATTCTTCAGCTTCCAACGGGCTCTCTTTTCCCGAAAATTGCTTGGGTGTAAAGCCCTGAATTACTTCACCCCAGGTGCTTCTGCCTCGGGATGGCTCATCAAGATAGCAGTCTGTTGCTGCTGTCCTTCCAAGAGGCTAGGGATTGCCTCAAGCAGAACCGTCTGCTCGTTGATTGGAGCAGCGACGGCAGGTGTGAGTGGTAGTGGTGGGGGAGTGTTGTTGACATTCGTGCTGGTGTTGTTTAAGGAATCCATAACCTTGAAAGAAAAATGTAACGCCCCACGCCTCAGTACAGATGGTATTGTCCGCTCTGGCCGAAACCGTACGGTTTTTCCCTTTAGAGCGAACCGGACCCGACCAGGGGCCACTTTCCAGGAGGTCACCCATCCTAAGACTTCCCTGGCCCGAGCATGCATAACTACGGAGTTCTCAACCTCCTGTAGTTCCGGTTCACTTAAAAGGCGCCTCTGTAATTGAGGGTGGTATCATTATATTTATAATGCAGTTCGGTCCTCTTTCGGAATGTGTTCTGAAGATTCCCTATTGTTCTACAGTGGGTCCCACGGACTCTAGAGATGGACCCCACAGATTCAAGAGGTGGCCCCCGCCTCTTGGTATGACAATTGGCGTGGCACTTTGTTCTGTGTGACACTTTGCTCAGTGAACAAGAACCGGGTCCCGACATTCTCCCCGCCTTTGAACAATGGTTCGTCCTCGAACCACAGACCTATTACTGAGAGACCTGCATGGGCCACCATAAATGTAACGCCCCATGCCCCAGTACACATGGTATTGTCCGCTCTGACCGAAACCGCACGGTTTTTCCCTTTAGAGTGAACCGGGCCCGACCATAGGCCACTTCCTAGGAGGTCATCCATCCCAAGACTTCCCTGGCCCGAGCACGCTTAACTACGGAGTTCTCAATCTCCTATAGTTCCGGTTCACTTAAAAGGCGCCTCTGTAATTGAGGGTGGTATCATTATATTTATAATGCAGTCCGGTCCTTTTTCGGAATGTGTTCCGAAGATTCCCCATTGTTCTACAGTGGGTCCCACTGACTCTAGAGGTGGCCCCCACAGATTCAAGAGGTGGCCCCCGCCTCTTGGTATGACAATTGGCGTAGCACTTTGTTCTGTGTGGCACTTTGCTCCGTGAACAAGAATCGGGTCCCGACAAAAAATTTGGGTTAGGACAGATTCAAAGTATATGAAATTGTAAGATTTAAGGAATATGAATTGTAAAGAATGTTTTTAGTTGCTGGTTCTTATGTTATATTGCTTAGGTTGTCCACATATAACTGACATGTATGTTCATGCAAAACTGACCTGTATGTCCACACAGAGCTGACCTGCATGGGCCACCAACAAAACCTGTCACGTCCCGCTTCCCGGTGTATGGGCAGAGGACGCGTCGAGGCCCGCTACGCATTTACTCAGAAGTAAACACGCTAAGCGTATCAAAGCAATATAAAATGAAGTATACATAAGAGACAAGATGTAAATAAACAGCAACTTTATTTATTAAACATTCTTTTTACAATACAACTAAAATGAAAATACATGGAATGAAAGCAATGCCTAAAAATGGCATAACAGAAATGAAAATGGAATAAGTACAAGTGGCTACATCTCTGGGTCTTCGGTGTACTGCTCAGGGGCCTGCTCCAAATGCTCCTGATTGGTCTCATACTCCTCAGTGTCGGGTCCTCCTGACAACATTCCAAAGAAGAAGAGAAATAGAAATGTCGTCAGCAAACAATCGCTCGGTAAGTCCCAAAGATAAGGGAGAAGTAGAATAGACAGAGAGAGAGTATAGTTTTATAATGTTTTATTATAATCTTAGCGCAGCTGTTTGTAGCTTGGTACAGAAAATGCCAGTATATACGAGAGGAGTCCCACTTACACTGGAGACTTTGGTAACCCGTAGTACATGGCTCCGTCGATAATATCACGGAACAACGGCATGGATGTAATTACGTCTTAAGTGACCACCTCGTGCCACCTTTAACATGTTCCGTACCAGTTTATCCCTTTATAAACCCCATGATGTCTTTTGTATTAATTGTATTGATTGTACTGATTGTATTGTGTTGTCTTGTATTGTAAATAGATGGATGACTTGCCGAAACCATGATATCAGTAATGGAACGGATATAGTGGATGAACATGTAAATGGAATATATCCATGGTTCGGTTCAGTCAATACAGATTGATATAGATTTAACAGATGGATTCATATTGAATCATGTTGTATTGTAGTTTGTACTTGAATCACATTCAAGTCAGATTGATTAGGATGAGACTCAGTCTGAGTCAGACACTTTTAAAAGAACTTGAAATCCTGATTGTTTTGGTGTTATCGGTAACTGCTGCACATGGACGGCAGGATTTGTGTCTTTTTCTAAGATAATTACCGTGTTGATAACACCGTTTGTTAAGTTGTCTATCTTAAATAGGCAAGCACCCATATCTCCGGCTCGCTGAGGCTCAAGAGACTGGTCCCGCTTAAACCTATGTTTACTAGGGTCTTTATTGTAATTTAGTATAACTTGAGGGGGTTTTATGTAAAAATAGTTTTGGTATAATTTCAAAATACACCTCAAGCATTTAATTATCGTCTTTAGGGTTTTCATTGAAGTATCTTTTATAAATGTGACATTTGTAGTGAATAAAATCTAATTTCATAATATATGGTATTTATTTGTAATATGAATATTGTTTGAATTATCATGGTAGTTTCATGTAATATTGGAATTCCTTTCTTGAGTTTTGGAAACATGGAATAATATATATATTTAAAATAAGTATTTTGGTAATATTTATATATACATATTTAATGAAAATAAATTTATTTATTTTTTTGTAACAATCTCATTTTCTAAAGAAAAATGTATAAAAATTCTATCGAGATCGAATGCTCCTTGCGGAGGTCTGCATCTCACTCTACTAAGCCCGAGGATGTGCAATAATCCGCACCATCCCAAACGGGGTCCCCAAAATGGGTTGTAGAGGCTCAATTGCATGGAAATATTTTAATACATCTTTTAAAGAAAACGGTTTTATAAGTTAAGGGGATTTATTTGCAAGGTCGTATTTCCCGTATTCTATTGTCCCAATATTCTTCGTGCTATGATAGATATGTGTGTTGTGATGAGATAGGTCATTACCTCGTGAGTTCTTCTAAGGTAATACGGTTAAAAGGTATAAACATGTCGAATTGAAACATAAAGGTATTTTAATGTAAAATTGAAATACAACTTGCTATGGTTATCATTTTAATGTCAAAATTGTTCTAATGTCTTAGTTAATGAAAACTAAACAAGATATCAAAAGTTGTAGGTTTGTTATTGAGAAAAAGTTGTATTTTTAAAAGAAAAGATAATCGGAAGCCAGATAATTCCGCTTCCGACACGTTGTAAGAATAAAGAGTTTGGTAATAGCAATAAAAAGAGAGAGAAGGGGGAATTACTGGCTTTGATGAGGGGGGAGAGGTAGGAGGAGGTCTAGGATTCGTCGGTGCTTCTTTTCGTTGCCGGAAACTCCTTGTATCGTCGCCGGAACTTCGTCGGAGTTTCGCCCTTTGTTAACTCCACTTGCACACTATGAGAAATTTGAAATTTCTTGAGAGTTGTGGTACAGAATTTTCAGTGTGAAGGGACGTAAAATGGAGTGGATATTTATAAGAAAATTTATGGTTTAGGGTGATGAAAAAATGCATTTAAATTTGCATTAAAAATGAGGTTAAATGGGAATTTTATTGCTCTCTGGATTAATTCAGAGTAAACAAGAAATAAGGGAGTAGTGCGGTAGCTAAAGAGGTGCAGGGGGTGAAGTTTAGAAGCATTTGGGATGGTTTGACCCGACCTCGCCGGATTTTCTAGGCTTGTCACCGGCCCAATGCCGACGGTCTAGATTAGTGTTGGGGTATTGGGTCGGGGTCGTTTGGTATTCTACAGTGTACGTGTTTGATTATTCTGTAACTTACCCTATTACGTGTGTTGCACGTGTGGACTCTTGGGATTCTAAAATATTAAAAGAATTTAAAATAAAAAGAATATGTGGCTGATGAGATTTTGAACTCTGTTGCTTGTGTTCAGCAGTGTAAGGTCTTACCAATGAGCTACAAGTGTTTTCTTGCTGTTCAAAAGCAAATCAAATTTATAACGTGTGCTCAGGCTCAAGTACCTCTTTCTGTATTTTTGAAAAAAAATTGTACAGAAAGTTTAGGGTTGTTACACAATTAAAAAGAAATTGAAGTCCTGAATTAGGTTTTGATGTTATCGGTAACTGCTGCACATGGACGGCAGGATTTGTGTCTTTTTCCAAGAAAATTACCGTTTTGATAACACCGTTTGTTAGATTGTCTACCTTAGATAGGAAATCACCCATATCTCCGGCTCTCTGAGGCTCAAGAGACTGGCCCCCCTTAAACCTATGTTTACTAGGATCCTTATTGTAATTTAATATAACTTGAGGAGGTTTTATGTAAAAATAGTTTTGGCATAATTTCAAAATACGCCTCAAGTATTTAATTATCGTGTTTAGAGTTTTCATAGATGTATATTTTATAATATGAAATTCCTAGTGAATAGAACCCAGCTTCATAGTATATAATATTTTCTTGAAATGTTGTACTTGTGTTGTATTTGGATGGTATTTTCATGTAATAGTGATTCCTTTGATTTAGAAAACTTAGAATATTTATATAATTAAAATAGATATTTTGATTATATATATATATATATAATGAAAATAATTTATTTATTTTCTTGTAGAACACTCATTTTCTAAAGAAAAATGTATAAAAATTCCATCGAGATCGAATGCTCCTTGCGGAGGTCTGCATCTCACTCTACTAAACCCAAGGATGTGCAATAATCCACACCATTCCGAACGGGGTCCCTAAAATGGGTTGTAGAGACGCAATTGCATGGAATTTGTTAATACATCTTTTTTTTAAAGAAAACGGTTTTGTAAGTTTAGGATATTTATTTGTAATGTCGTATTTTCCAGTATTCTATTGTCCCAAACTTAATCATGCTATAATATAGATATGTGTTGTGATGAGGTAGGTCATTACCTCGTGAACTATCTAAGGTATAGCAAGGAATTATGATGGTTTTTGTCAAAACTAAAGTATATGGTATTTTTCTGAAAAAATGCGATAAAAGTTACAAAAATAATTCTTTTGAGGTGAAACTTATTTTAATAATTTTATTAATGTTTGTTAAACAATATGTGAGAATATGGTATTATCTTGTTAAAGAAAAGTACAGTTTTTAAAGAAAAACCGAATCGAAAGTCGGATTAACTCCGCTTCTGTCGGGTTTTGGAAATGTAAATTTTTAAGGAAGAAGAAGAGGGGGGAATGGGACTTACTGGTTTGTTGGACTAGAGGAGAGAGGGGGTCCTAAAGAAGGCTTCAAGGCGTCGATTCATCGTCGGAATCTCCTCGGAAGTTTGTCGGAGCTTCGCCCTTCACTAACTCCACTTGTACACTAAAAGACTTGGGATTTTGGTATAGTTTTTTGTAAGAGAATTCTGAGTGAGAGGGGTGTAGAATGGAGTGGGTATTAATAGGACAATTTAAGGTTTAGGGGTGATGAATAATGCATTAAAATGGAATTTGAAGAGTTTTATTATTCTCTGTAATTGTGCAGAGTAAATAAGCAATACTGGAGTTAAGGGGGGAGTCCAAAGGTTTAGGGTTTACAAAAAAAATAGGGTTTGGACCAAGGAAAAACGGCGGCGGCGTCCCCAGCATCAATCTCGCCGGTCCAATCTTTGAGTTAGGGGCTCGGATTCTCGCCATGTGTCTTGGTCGGTCTGAATACTAATTTGCACCTGTTTGTTTTAAGTGTGACTATTCAGTTTACGTGCAGTGCACGTGCAAACTCTTGGGCTTCTAAAAGATTAAAAGAAAATAAAACAAAAAGATAATGTGGCTGATGGGATTCGAACTCTGGTGCTTTGTAACAGTAGTGCAAGGCTTTATCAGTGAGCTGCAAGCTCTTTCTTGTTGTTCAAAAGCAAAACAAATTATTATAGCATTCACAAGATTTGCAAATACCCCAAGTGTACATTAACTTTTAATGAATTTTCTGTACATTGAAATTGGAGTTGTTACTGCTGCCATGCTAGAAACTAATGAAAATCTTTCATCCTTTTTGCAGCAACGGACTCAAATTGAAGCGGAATTGGCCACAGTAGCTGACTACGGGAAAGGATTGAGAGGAGCGCGCGAGCGGCTTGTCAATTTGTTGAAGACGCCTCCTCCTTAATAACTATCATTGTATCTTTTTTCTTTTACCAGCTGTACACTTGTGATTCAGGAATAACTTGTATTCATTTTGATTCCTTTATGAAATGTACTTGTATTCACTTGAATTCATGTATAAAAGACATATTTTATTTCATATTGGCATCTAACTTTGGCAAATGTGGCCCGTAAATAGTCCATCTTAACCTCCTTGCAGGGCAGCGATGGCTTAGGAAACAGGTTTGGATCTGCCTCCTAAAACTTTTCAACTTTATAAGCCGTGAGGGTCTCATAAAGAATTTTCTCCCTACGAATCGAGAGGATCCCGTAGGTGTATTTTCTCCTTAGGAGTTGTGAGGACTCCTAAGTGCGTTTTCTCTTGAGAGTCGTAAGGATCTCACAAGAGAATTTTCCCCTACAAGTCGAGAGGACTCGTAAGTGTTTTTTTCCTCCTTGTCGATATTCGACTTTGGAGAATATGGCCCGTGGATAGTATACAATAGTCCATCTTGACTTACTTGCAGGGCCACAATGCTTAGGGAACAGGTTGATATCCATGTTGCCTGAGGCTTTCCACCTTCATAATCTGTGCGGTTTTCATGAAGATGTTTTTCCCTACGAGTCGAGACGAGTCGAAAAGTTCTCGCAGGAACATTGTTTTCCCAACGAGTCGAGACGAATCGAAAAGTTCTCGCACGAATGTCCTACGTCACAGTTAACCTCTGCTCTTTATGACAGAGGTCCATTAGGGTCTGTGGTACTAGGATTTTTTGTCCGTCGTACCGTCGCGTTGGCTGATGCATCCCCCGATACGCAATCTTGTTGTTCGAGTAGCCCGCGACTGTCGTGTCTCTGATCCTTTTGGAGGCTGGACAAGAAGTCATCAATTAATCTCCCAGGTCATATTACCGTCGGAAGAGCAAGCGTTAGGGATTTTCCATGCCGCTTTTTACTTGAGCTTAGGCTCAATTTAGGAGCCCCGATGAGTCATGACCACTCCGCGCTGGTGTGGGATGATCTCCGATAGTCTTTCAGGTTTTATTTGAGTTGTCGTCAAGACCCTGAAGCTAGGGATCTTCCTTTGCTTCATTTGTTGACATTGTGTCTGCTATATTGCGACGAATGTCGAGGTTGTCTCTAGGTTGTCTGTGAACCGTCGAGGCTCGGAACTATGGACTTTGCCATGGCTCCAATGTTTTGACCCTTGGGTCGGTTTTTGACGTCGCGTCTGCACCCTGTTGGAGTGAGAAGGAACGTCGTTGTTGATCTCTAGGCTGTCTGTGAACCGTCGAGATTTGGAACTAAGGACTTTGCCATGGCTCCGTTTTGTTGACGTCGCGTCTGCATCCTACTGGAGTGAGGAGAAACGCCGTTGTTGATCTCTAGGTTGTCTGTGAACCGTCGAGATTTGGAACTAGGGACTTTGCCATGGCTTCGTTTTGTTGACGTCGCATCTGCATTCTGCTGGAGTGAGGAGAAACGTCGTTGTTGATCTCTAGGCTTTAATTGTTGCCGTCGAGACCTGGCTCTCCTTCTGATGGAGCCTGGTGGGAAAATGTGGTTCCCTTTTCGTTTGTGCCCATGGATTGTACACAGGGGTCGACGCGGACTCACCTGCAGGGCACAAGTTTCATTTTTTTTCTTTTGTTTCCGCGATGCACTATCATTTCAGCTTTTCATATCGCGAAAGTCGCGATTACCCAATCATTTTGGCTATTTTTCGCGGTGTCTAATCATTTCGGCTGTTTTTTTCTTTTTACTCGCTACTTTTTATTGCGAGTTGTCCAAACATTTCGGCTGTTTTTATATGCATATATTTTGCTCGCTGATTTTTATTGCAAGTTGCCCCATCATTTCGACTATTTCATTTGCATTTTTCGCTCGCTGATTTTTGCGAGTATGGAACTTGAAATCTGATGCCAATTTTAGCATCAGCATCGCTGCGACTGAAATGTGGCCAGGAGCGAATCATCATTTGTTGTGAAAAGACTTGGAATTTGAAACCGATTTAGACATCAGCATCGCTACAACTAGGATATTTCCAGGAGCGAATCATCATTTGCCTTTGTCGATTTGAACAAAGATGGCTTAGCAAACAGGGTTAGAATCCTGTTGACTAAGGCTTTTTGATTTTACGAGCCGTAAGGGTCTCATAAAGGTATTTCTCCTTACGAGTCGTGAGGATCTCGTAGGTGTATTTTCTCCTTAGGAATCGTGGGGATCCCCAAGTGTGTGTTCTCTTATAAGTCGTAAGGATCTCATAAGAATATTTCTCCTTATAAGTCGAAAGGACTTACAAGTGTCGTTCACCATTGGTGGGACTTGGTGAGGGAATGTTTATTTGTGCCCGTGGATTGTATATAAGGGTCAGTATTGGACCGCTTGTAAGGAAACTTGGGGAGTGTGATGGCTTAAGAACAGGTTTAGGTCCCTGTATCTTAAGGCTTTTTAATCCTATGAGCCGTGAGGGTCTCATAAGGGGGAATTCTCCTTACGAGTCGTGAGGATCTCGTAAGTGTAATTTCTCCCTAGAAATCGTGGGGATCCCTAAGTGTGTTGCTCTCTTGTGAGTCGTAAGGATCTCACGCAGGTGTTTTCTTCTCACAAGGTCGAGAAGACCTTGCAGGTGTCTTTATTTTAATGAGATTGCGCCCTTTCGGGTTTTCAAAAGCTCGCCGGTAGTCCTGCTGTTTTTACTCACAGAGCCCTTTCGGGTTTTCATCCGTGCCCATTTCGCTTGTGGACGTACCGTTTTTTTTAACTCCTCTGTTCACCAATGGAACTTATGGGAGACTTCGCCACCGGAGCGGCTGCGCGGCCAGCTGGACTTAAGTTGCAGTCCTCACCGCTGGGACTTATGGACTTGAATTCAACTATCGTCGTGTTTGAGACGATGTATTTAGTTTAAGGACATCTCGGTCCATTGTTAGTTTAGGGACATCTCGATCCATTGTAGCTTCGAGGCGAAGTTTTGCCGGATACTACTTATAGAGTTTGGACTCAGGAAGACAGCGAGCGGACATGAGCGTCGTCATCTATCATTAACCTGAGCCGTGACTTGTCAAGCGTAGTATTTCTTAAGGAACCGGCCATTTATTGGCCGGAAGGGTTTTTCGCCATGCATATCTACGAGCAAGTAGGCCCCACCTTGATAGACCTTGTCTATGATGTACGGACCCTCATTGTTTGGCTTGAATTTCCCCCGCTTTGCACGGTTGGGGATCATAGGTCTTTTGACAACTAGCACGAGTTCACCTTGGCGGAATGTTCTTGGCCTAGTTAGTATTTCATATGAGCGCGTCATCCTTGCTTTGTAATCTTCCAGTTTTTTCTGCGCTATGAGACGAGTTTCATCGAGGGCATCGAGCTCCTCAAGCCGATGATGGGCATTTTCTTCATCTGTCAGCTCATATTGAACTGCTACTCGTAGAGAGGGTAGCTCTATTTCCAAGGGAAGCACCACTTCCGTGCTGAATACCAACGCAAATGGCGTTGTATTCGTGGTCATTTTGAACGTGTTTCGATACACCCAGAGAGCTTCATGCAGTCTCTCATGCCAGTCCCTTTTATTTCTGGACACCATTTTCTTCATGATCTTCGTCAAGGTCTTGTTAAAAGCCTCAGCTAGACCGTTAGCTCGGGGATTATAGACTGAAGAGTATCTCAAATCTATATTATGTTGCTGTGTGAAGCGGCTGATCTTATGGCTTCTATAGGCCGGCCCATTATCCGAGATGATTCGTCGTGGAGTGCTGAACCGGTAGATGACATGTGTCCTGAAGAAATAGAGGATGTTGTCCTTCTTCACCTCCCTTAGCGGTACCGCCTCTGCCCATTTAGAGAATTCGGTTGTTGCCAATATGAATCGATGTCCTTTGGATGATGCTGGTTCGATAGGCCCGATTATATCGGTTCCCCATAATTCGAAACGGCTAGCCAGCGTCGGGTGCATCGGATTTGGATGCTGATGGATGAAGTCCCCGTGAATTTAGCACGAGTGACACTGCTTCGCATATTCGAGGCAGTCATGAATCATCGTGGGCCAATAGTAACCTATTATCTTGATCTTCAACTTCATCTTTGGTCCGGCTTGATGAGAACCGCAAAGTCCGTCGTGAGTTTCTTGGATGACCCTCCTTGCGTCCTCTGGTCTCAAGCACCTTATCCATAAGCTGTCGAACGATCTCTTATATAGAGTATCATTGACGAAGGCAAAAGACAAAGCTCGCTTCATGAGCTAATGTCTTGACGACGCGTCTTCGGGTGTTCGATGGGATTTGAAGTAGTCTATGAAGACTTCTCTCCAATCCGTAGACTTTTCTTCGTCTTCTATTTGGCAGGCTGCTTGTTTGGTCGCTTCCTTTCTTTCAGACGGCTCCGGAGATATTTCTGCTGGCACGAGAATCCGGCGGTTTTGCACAATGATCCTTACATCATCGAGGTTTTCGTCGGCCAGTTCTTTAGCGAGCTTGGCTAACGCATCCGCCTTGCTATTTTCCGCACGCGGTATGCTTTTCAGGATGTAGGAAGGGATTTGCGTCAGCAATTGCTACACTCTTTCACCATACCTGATCAGTTCTGGCTTGCACGTCTGATGGTTGCCATTTACTTGGCTAATGACCAGCTGGGAGTCTCCATATATGAGGATTTTTTCGATTCCCATGTCGACAGAAATCTCAAGACCTGCTATCAAAACTTCATACTCAGCCACGTTGTTTGTTTTTAGCTCTGTCAATGAAAGAGCGAAATGCATTATCCTTCCTTGCGGGGTCACGAAGATAAGGCCTACCCCAGCTTTGATTATGGGGGTGTTGTGCTTTCGCTTCTTCATGGAAGATGCCCCATCGAAGTAAAGTTCCCATCGAGAGTCATTTTATTCGTCCTTTGTGTCGAACGCATTTTCGTCTGGTAATTCGCAATTTAAAGGAGAGTCGACCGGTATCGGATATTCAGCGAGGAAGTTGGCGATGGCCTGGCCTTTTACTGCCTTGAGGGGTCGATAGATTATCAAGAACTCCATCAAGAGGAGGGCCCATTTGGCAAGCCTTCCCATTAGTATGGCTCTTGACATCAAATATTTGAGAGGGTCCACCTTTGATATAAGATGGACCTCATGCGCCAAGGAATAATGTCGAAGCTTCGTTATCGCGAAGATCAGTGCTAGGCAATTCTTCTCGATGGGGGAGTAGTTGTTTTCTGCCCCCAGGAGAACTCGACTCAAATAATAGATAGCTCTCTCCTTTCCCTGATCGTCCTCCTGTGCCCATAGTGCGCCTAGAGAACCTTCAAGGGCTGTTGTATACAGGATGGGGGGCTTTCCCTTGACCGGAGTGGTCAGTACCGGTGGGTTCTGCAAATATTGCTTGATTTCGTCCAGTGCATTTGGCATTTACGATCCCAAATGAAAGGGGTCCCCTTCTTCATTATATGGTTGTAAGGGCGACATTTGCCGGTGAGGTTGGCTATGAACCGTCGGATATACGCGAGCTTTCCTTGGAGAGACCGCAGTTGTTTGAGAGTTCTTGGCGAGGGCATTTCCATAATCACCTTGATCTTTGATGGGTCTATTTCGATGCCTCGATGTCGTACGATGAATCCTAGGAATTTTCCTTAGGAGACTCCAAACGCGCAGTTCTTGGCGAGGGCATTTCTATAATCGCCTTGATCTTTGATGGGTCTATTTCCGAAGACGCTGGAACACTATTTTCAAATGCTCCTAGTGCTCCTCGTATGATTTGCTTTTCACCACGAGGTCGTCGATATAACATTCGACAATCTCGTGTATGAGATCATCGAAGATCTTCGTCATGGCCCTCTGATAGGTAGCCTCAGCATTCTTAAAGCTAAAGGGCATCACCTTATAGCAGAATATACCTAGCGGAGTCCGGAAGGCGGTGTGCTTTTGGACTTCAGGATGCATCTTTATTTGATTATACCCCGAAGATCCATCCATGAAGGAGAAGACCTCATGAGTGGACTTGTTATCGATCATCAGCTCGATAACAGGCACTGGGAAGTCATCCTTTGGGCAAGTTTTGTTGAGATCTCGAAAGTCCACGCATATGCGTACTGTCCCATTTTTCTTTATCACTGGGACAATGTTTGCGATACAGTCGGGATATTGAACTTCTTGGATGAAGCCGAATTCGATTATTTTCTTGACTTCGGCATTGATGCTCATCTCGAGCTCGAGCCGCATTCTTCTTAGCGCCTGTTTGACTGGCTTGACGTTTGGTGATATCGCCAGTTTATGCACAGCTATTTCGGGATCTAGTCCCGGCATCTCGGAATAGTTCTACGTGAAACAGTCTTTATACTGCATAAGCACGTCCTTTAGCGTGGCCACCTGCTTTTCAGACAGCAGCTCACTAACGAATGTTGACCTCGGCTCATTTTCCGTCTCCAAGTTGATTTTTCTCAGGTTGTCCGTTGTGGTGTATATCCCATCTTCCATCTCTTTTGGTGCTGGTGGAAATTCTAAAACCACCTCGTCCTCATCCTCATTTGCGAAACACCGGGAAAGGTCGTCCATATCCCCGTGCTCTCTTTCTTTTGATAGTGTTATCACGTGGCAGGTACGAGCTCGATGCTGATCTAGACTTACCCTTGCAGTGTAGGTTTCTTTTGGATCATGCTTCCGTGGTGGGGATACCCTCCAATTATCGGATAGAGCAAACCTGCCTTACTGATACTGGTGTTCGACCTAGTCTTTGAAGGTGAAGCAGTCTTCAAGAGGATGTCCTATTGCTCGATGGTAGGAACAATAAGCCGGATGATGGACCTCATTTATTTGCTCGGGGTGCCAAGACACCAGGAGCGTCATCATTTGATACTTCATGACAAGGTTGAATATTTTCCTTGTCTTGTCTCGAGGGAAAGAGTATTCCCGACCCATCTTCTTCATAAAAGACGGATTCCATTTGACTTTTTCTCAATCGCGTGGCTTCTTGGATCCGCTTCGCTATTTTTGAACGCTATTCCCATTCTTGATCTTGTTATTGCTTCTGCGCCGGACTTTTTCCTTGCCACGAGAGTGCACAACAGGCTGAGGATGAAGAGCATCGTAGTCTTCTCTTTTCGTGGACTGTTTGATGAGACGTTGCGTCCGGGATTTCTCGTAAATAGCCATTTCGCGGCTGTGGTCATCCCGAACCGTTTGACCCGCTTCCCTTATTAGATTGTTAATTTGTTCTTCGAATGACGGGCTTGGTATTCTCACGGCGGGATCTCGCTCTGGTTCGATATCAGCCCTATCTGGAAATGCATTCGCTTCTCCACCGGAGTTATTTATGACATGGCAGTTATGGAATCGCTCCCGTTTCTTGGACCGAACGTATCCAAGCCCATTCGTCTCTATCCTCCGGTTGGGCATCTTTCGCTGGGTCCCAGGAATGTCCCAAATCTTGTTGTAGAACCGGGCTTGTCGAGTGGTTTGTTTGAAGGGTATGCCTTAGCATCTTCATAGCCTTTTCAATCCCTCTGCGTAATATCTGGGCATACGGATTGGTTGAAGCTTGTCGAGTGCAAGTTCAGCACCATGCCAGACTTCTTTTTCCACTTTAGTCTCCGTAGATTGGTAGAAGAGGATCGCCTTTTCACCTCTTCACTTAGGAGGAACGTAGAAGGTCTGCAGCTCTTGTACGCCGTATGTATCGAGCGCATCAAGTTCCCTGTAATGCTGCTGCGGAACCATGGTGATTTGTAAACTCTGATCAGCTCCAGTGATGGTTTGTACTGACGGGCGAACGGAGAATATGGCATTGGCCGCGTCTTCAGAGTCACTGCCAAAGATATTCTGACTCTGTGACTATAAATAAGGACCGAGAGTCTCTTGGAAAAATCATCAAACCGACGCGATCGCGAAGTCCACGATGGCTCAAGAATCATGGTTGATCATCAACAGTTCATCTACCTCCTTAGAAGAGATCGAGAAGAAAACTAGGGTTTTGTAATCATTTTCTAAGGAAACAAAGTGTACTTGATTTTGTTGATTAATAAAGGTAGTTTTATTTTATTGTATTTTATTTTCTTCATGATTTCTATCTTTTCTTTTATCTCCAACATGCGCGAGTAATTCTCCGCTGGTTAGGGTTCGTAGGATTATGGTAGATTAATGGATGATGAAGATCCTTAAACTCTTTTTACGTCCTATAAAGTTTATAAACTTTATCAAAATAATAGTTAACATCCTAATTGGGCACGCTATCAATTCATTGATATTCACGACCACGATTAGAGATTAGATTAACAATTGTTTTGATAAAAGCTAGACATGAACGGAGATCCATATCAAGATAGGGGTTAAGAGTAGAAACCCTTTTCCCTCCAGAAACCCTAATCTACATGCATCACTGTCGATCTAGTTTTAAATCTATTAAAGAATAAAAAGAGTAATCTTTAATTAATTATCCATGACTACTAAATCTTAACGAACCCTACAAGCCCCCTTCTACTATAAAACCTACATCCGTAATTAATCTAGATCTATATCCTGTATCCGTGTTTGACGTAGATCTAGAACCTACAACTATTCTTCACCATTCTTTATTCTTCCTCCTTTCCTTCTCAACACGCCTAAAGTAAGATTAAAAGATTCAACGTTTCCCTGAGGATGACCCGTACTCATCTCGGTCTAGCTACACGCGACACCGTTATTGATTGCGGTTATTCTACACACACTTTTCACATCAATCAGTAACCCTCCGATGGTATACGCAGTAGCTCGGATGTACATCCGCTTCGTCGAGGCACGTACTCCCTAGAATATCTCTTTTGAAAGGTGGAAGCTTCATTCCCATTAACATGGCTTTGGCGAACCGTTTCCCCGTCTTAAACCTGCTTTTGGCTGCCGTGGGTGTGCTTCGATCTGGTTAGAGTACTTTGTGACTCTTCCTCGCCGCAGCTTCTTCATCCTGACGCCGACGCTTGACCATTTCGTATATGGCTGTTTCACACTCTTGTTTAGCTTTGCTCTTTTGAAGGGCTTCGTTTAGCAACCTGTCAATCAAGTCGTCTAATGGCTCCGGGGATTTCTGCACTGGTCTTGCCCCCAGTTTCCTCATGTTGCTTTCCGACGCCAAGGGAGTTTCTTCGTCTTTTAACGACAAGTGAGAGACCATGTAGCAACTCGCTACATAATCCTCGGGTTCTTCTGACGAGTCGTTCCCCTCATCATTGTCACTGTCTCTGTTCTCAAGGATATGGTTGAGAAACTCTTCGAGGGTGACTGGGGTCTGCACTTTCTGGTTGTACTCCTCCAGCGCGTCAATATACTTTTGCAAGTCCGTACACTCGTTATCAGGATGCACGGGCTTCTTGGTCTTCTTCTTTTTCTTCGAAGACTTTGAAGGCTTGACCTAGGTGTTTTTCCCATCGTTGCCAGCTTTCGGCGTTGAGCGCGGTTTAAGCATCCCTTCAATAATCTCGGGCTCTAGCGGGCTTTTCCATTTGATTGCCGGACATGCTTGAAGATCCTTCAGCATTATTTTAGTTTTAGCTGAAAGGATAACTTCCCACGGAGCTTCTTCTACAAATGAGCATGATGCCCCCGGCTTATCCACTTTTTAGGAGCGTGCTGCTGTGACGGGTTTACCTTCTAGTTTTCGGACAGCGCGAACTTGCCTTATTGGTATTGATCCTCAACCCAATTTTAGAAGACGTAGCAATCTTCGATTGGGTGACCCATCACTCTATGGTAGGGGCAGTAGTTAGGACTGTTAACGTCACCAGGCTGCAGTGGGCGTCTTGGATCCGGCAGAGTGATGAGCCTGTTGCGCACCACCAGTTCGAACAGTCTCCTCGTTTTATCCCGGGGAAATGAGTAAGGACGTCTCAACTTCTCTTCGAGGGATCGGCGTGTGTTGCTTTGGCGAACAACCGGTTTCGGGTCACTCGGTTGTTGTTGAGCGTTGGAAACGAAGATCGCTTTCCCTTTGCCCTTTTCATTCCGGAGATCCGTTTTTTAAAAGGACAGCCTATGACCCATCTGGTCCATTTGGGCCAGCTTGTCGATCAAAGCCTAGAAAGTGGTTGGCTTGAAGAACATCATAAACTGGGATATAGTCGCCTGAGGATCGAGGGTCCCTACGAACATGCCCATGGCAGGAGCATCTTCGATGCGTTGTTCACATTTTGACCATATGTTCCGCCACCGAATTGCGTATTGAACCCAGGTCTCTCCTGGCTTCACCCTGGCATTGATTAATGACGTGATTAGGGTGCGCTCGCGAACCGCTGCGTGAACAGTAGCTCCATTTCTGTAAATGTTTTGACAGAATCATTTGGGAGCTCGGAGTACCACTCAAATGCCGTCTCCGACAAGCTGCCAACAAACTGGTGAAGTAGCAGTTTGTCGTCGCCTCCAGTATTACCGCACAAAGCTCTGAATTGAGCAACGTGCTGGTGTGGATTGCCCATACCCTTATACACATGGAACTTAGGGATCGTATATCCTGGCGGGTACTTGATTTGATTGTACCAGCCTGGATAAGGTCGCCCAGTTCTGACGACTTGGCCTGCCGCTTCGCTCGCTTAATGAGCTCGTATTTGTTGAGCTATGTAGTCATCAAGGGCAGCCTTAGAAATTATCTCTTCTTGGGCTGCAAAGACAGCCGGAGGAGGGTTTAACGTTTCCACTCTGTCATCTTCGATGATTATTGGAGGGTCTTCGGCTGAAGGTTCTGGCTGGATCATCATCCCCACCATGTCTTGAAACAGAACCGCCATCTTCTTTATATTAGCGGCATGTTCCGCAGCCTCCTTATCCTTTCTTTCTAGCACCCTTCACAAGAACTCGGTGTCGGTCTCCTGTTCCTGGCGCTGCTCAGACGTTGATTCCAGGCTTTCTTTCTGCCCGGTGAGTGCCGACATTTTCGTCAGCATTTCCTGGAGCTTTTGTTGCTACTCCTGAGCTTTCGTCAATGACCGAGTTGTGGCTGATGAAGCACGGCTCTCCTCTTTTCCGGAAGTCATGTACACTGTGTGCACGATCATGCCCCCAGACTTGGGGCGTTTGGGTCCGGTGCCTTTGGATTTCGCCGCAGGAAGTGGGGTTTTCTCTGGTGTCACGACCCGTAATTTAGCACGTGACTGGCACTTAAATTACACAACATCTAAAGACGTGACGTAAATCAAGTAAGCCGAAGCCCAGAAAATCTAAACCTTTTTGCGGAAAATAATGGGGGTGCAATTTTGAAATAAAGATATAATGAATCATGTTTTCCTTTAAATGCATAGCTAATGAAACATGAAAATGCAAGTAGATTATACTAGAGTTGAAAACATGTTTCGTCTTTTAAAAATTTGGGCAGCACCTCCCTCGTATATTTTGATCCAAAAACAGATATACAACAATATATAGGCATCCCCAAGCGGGAGCTACCTCTTCGCCAACTGGCGGAATCACACCACGCAATAACATATATACGACACCCAACAGCGAAGAATCAATCCAGAAAAAACAAATAAAGAAGCAAGACATCAAAACCCAAGAAAGCGATCATAAACCCATCGCTCTAAGTCTCGCACCATACCCAAGTCTGACTAGGTCTGCCAATATACAATTTCTAGTCCTGATTTGATGTAATCTGATGGAGTTTATCTAGATACAATGGAGTATAAAGTAAAAGAGTGGGCATGATCCAACATGTGTCCTACTTACCAAAGCAAAGCACCCTGGATGAAGCTGTGTGCCAGCAATACCCCCACTGATCCCAAGCGGTCAAACCTGCAAGAAACTGTGGCACAACGGGGGTGAGTTGCCAACTCGTGAGTAGAAAACATCAGCAAGTAGAAATCGAATAAAACAACGATTTCCTAGGTCACTATATCCTAAAGATAATACTATGATATCACTATATCCTGAAGGTAATACTATGATATCTAGGGTGACCAAGTACGCATATATGTCAACAATCTATCAATGTAATGACATATATAAATAAACATCCGACATCATATGCTTCTATGCAAGTGGATATCATCCATATGTCCATCAATGACACAAACAAAATCATGGAACCTAAGTGTCTTACACCGACACTCGAACATCATGAAAACATAAGCATGTATATATATAGGAGGATATAAACCACGTGTATCCATCAACGACACATCAAAATCATGGAACCTGAGTGTCCAACATCGACACTCGAAACATCATGAAAACACGTGTCCAGCATCGACAAGTAAATCCTCATATCTCAGGCGCCGCATACTCAGATCAGCCCTCATATATCTCATCTCAAGCGCTGCATACTCAGATCAGCCCTCATATCCATCTCATATCATAACTCCAAAACGGTATCCTCTGGATATCCGCCGAGCTCTATACAATCACCGGTAGATAGTGTTCCCTCTGCCAAGCTCATAATCTACACCACAAAAATCATTTCTTGCCCTGGGGTGTAAGTCCATGTCACGCACCCCACGAACTTGCAGGGAGGCGGAATATATGAAAAACGATTATCAAAGCTTCGTAACACGGACTTGAGCGCATGAATCGTTATCTAAACCATTGCTAACAATATACAAGAGGTTTAACTACTCGGATTCGAAGTTATACCTCACGTTACATGTCCTTCGGGTCTTCATCGCTGTCCTCCACTCCTCGCAAGCTCCTTAGAATATCGGCACCTCTACGGCCTCCTCGAGTGAAAGGCGATCCACCCGAAAGCTCCTACGCCAAGCATAATCTCAAACTTGAAATAACTAGGTTGCTTAAAGTGCAAATCTAAGCTACCTAGGGGATATAGAGTGAGGTTATGGATGTATTAGTCTAGCTAATCCTTGATCTCAACACATGAGAGAGGAGGATTAGGGTTTCAAGAGAGAGCTTGAGGAGAGAGAAGATAAGCATGAGTGTGAATGAAAATCCTTCTCACTTCTAATATATAATGAAGCATAAAGATTTATCAAATGAATAATTCAAATGCATTATCACCATGCTTCATTAAATAGATACAATGAATCTTCAAGTGAGTCATTAAGCAATAAATGCTTCATTAACTCACTTGAATGATTCATCTAAGTGAGTCACAAATTCATTAAATGCTAATGCCACCTTACCCTCCATGTCATCTTCCTTCTAGAAGCTTCCCGACAAATTACGAGAACGCCCCTACAATCCGTGAAAACACGGAAAAACTTTAGACTGTATAAATCCAATAACCCGATACTAAAATCTGGCTTAAACCAAAGCCGGCTAATAAAAACTGTCCGAACGTCGTACGTGCGTTTAAACACGTATGCGTCCGAACCCTTGTCGTAAAACCGTACGACCTCTATATCGTTTCTCCTGGAGCAAGGAAACTCTCTGTGTGGGACTCTAAAGACTCGACACTACGCTGGCAGTGGGTTTAACCATAGACCGCAAGCGGTACTAGCTGTACGTAACGGTCCCCAGGTAGATGTCGATAAGAAGGCCGATGAGGAAACTCATCCGAACTCCCACTGAGCCTGATGTGACAATCTCCATACAGTCCGGTCTGTTCGTCTAAGACTATCGCATATCAAGGCTAGGGGGCGGCAAGCGTCAGTCCCCTAATAGCTGTACAAGTCGTGTCGGAGCGAAGCCTATTACACCCTGAGAAGCTACTGGAACCTACCAGTATATCTCGCTTGCCCTGGCCAGGGACTTTGCGTAATGGCTCTCTGACACACGCGATATCATCTCCCAATACCGGGAGAGACGAATCCTATCTAACCACTACTGCCTCCAAGTGCTCGGGACTGCACCCAACTGCTACCTGTTTGCACGACTTCTTTGAGCCGCGGTAGGGTAGCAATCTAAGAACAGTGGGACACACTCGAGGCGAAGTAGCAGTGTCAAGTCTGCGGACTATGTTGTACTCATGTCATCTGGGAACTGTTAACTGACGACGGGTATAATACCAACCAATCAGTTCCCCTGCGAGTCCTGTCCGGTGTACTCGTAACCTAACGAGCACCTGTATACTATCTCCAGTACGACGTACTGATGGCTGTGGGACAGACAATCTCCCCAACTGGGATGAGAAGCGTACACACTTAGTCTACTCCGGAATATCGATGCACTATCTCGATAATCCAACGACCAGGGACCTGTATAGGATGTTGCTTACAGACTACCCAGCCCCTACTAGTGTGACTGTCATCACAACGCCGGTAATCAAGCAAAGATCCTATGGGCTCTACTAATATGTATAAGTGATATGTAACAAGAAACATATGCACATATTAAAGTAGACTCAAACCAAGTAGCACACTACCATGTTTAGCAAGATGTATATACAACTGTGAATATCCCAAGCTTCCATTAAGTAATATACACACAACTATGACGCAATAATGGCCCCTAAGGCATATACACTAACAATCTCCCACTTGCACTAGGGCCATGAGCTGGCATATCGTAGACCTATCATCTCGAATAGCCTCTCGAACTGCGTCTGAGGAAGGGCCTTTGTGAATGGATCAGCAATGTTATTCTCCGTTTCTACTCTTTTCACCTCGATCTCCCGGCGATCTACGATCTCCCGGCGATCTACGATCTCTCGGCGATCTACGATCTCTCTGATCAGGTGATACCACCTTAAGATGTGTCTGGACTTCTGATGGGACCTGGGTTCCTTCGCTAAAGCTATAGCGCCGTTGTTGTCACAATACAGAGGTATTGGATCAACACTGGTAGGAACCACCTGAAGTTCTGTGAGGAACTTCTTCATCCAGACTGCTTCTTTTGGGGCATCGCAAGCAGCTATGTACTCCGCCTCCATTTTGAGTCAGCAACGGTCTCCTGCTTGGAACTCTTCCAACAGACCGTCCCTCCATTGAGAGTAAAGACATAACCCGACATGGATTTGGAGTCATCCTTGTCACTCTGGAAGCCGGAGTCGGCAAAGGCCTCCATCTGGAGGTCTTTTCCGCCATATACCAAGAACATCTCCTTAGTCCTTCTCAGGTACTTAAAAATGTTCTTTACGGCATCCAGTGCTTCTCCCCTGGGTTTGCTTGATAACGGCTTACTACGCTCAATGCGTATGCTACATCTGGTCTGGTACATAACATCGCATACATTATAGAGCCTACCGCAGAAGCGTGAGATATAATCGACATGCAATCCCTTTCCAAATCAGTCTTGGGAGACATTTCTTTGGAGAGGGTGATTCCGTGACAAGCCGGTAGGTTACCGCGCTTAGAATCATCCATACTGAATCTTTTCACTATGGTGTCTATGTACCTGGACTGTGAAAGTCCCAACATCCTCTTTGATCTATCACGATAGATCCGGATCCTCAGATTGTAGGTGGCATCACCCAGGTCTTTCATGGAGAATTTATGTGACAAGAATCTTTTGACTGACTGTAACATAGGAATATCATTTCCTATTAGGAGAATGTCATCCACGTACAAGACGAGGAATACTACAGCTCTCCCTACAATCTTACTGTATATGCATGGTTCATCTGGATTTTTGATAAAGTCAAATTCTTTGACTGCATCATCAAAACAGATGTTCCAACTCCGCGATGCCTGCTTTAGTCCATAAATGGACTTAAGCAACTTGCATACTTTACCACTGCTCCCACTCTGAATGAATCCCTCTGGCCGATCCATATAGATGCTTTCTTCCAAATTACCATTTAGAAAGGCCGTCTTTACGTCCATCTGCCAGATCTCATAATCGTGGAAAGCAGCAATAGCAAGAATGACCCTAATGGATTTGAGCATAGCCACTGGAGAAAAGGTTTCGTCATAGTCCAAACCAGGTTTTTGACGGAAACCCTTTGCAACAAGTCTAGCCTTATAGGTTTCAACCTGTCTATCTACACCAATCTTCTTTTTGAAGATCCATTTGCATCCTACGGGTTTTACCCCATCTGGAGCAATGTCCAAAGTCCATACTTTGTTAGTGTATATGGACTCCATTTCGGTCCGCATTGCATCCAGCCATTTTACTGAGTCACCGCTCTGAATGGCTTGCTGGAAGCTAGTAGGCTCATCATAGTCTATAGTGCAATCCTCTCTATCCCCGTCTATGAGAAAACCGTAGTATCTCTCGGGCGGATAAGATTGCCTACTACTCCTGCGGAGTGGCGTCGGGATGTCCTGTTCTCCTGAACCTTCTTGTTCTACCAAGGTTTCAGTAATAGCTTGTGGCTCTGGAATTTCTTCCAGTTCTATTGCGCTCCTACTCTTCTGATTTTCCAAAAATTCGGTTTCCAAGAAGCGGGCATGTTGAGAAACAAAGACCATTTGTTGCTCTGCGTAATAGAAACAATATCCCATGGGGTTCTTTGGATATCCCACAAACTTACACTGTACTGAGCGTGCCTCGAGCTTGTCCGCATGCTGCTTCTTTACAAAAGCTGGACATCCCCATGTCTTAATATACTTAAGACAGGGTTTCTTCCCACTCCACATCTAATATGGTGTGGTAGGCACAGTCTTGGTTGGAACTTGGTTCAAAAGATATGCAGCTGATTCTAGTGCATATCCCCAGAATGATCGCGGTAACTCAGCGTTACTCATCATGGAACGAACCATATCCAATAGGGTTCGATTCCTCCTTTCCGATACACCGTTGTGTTGTGGTGTGTATAGAGGAGTAAGCTGAGAGAGAATTCAATTCTCTTTTAAGTAACCCAGGAACTCGGCACTTAAGTGTTCACCACCTCGATCAGATCTCAGTGTCTTTATACTCTTGCCTGTTTGTTTTTCCACTTCATTCTTGTATTCTTGGAATTTCTCAAAGGCCTCGGATTTGTGCTTCATTAAGAAGACATATCCATACCTAGAGAAATCATCCGTAAAAGTAATGAAGTAGGAATAACCACCTCGCATATATGTAGACATTGGACTGCACACGTCACTGTGTACGAGTCCTAAGAGCTCGCTTCCTCTTACTCCATGTCCAGTAAACGGAGTTTTTGTCATCTTTCCTTTGAGACAAGATTCACAAGTAGTATAAGATTGATATTCGAACGGATTCAAATATCCTTCTCTATGTAACTTAGTCAACCTTCTCTCATTGATGTGACCAAGTCTACAATGCCATAAGAAAGCCTGATTTACTTCCGGAGACTTTCTTTTAAGTGTATTCTGGATACTGAAAATCTGAGCTTGATTTAATACGTATATCCCGTTTTTTAATGTACCTGACCCAATCATCACTTGATTTAGGTGGATGTGAACCACATCGCTTATGAAAGTAAAATCATATCCTTCTTTAGAAAGTAAGGATACAGATATGATAATACAAGTCGTACCTGGTACATAAAAACAGTTACGCAGAATCAATATCTGCCCAGTTGTCAGTCCAAGATGATATTCCCCTACGGATTCAGCGTCCATGCTCATTCCGCTAACAACTGTGAGGGTCATATCACCTATCCTGATAACCCTACGGTTTCTCAGAGCCTGTAACGAATTACAGATGTGAGATCCTGACCCGGTATCCAATACCCAGGAAGTAGGGTTAACTGACATACTCTCTATCACAAACACACTTGAAGCTGAAGCCACAACATGCTTCGAATCCTGGCTACTGGCTTCTAAAGCCCTGCAATCATTCTGCTTATGCCCAATCCCAAAACAATAGGAACGTCCCTCTTTTACTATATCTAGTCCCGAAACTTTTGCCCTTCTCTTTCCTTCTACTTCCCTGGTTTCCTTCAGGGTAGAAGGTAGAGACTGTAGAATCAAGTCAGTATCTGACCTGTTTCCTAACGTGGTCTTTTGGTCTTTGAGCTCAATATAGCTAGTCATTGTAAGGACGTTGTCCCCTACAGATGACCCGTCAGCCAACCTTGCTTGAATTAATTCGTTCGATGTCTCATATCTTGTGTTATGAGATTGCTCTCCATATAAATCTTTGTTATGGAGAAAGATGGAAACTAAGTCCATCTTCTCGTGCTGCTTCTGGTATACACCATCAACTAAAGCTAACACGAGGCACTTAGCTTTCACTTTACCTTTTTCCCTTGTCTGACGGATATCCATATCCGCGACAGTGGAAACTGGACCTGGGACGGCGGGATCTTGAGTAGTAATAGGGTGGTCCAGCTTGTCATAGGCAATGGACATCTGAACAGACCTTTGCCAGTCATATAAGTCAGATTCAGTCAATTTGTTATCTAGATGTAACCTATGTTTGGTCACAAGGTCGCTGCAATTAAGAAAGAGAGAAGAAAACATTTTAGCATGATGTTGTTGCAAGTTTAGATTGGTTTTAAGTTTATCTAAACAGGATAGCTCCCACTGTTTCTCGAATCCCACCTCAAACCAAAAAGGAAGAACTAGCCAGGACTATTCTCACCGTACAATACTTGCTTAACCGTTCAGCCAGGCCAGTGTCGATACTTCGAGGGAGGTTTTCCAACGCTTTCACGAAGTTCCTAAATTAAATAACCTCTTTTCTCTAGGGGCGTAACCCCGCTGACACCTTTCTAGGCACCTACTTGGTTTATAGCATTGATCGTTAAGTGACGAATCTCCTGATAAGTAGTATATACTCACAGTAGGATCGGGATCCAAAATATCATCGTATGATAATGTTGAAGGAATCCTACCAACATTCATCAAACTCCAAAATGGTATGCTTCTCTCTGCAAATTTTAGTTTCTTTATAAATTCCCGATGTGGATTTTTGCCCCATGCTCTTATGACCTTGACTTTAGTCAACAAATCATAAGTCACATGTAAAGTTCTACCCGTCATTATCCAGGTCAATTTGAACCCACCCGTACATACCCTTGACTTTAGTCAACAAGGTAATACGACTGTCCCAAACCGACGCATCTATCTATGCTGCATATGAATATCCAACAGCTACCAAATACTGTGTCTTGACTTTAGTCAACAAACACAGCTTGAATACTATTGACTATCTATATGAAATGACGGAGGGCTACGAATGGTTTTGGCAAAACCGTGAACGTAGTGAACTTGATATAATCGAAAGAACCTGATACTTTTTAAAAGGAGTGGTTAAAGCTCCGCAATTAAAAATTCTGATCCTTTTTAAAATAACCGAGTGGTTTTTTAAATTTGTTCCAATGATTTAACTTTGGTTTATTTTCTTTATATTATAATAATGCGTCCCATCATTTATCCTATCATTGCAGAAAACAACGAAAATACCACGTCCTCTTATGCCATCCGCATTCGCCACTGGGTCCCGTCATCACCCGTTAGGTTACTTAACTAACGACAGAGCGGGGGCTGGGCTAGCGCGGGTGTAAAACATAAGTGACGTCTAATAACTATCATATATAGATATTGTACATTCGTCAGACGCAATAATAAGCATTCCAGATCACAGATGAACTTTATTGGATTTACTAGCAATCCGCATTTGCTTTGAGCCTGCAATAAAAGACGGATTACACAGTTGTGATGAATAGCCATTACCCCACCCTAGACCCCTACGGGTATGGCAAACTACCCGTCAAGTACCCGAAGTGAAGCGATCTTCCTCAACAACGTGAGTAGGCCACTAAACACTTTGACATACCCGGTAGTTTGTGTACCCCATCTTGGGTCTATCCTAGGAGCAAAAACAGTAAAAAGAAATAATACAACGGTGGCTACAACCGCAACCTGGATGTGCCCCGCAAAAGAATATTACATCAAATTATATTTACATTGAATGAATGAATATTAAGTACATCTTAAACCCCGGCTAATCATCACAACAGTCCAACACAGTTCATATATACAAACAGTAAACATTTCAGAAATGTGCAACCTCCTGCCAACCGACATACTGGCAGTTAGGGGAGGTTTACGAACACATTAAACATTACAGATAAAAACCCAATTAGCAAATATCTTAGAACATCGATCGATAACCATATTCCGTGTCTACCCCAAAAGCAAAGCAGCACTGAAGTAACCTGGGTATAAACAGAACAAACAGAGAACCAAAACACCAAAAAATAAGAATTACAGAGCAAATCCGAGTCAACTCGGAGTTGACTCGGCGGCGGATCCGCGGCACAAGCACTCTATTGCCGCGGATCCGCGGCCGTTTTGCCAAGTTGCTAGCTCGTATTTTCCCAGTATTCTTAAAATACCCTGCTGTGAATTTTAAGGTATGTCAAAAAAAATTTGTGACATGTTTAAAATTAACAGAAACTATTAAAGGGTTAGGGTTTTTTTTTCGTGTTTTCCGTCGATCGAACTTCTAATTAGTTGCTAACAAGCTAGTAATCGTTTAGTTGGCTCTGATACCACTGTAAGTCCATGTCACGCACCCCACGAACTTGCGGGGAGGCGGAATATATGAAAAACGATTATCAAAGCTTCGTAACACGGACTTGAGCGCATGAATCGTTATCTAAACCATTGCTAACAATATACTAGAGGTTTAACTACTCGAATTCGAAGTTATACCTCACGTTACATGTCCTTCGGGTCTTCATCGCTGTCCTCCACTCCTCGCAAGCTCCTTGGAACATCGGCACCTCTACGGCCTCCTCGAGTCAAAGACGATCCACCCGAAAGCTCCTACGCCAAGCTTAATCTCAAACTTGAGATAACTAGGTTGCTTAAAGTGCAAATCTAAGCTACCTAGGGGATATAGAGTGAGGTTATGGATGTATTAGTCTAGCTAATCCTTGATCTCAACACATGAGAGGGGAGGATTAGGGTTTCAAGAGAGAGAGCTTGAGGAGAGAGAAGATAAGCATGAGTGTGAATGAAAATCCTTCTCACTTCTAATATATAATGAAGCATAAAGATTTATCAAATGAATAATTCAAATGCATTATCACCATGCTTCATTAAATAGATACAATGAATCTTCAAGTGAGTCATTAAGCAATAAATGCTTCATTAACTCACTTGAATGATTCATCTAAGTGAGTCACAAATTCATTAAATGCTAATGCCACCTTACCCTCCATGTCATCTTCCTTCTAGAAGCTTCCCGACAAATTACGAGAACGCCCCTACAATCCGTGAAAACACGGAAAAACTTTAGACTGTATAAATCCAATAACCCGATACTAAAATCTGGCTTAAACCAAAGCCGGCTAGTAAAAACTGTCCGAACGTCGTACGTGCGTTTAAACACGTATGCGTCCGAACCCTTGTCGTAAAACCGTACGACCTCTATATCGTTTCTCCTAGAGCAGGGAAACTCTCTGTGTGGGACTCTAAAGACTCGACACTACGCTGGCAGTGGGTTTAACCACAGACCGCAAGCAGTACTAGCTGTACGTAACGGTCCCCAGGTAGATGTCGATAAGAAGGCCGATGAGGAAACTCATCCGAACTCCCACTGAGCCTGATGTGATAATCTCCATACAGTCCGGTCTGTTCGTCTAAGACTATCGTATATCAAGCCTAGGGGGCAGCAAGTGTCAGTCCCCTAATAGCTGTATAAGTCGTGTCGGAGCGAAGCCCATTACACCCTGAGAAGCTACTGGAACCTACCAGTATATCTCGCTTGCCTTGGCCAGGGACTTTGCGTAATGGCTCTCTGACACAGCGCGATATCATCTCCCAATACCGGGAGAGACGAATCCTATCTAACCACTACTGCCTCCAAGTGCTCGGGACTGCACCCAACTGCTACCTATTTGCACGACTCCTTTGAGCCGTGATAGGGTAGCAATCTAAGAACGGTGGGACACACTCGAGGCGAAGTAGCAATGTCAAGTCTGCGGACTATGCTGTACTCATATCACCTGGGAACTGTTAACTGACGACGGGTATAATACCAACCAATCAGTTCCCCTGCGAGTCCTATCCGGTGTACCCGTAACCTAACGAGCACCTGTATACTATCTCCAGTACGACGTACTGATGGCTGTGGGACAGACCATCTCTCCAACTTGGATGAGAAGCGTACACACTTAGTCTACTCCGGAATATCGATGCCCTATCTCGATAATCAAACGACCAGGGACCTGTATAGGATGTTGCTTACAGACTACCCAGCCCCTACTAGTGTGACTGCCATCACAACGCTGGTAATCAAGCAAAGATCCTATGGGCTCTACTAATATGTATAAGTGATATGTAACAAGAAACATATGCACATATTAAAGTAGACTCAAACCAAGTAGCATACTACCATGTTTAGCAAGACTGTATATACAACTGTGAATATCCCAAGCTTCCATTAAGTAATATACATATAAGTATGATACAATAATGGCCCCTAGGGCATATACACTAACACAGGGTACCATACTGTGTCCACCATGTACCCGCAAACGGCATCCGCCAACTCTTCGAATCAGTTCTCGAAAACAAGCTCAGAACTAAGAAAACTCATGGTGGACGTCTCGAAATATCATATCAAGAGAAACCGGGTTTTTAAAACAATACACCCTTTCCTTTGAAATATACCACGGTTCTCAAATCCAGAGATCTCATAAAAACAACATCTCAATGCATATAACCATAAGTACGATGTATGCAACATAGAGTGGTAATATGAGCATATCGAGTATATCTTGCAAGCATGTCAAATGATAATACTGAACAATGAATGTACTTTTACTTTTAAGATTTATCTCTTAATATGGCAGTTTTACTGTGTAAGTGACATGGAAATTCTACTGTATAAGTGGCATGGCAATTACCGATGAAGAATATGTGTGAGCCGACAAATCTGTGTATGTGTAACATCCGCATCAACGATAATTGTGCAGGTGTACTAGCAAATGATATCATATAGTATTAAATACCGGCACGTGGTATGTACATCACGAGGGGTAATATCCTACACAACATAAACAATAAATGGGTATATCTATCTACACGTGAATCATAAGGTCACTTTTAAACGATACACATCGTCATTTTGAAAATAGGTATGGTTCAGGTGGCAATCTTTATATCGGCGATCTCGCCTCATAACATCCGATATGACAATAATCCTCGATCATCATACTCAATTCACTAGCACGGATCAATCATCCGGTACATCTCATTGCGTACGGTAATCCATCGTAGGGGGTCATCAAACAGAATAGGGAATCTATCGACCTATACAATAATTAGGGTACGGACCTAAATTCTCGTACGGCATATTACTCATTATACTCATAAATATATATACACATATATCTCAAACCACATTTGTATAAATGTCATATCTTATTAATTTCCCAACACCTCTATCTCAATCTCGTGTCATACCATTATCAACCCATACTTATCATCTTTCAATTCACACTTATCATGATTCACTTCTCATTTCATATTCTCATATCTCAATCCAAGTCATCTATATCTATTATCTCAATATCCCACATCATGTTATATTATGTACCTACATCCTATTCTCAAGCCAATATATTCATTAGTATCAACTTTTATCATATCATCTCTTACTAACTCTTACTAAATCATATAATCAGGTTATCTTAATCTTGTAGCATATCCTTTATCAAAATATAATTATAAAACGATCTTCCATATCAATGGTTGCGGGAGTGCTATACGCCATCCACCCGACTTCCCTCGTAGATATAAATCTACTCACCTGCTAAACTCCTCGCTTAGCCAAAGTCAATGTGCTCCATCATCTCGGAAGTCCACGTGAAGGTACCTACAATCAATACACAATCCCAATTTTATCAAAATCAATATCCAAAAACCGATACGGCACACGGATTTCTTATAGGTTAGAACCTATAGCTTACGCATCAAAGATCAACAAAATAACACTCGTCGTTGACGTACAAATATCCAACGACCAATTCAAATCTCAAAAATAAAAACCAAGAATTCACATATCGGAAAACATTAGCCCAAGCACTCGCAAACAACTCCCAGATTTTGGCTCAGGTAAATGGAAACTAAACAAGCAAGTACAGGGGATAGTTATAGGGTAAGTGATCTACAGGCAAAACCATATCACCAATGCCCACAGGAAGTCCGGCGAGAGCGCCCAAATATCCGGTGTCGCCGGCTATGTTGAGGCTTTTCGGGTTCGTATTTTGGTGGTGGTCTTCTAGTAGTCTATCTAGGTCAATGGACTTGTTTGATTTTATTATAAATACCCCAGATAGCTCCAGATACCATGTAGGCCTTTAGGTTCACAAAACCGACACGGAACAATTCTAACTTCGTGTTTCGGGTTCTAAACTCATTTGTGGTCCAGCAAAGCAATCTCTAAGGTCTTAAAAACACTCACTAAACCTCTATTTACCACTTAACAGCAACTTGGAATTTCCAAGATCACATATCCTAATTATATCGATTTCTAGCTAAACTAGGATATTTAAACATAAACACTAATCTAAAGTGTATGGATTACCTCAATTGCAACTAAAGAAAATTCTTGAGTTTCCCAAAGTCTTCAAAATCTAAACTTGAATGGTTCAAAGGGTTTAGAATAGGGTTGTGCATGTTTTAAATGAAGGTGGCATAGGGTTTTGGAAAGTATTTGGAGATGAGGCATGGAGGTAGTGAGGGATTGAAGGAGAGGAAGAAAACAATGGAGGATGAAGGAATGGGCAGCCAAGTCTCACTCTCCCTCTCTTATGCTCACTCTCTCAATAAAAATATCTCCTTTTGTTTCTTCTCTCTTTTGTTTCTCACTCGTAACTCATTCTCTCTTTTCTTTTCTTTTCTTTTCTTTTCCTTTCTCTTTTCTTTTCTCATTCACACCACTCACAAATACACAAGTCACAAACACAATGCATAACATGCACATGACATGGTGCACTAGTCATGGAAAAATATAAAAATACGGATTTGGCCAAAAATCCGATAAATGTCATTATAATAAATAAATCATTTTAATCTCCGATAAATTTCAAAATATTGGTATATACTTATACCATTTTACGAAAAATCCCTATTCGCAAATCGAATAGTTTTCACGAAATATATTATTTTAATATTAAATTTCCAAAAAATAATATTTTATATTTCTGCAATGTTACATCTGGCCTTCTCCTTTTGTGGGAGGTTAAAATCGGAGGGGCCATTATAACAGGCACCCATGTAGACGATGTCTTCCATGGTACGATGGAGTGATGGTCCTCTTCTTGCCGAGCCTTCGTTTTCTTCAGTCGGCGGGAGTAGTCTTTATCGATCACAGAATCTTGGACCTTCCGCCAGACTCTATGGATTTTGGAGGACAACCACTGAGGGGGCTGTTCCGGCTTCGCTTGTACCATGTTTTCAACATGTGAAGGCGACTTCTTCAGTACAGCGGTTGGAGAGTTCTTTCGCACCCTCTTGAGTGGATCAAAGATGTTCCCGGTTGGAACAGCAGTGTCAACTTCCACTATTGGAGCTGGTGGAGTAAGTCCAGAGGGGGAGTTGCCCCCAGCTCTTGTCACCCGGCGCCAGTGGCGACGTCGAGCATGTCTTGCTGATGGGACCACCTCAGATGTGGAAGCGGCTCTGTCGTGCCCCCTGCTTTAGTTAAGGGCTACTGCTGGTGCCAGCCTATTGAAGACTGATATCCATTGAAATGGGATGGCCAATCTTTCGAAGGCCGACTTTCTGGTAGGGGAGAATTTTTTACGACTTCACCCATAGCAAGGGTCGGAGCGGCCAGTCTTGTGAAGACCGGTCCATTAGTAGGAGAATCCCCTTTGACGACTTCATCTGCCGGAACTGGAATAGCTATCCGCCTCGGGATAACCCCTTCAGGTATCGCGAGCCTCTTTGCGGGCCCACTGGAGCTTTAGCTCAGTCTGTCAATGACCGAGGTGGCAGACTTGGACGACCCGTTGAGTGGGGTTGTGGTGGTTGCAAGTCGATCAAAAACCGACTTCTTCGGAGCTTCCTGTAATGGCATCGGGGCGCTGAAGCTTGCTGGCGGGATCATGGTCCCAAAGAACAGTCCAGTGGTAGCTTGAGTCACCTGCTCCACTGGCATTGCAAAGATGGAGGCCGCTTGGGGCCCATAAGTCACTCCTCCGGCAGGGACGGAGTAGGAGTTGCTGTTGCAGGTGCATTTGGAAGCCATTGATCTTCTTTTCTATCCACAGGAGCAAGACGCCAAATCTTAGTACCTCGAATCAAGAGGCAACCATACTAAACCGCAATTTGTTTATCAACACGACACACGAAGTGTGGAGTGGAAAGAGGAAAAGGTCCCACCGGGCGTGCCAGAATCTGTTTACCACCGAAAACGGGAGACGGATCCAGGATGGATCGTCTTACCTGAATTTTGGGGCAAATGCTATATGGATTTGTCCGTCCACCTCTTTGAAGATGCCAAGTTGATTTATGGCAACATGTATCGGAGGTTTGGACGGATGCGGCCATTGTAGCAGATTTCGTCAGATTTCCCCTCGTTGGCGAGGGGTTTTTGATTGTGGGGACGCAAGCCCCTGCAGTGAATTACGTTACCACATCGTGGTAACCACTTTCTCCTGCTCCAGAAGGTTACTTCTTGTCGTGTGTGTTTGTTTTATTTTTGGTTGCCCGTGGATTGTATACGGAGACTAATTTATGTTGTCTCCCGTAGGGCATGGATTAGCCCAAATCCGTATATTCTTAGATTTGGGTTTGGGTTGATTTAAGGATCGCTAATCTCGTTTGAGATTAAGATCAACTTAAATGTTTGTTGAGGATACGTTGGTCTAATTTTATACTAAGATCTACTCAACAGGATTTTCGGATCATTCAGACCCAACAAAAGAGTATTTGGGCTCCATTGTTTTAGTTTAGGGATGTTACGGTCCGTTGTTAAATTAAGAACGTTTCGGTTCATAGCTAGTTTAAGGACGTTGCGGTCCGTATTGGAATGTGCCCATCGGTTTGGGAGTGCACCAAAGAGTTGTTGGTTGTTGGGACCCGCCATCTCTCTGAAAACGTTGAAGAATTACAACGACATGCATCAGAGGTATGGAGAGATGTACCCTTGAACCAATTCCCGTGTCTGAGGGAAGAGATCATGGTGGACCATCTAAGAATCATTAGCCATTTTTGGGGGACTAAGATTAACTTAGGAAATGTAGGATGAACATGAATCATGTTTGGGACGCTATGAACCCATGGGGCTCAGTAGATCTGAATTAGGGACCTAGCCAACTTGGGGTTGATCCACTCAGTTTTCTTTTTATTTTGAAAAGAAGTGCTAAGCACTAGTTTGGGCTCAGTCCCTTTTCCTTGTAAAAAGTGTTGAACACTTATATGGGTTCTGACACTCATACTTTACTTTACTTTCCTTTTTTTATTTTGTTTTTATGGAAAACACTCTTTATGGCGCCCACGTGTGGAGCACGTGAGGCCCTAGGTGCTAAGCGCTGGGCGCTGGGCGTTGGCTGGTGAGTACCAAGCGCTTTATATTGAATAGCGCCCACGTGAGGCGCTTGGCACTGAGCGCCAAACATTGAGTGCTAAACACTCTTTATTGAGCAACGCCCACGTGAGGGACACGTTAGGCGTTTGGCGTTGAGCGCCAACCATTGAGTGCTAAGTATTTTTTATTGAGCAGCGCCCACGTGAGGGACACGTGAGGCGCTTGAATGCTAGGTTTTCTTCGTATATTCTGTTCTGAAGAGTTCAATTCTCTGTTCTTTTCTGGATCTTTGATCCCCAAGAACAAGTTCATTCCTATGAGAATCAAATTCTCATTTATGGAAGACTTTTCTCATGGATCTCAAATCCAGGGAAAAAACTAAGTTCTTTTATAAGGGTTAAACCCTTAGATATGCAGATGAGATACTCTGATCTCTATTATTTTTATTTACCTCGAAGAGAGGTGTTCTTCTTTCTTCCCTCTTAAAGCTTTATTCTTGCTTGCTCTTTTTTTTTAAGTTTGAAGCTTATGGGGGGTTTCTCTGTACAAGACTCGAAGTCTTGGGTCCTTTATATAGTAGAGGCGAGTTTGTTGATTTAGTTAAAGAAATCTCTCATTGAGAGATCTTTAATTAATTTGGGGATTTTATCCACCGTTAGATCTTTGATCCAAAGACTTCTGTTTTACAGAAGATATCTTTCTCGTTTTTAACAAGATCAGGAAAATATTTTCCCATACAGAATTTATTCTGCAGTAGGTGATTTTTAATCACCATTGGATTTTTAATCCAACGGTACTCTATTTTACAGAGAGCAATCTTTCTTGTTTAGAAAGATTTGAGGAATATTTCCTAAGCAGAATTTAATTCTGCACTTTGATGATTTATCATCTCCGTTGGATCTTTGATCCAACGGCTCTGTCTAACAGAGAGCTTTTAGTTCTGGCGCTGGCGCCTTCGTGCGAGGCACGTGAGGCGCTGGCGCCTTCGTGCGAGGCACGTGAAGCGCTGCCTCAGAGTTTTTAACTCTTGGCGCCGGCGCCCTCGTGCGAGGCACGTGAGGCGCTGCCTCAGAGTTTTTAACTCTTGGCGCTATCTTTCAAATTTTGAACAGATCTTTACTCTTTTATTGCGGAAACAGTCTCATTCGAAAATGATCCACATGAAAGAATCGGCCTTAAACCCCAGCTTCACTACACTAGTGAAGTATCTAGCTCATGTTCTTTGCTAATGAAATAAGATAGAAGATGATGTGAATTCAAAGCTCTCTCTTTTCCATTTCCTATATCTCCATCAAAAACTAGAGAAAAAATGAAGAGGACTCTCTCTTAAAAGAATAATAATAATTATAATAATAATAATAACAACAAAGAAAAGAGTGGATATATATCAATATCCCTTTCTTCTTTTCACTTCTTTTCTCTTCTTCTCTTTTGTCTTTATTATATATTATTTAAAGAGAATGCATATCCCTTCTCTCTCTCTCCCTTTCTCTTCTCTTAAGTATATCCAAAGAGCGAGAGTGGGCCCCACATGCACTTTTGTCAATAAATGACAAAATGTGTATTTGTATCAAAATACGAATACACTACGTATCAAAATACGAAACATGTATTATATGTATCCCATACGTATAAATGAGAGAGTGTATACGTATCCATATACATATACGTATTACGTATCCATATACATAATAATAATACATAATCATAAAAAGAAGAATACATGTATCAAATACATACACAAGTTATGTATCGTATACATAACAATACATCAGTATTATATACCAATAAGAGAGAGACCGTGTATCATATACATTATACTAGAAACCATATCATATATACAGTTATTAAGTCAACACCTGACTTAATATTTCGACTTATAAATAAGCCGGCTAGTATAATCAACCGTCTGATTAAATCACGCATATCGCATACATATATTTAATCGAACCCCTATATATATCACCATACGCACGTCACATCATCATTTCGCCTAGGCAGGTACTTTTGTTGTGGGGCTCTAAAGACTTAACAATACGCTGGCAGTAGATCAAATAGGATCATATCTGGTTGAATCCGAAACACTTTCAGATTCAATTCCCTCACGGGTTAACCTACAAGCTCTTCAGCAGTACTAGCTGTACGTAATGGATACCCACAACAAAACAGTGCTGTGAAGAGGAAAAATCGGTCTTTACAAGAAATGGCGAGAACCGTGTTAAAAGAAAATTCTTTACCTAAATATTTTTGGGCTAAAACAGTTAACACTGCTTGTTATATTTTGAATCGAATTTTATCGCGAAATTTTTTAAAGAAACCCTTATGAGCTATTTTATGAAAATAAACCAATCATAAAATATATGAAGTGTTTGGCTGAAATGCTTTGTTTTAAACACTTTGGATAATTTTGGTAAATTCGATTATAAAAGTGATAAAGGTATCTTTCTTAGATATTCATTAAGTAGCAAAGAGTATAGAATATTTAACAAAAGGAATCAAACTATTATAGAATGTGTTCATGTAAACTTTGCTGAGTCTATCATTCCTATCAATGAAAGTGCAAGTTTCGATGATGCAGATTTAAGAGAATAACTGCAAGAGATGAACTTAAAGGATGATGAGACGGAAAATTCAAGGAAATACGAACAAGCTGTTGACGTACATCAAGAACTTCCTAAGGATTGGCGTTTCAAGAAAGATCATCCGAAAGAGCAAATTATTAATAATGTAGAACATGGAGTTATTACTCGTTCTTCTAATTTTCTTAGCTGTCTAAACTTGGCTTTCATTTTCAAAATTGAGCCTAAAACTTTTAAAGAAGCTGAGTTAGACAGTGATTGGATTCTTTCTATTAAGAAAAATTAGTACAATTCGAAAGGAATATAGTATGGCAACTTGTGTTTAGACCCAAAAATAAACCAGTTGTTGGTACTAAATGGGTGTTTAGAAACAAACTTGACAATTCCGATAACATGGTTAGAAACAAAACACAGTTGGTTGTGCAAGGTTATAACCAGGTTGAAGAAATTGATTGCCAGGAGACTTACGTCCCCGTAGCCCAAATTGAAGCCATTCAAATTCTATTGGCTTACGCTTGTTACAAGAATTTTACTCTTTTTCAAATGGATGTAAAGAGTATATTTTTAAATGGTAAAATAAAGGAGGAAATGTATGTGAAATAACCTCTCGGTTTTGAAAATCATCAATTTCTGAATCATGTGTTTAAACTCCACAAAACCTTATACGGTCTCAAACAAGCTCCTAGAGCTTAGTACGAGTGTCTAAGTGCATTTTTACTAAATATCGATTTTTCAAAAGGGATTGTTGATAAAACACTCTTTACAAAATATTTTGATAAAGATATTCTGTTAGTGTAAATTTATATAGATGATATAATTTTTGGATCCACTAACGAAGGTATTTGTCAAGATTTGCCAAGTCAATGCAGGATGAATTTGATATGAGTATGATGGAAAAATTGAGTTATTTCTTTAGACTCCCAATACAACAAATTAAAGACGGAGTTCTCATAAACTAAGCAAAGTACACAAATGAGTTAATCAAGAAGTTCAGTTTAGAAAGCTCGCGAACGTACGACACGCCTATGCGTACAAAAGTTAATCTATCAAAGGACGAGAATAGTAAGAGTATAGATAAAACTCTATACTGAGGTATGATAAGTACCTTGCTTTATTTAATGGCTAGTCATCCGGATATTATATTTAGGGTTTGTTTATATGCGCATTTTCAGTCAGATCTTAAAGAATCGCACCTTTCTGCTGCTACACGTATTTTTAAATATTTAAAAGGTAAAATTAATTTAGGGCTTTAGTATCCAAAGAACAATAACTTTTCCTTGACTTGTTATTTGGATGTTGATTATGCGGGTAGTCAAGTAGATCGCAAGAGCACGAGTGGCACTTGTCATCTACTTGGCAGCTGTCTTGTCTCGTGGATTTCAAAGAAATAAAACATAGTTGATTTTTTCATGGACGAGGCAGAATACATTGTTTCCGATGCATATTGCGCACAAACACTTTGGATGAAATATACTTTAAACGATTACGATGAACATTTTTCAAAAATTCCAATTTTGTGTGAAAACACTAGTACTATGTATATGACCAAAAATACTGACCAACACTTAAAGACTAAGCATATTGATATTTGTTATCACTTTTTGCGCGATCATTGTCACAAGAGCGATATTATTCTTAAATATGTGCCAAGTGAACATCAATTGGCAGATATTTTTACTAAACCCTTGGATAAGGCTCGCTTTGCTACAATTCGATGATCCTTGAATTTGATAGACATAGATGCATGATTTCATGATATTTTTGATGGATTTATGAGATTTGAATCATGGTTGATGGTTTTGAAAACGATTTTACGAAATTTAAGACTATATATAATATTTTCTTGGATTTCGATGCGTTATGATATGATATAAAGTAACTTCTAAGTTCACTTTGCCAAACGGATTCTGCAACCCTATTAGGGGACCTCAACTGTGGGTTTCGTTGATTATAACAAATCATATTCATAACTCTAGCAGAGATGTTTCAGAATTCTTAACGGGGTATTTGATTTCTCAAGTGAGAAATGAAGTTAAATGATCTTTATCATGTTTCCAATGAGATTTGATGTTAAAAATGGGTTTTAAAACTTAATATTATATTTTTATTAAGTCTCCAATAGTGAGAAGTTGATAAACAATTGAGAGTATGCTTAATTTTCTTGTTATATCAATTTTTAGCTTTTGAGCCGTCTCAAATTTCTATGAGCCGTCTCAAAAAGCTCTCTCCATTGCACATTTTTTAACAATTGAGCATATATGTTTTTGACCCAGCTCATATCCATGTTCAGCCGTCTCAAACTTTGAATCTTTTTCCTGCTTAAGCTTCTGTTTGTGTGAGCCGGCTCAAATAATTTTTGAGCCGTCTCAATCTAACTTTTCATCAGATCTTTTGTTTCCTTTTAAGACGGCCCCACCTCTATTTCTATCACTCGAGCTGTCTCTTGTTCCCAATTCTAAAACCCTAACACCCAAAATCCTAAAACCTTTGACCCAAATTCCCCGATTTCCATTAGATTTCTCCATTAATTCTCATCGAAACTCACCTCTCCTCTCAATTCTCTTGACTTTAACCGATTTCATGGCACCTTAGGAAAAGAATCCAATGACAAAGGTGAAGAAACCCTTGATCGATGTCAATTCAGACTCTGATGAATGCGATGAAGCTCTGCTGTGGTCGTCGAAGCGCAAACTACTTTCTCCTGGCACCGGCGGTATGAACACCAAGCAGCTTATGAAGAAGCCTCCAAGACCCATGCCTAAACCCAGAAGTAACCTTCGTTCGTCGTTATCTACTCCTTTATCGTCTCTGCCTACTGTTTTCCATACACATTCCCGCATGTTCAATTGCCGTGATCATAAGCGAGGCCATTTCGATTTCTTTAAAACTAATTTAACTCGCAAAGTGCTAACGGGATTTATGATCAACTTTGACGGGTTAGATAAATGGAACATTAGGTCGTTATTTGAACATCAGGGTTGGTTGGACTTTCTTTCTCTTGATTGCACAACGTATCCTTATGTAGTTTGTTGCGTGTTTGCAAATCTTTCTCATGATAATTAATTTCCTGAATCACTTTATTATAACTTTTATCATGACTTCACTTTTAACACTGATATTTTGAGCACTATCTTGCATATCCCTAACGCTGGTCACATCTATGACTATACTCTCTGTTTGTTTTCTTCTTATCCAAAAAACGAAAGCCCGTGAATACTTCTCTGTTGATCCACAACAATGCAACACTTGTTGACTCTGAGCTTTTGGATCCCATGACTTCACGAGCTCGCCTTATCGTCAAAATTATTAGTTGTTGCATTCTTCCCAAGGCGAGCAGTCGTCATAAATATACCAATTGTCACAAACTTCTTGTCTTCTGCATTCTTAAGAAGCTTCGCATAAATCTTCCACTATTTCTTTGCAAGCATACGTGTTGTCTTGTTAATGCTCGCAGCACCCTTGCCTACAGAAAAATCATTACCAAAATCCTTGATAATTTTGATATTTCCGTTAGCAAGTTCCCAATCTAAGTCTCCGAGAAACCTTTCACTCACCATAACGTGAAGTTTATGAATATCTCTCCTGATGATATCACTTATGATGATATTGGCGATTCTCCCTCTACACCTTCTATTCCTACTTTTGATCCAAAGCCGTCTACATCTGCTCTACCTCTTCCTCACTTCAATGAGCCTACTTTTATTCCTTCTGATTTTGAGCGCTATCTTCCTCATAGGATAAATGTCCTTGAAGCTCGCCTTTCAAATAGGAAAATCGAATCTGAGAACCGAATGAAAGCTTTTCTGGCTAACTTCTGCTCCTTTTCTTCCCATTCCCAATCCGCATGGACCCCCTATATATCCTACTCATAGATCTCCACCTCACATCTTTCCTTCACCTACACGTGTTCCTCTTTCGATCTCGACTGAGCCGGCTACTCCCGCTACTTAGCACTTCAGTGATGATGATATATTAGAGCATAGTTATTTTAGTTTTTATGACTTTTATTTTGGTTTGGTGGTGGTTATGAAACAATAACATGGGTTGTAATATTTTTTGGTTTGGATATTGTGGACATGGATGTGGATATGGTTGTAATGATGGTTATGGATATTTTCATGGTTATGATGTTTTGGTTTATATTTATGGATATAATATTTTGATGGAAATTTTGTTTTTGATGTTATGGATGTGACTATGGATGATTTTAATGTGGTGATGCTTATGGTTTTGATATCATGGATGTGAATATGATATAAATTTATGATATCATGGTGTGCATAGCTTTAATTTTATCGATGGTATACATGTTATTATTGTCACTATATATCTACAGATACTATCTTTTTTATTTTCGATAAAAAGGGAAAGAAAAATTATTATTTACCCAGGATATTTATGACATATTTTTTTAAGGATATTTGCAATGGTATGCACTTGAAATTTCAAACTTTCTAATGAATTCTTGGTTTTTCTAAATTGATATTGGTTTAAAACTTGAATTTTGGCTTATCTATATGGATATTGAATTCAGGGGAGTATGTATAACTTTTCATTGGTTCTTACTTTTAGTTATGTCTCAAAATTATACTGTAAATAGGTTTTGTCGACTATCAAAAGGGGGAGATTGTTGATCTTGTTGGATAACATCTACTCACGTTGGTTTTGATATTGGACAAAACATTATTTAACTAGTTTACACACTGACGATACTTGTAATTGAGTTTTATGTTTTCAGTGTGAGAGAACAGGTGTAGCAATATCGAAGAAAAAGAACAAGTATAGCGATATCGAAGAGCAAATGAGACATAGCGACAATGGACTATCAAGACAAAGAGTTAGAGTATAAAGGAGACATGGCGATAATGGACTATCAAGACGAAAAGTTAAAATATCAAAAGGACATGGATTCAAAGATGAAGAATCAAAGCGGCCCAGAGAACGTGCTACAAATATGTAAAACTTTTAATTTCTCGTTTATTGAGTCGTAGGTATCTCGTATGCGTCACACGGTTTTGGAGTTTTCAAAATATCACAAATATTTGAAATGTCGGTGCTTGAGCTGGCTCATATCTTCTTGAGCCGTCTCAAATTTCCTTTGAACCCTTCTTTCACTTCTTATTGCCTTGAGCCGGCTCATATCTTGGTTGAGCCATCTCATAGTCATTTCATATAACTCCTTTTTTACACTGTTGGCAAGAGACATCACATATTATTTTGAGCCAGCTCAACTTTGTTCTTGTGATGGCTCATGCTCTTTTTTGAGCCGGCTCAACTCATTGCCTGCACTTGACGATTTTTACACGGTTGGTATGAGACGGCTCATACATTTCTTAAGCCGGCTCAATTTGCGACCGTTTGAAATCCTTGACTAAATCTAAACCAATTTATTTCCAGAATTGTGAGATTCTTTCCTAACTCATTATATACTGCCTTGGTCGAATTAAAAACAGAACTTTTACCATCTTGATTCAACTCTTGCTCTCTTGCTCTCGAGTCCATCATCTCTCAAACTTTTTGAAACCCTATATCATCACCAGGTGTTTATTTTCCTTTGGATTTTGCAAAAGCATTTTATTTTATTTGCAAAGGATTTTCCCAAAACTTGTTCAAATCGATTACCTTTGCAAATATTGATCTCTAGTTCTAAAATTCTTTATAAATTATTTTCAAGATAACAAAGGGCTTTAACTTGAATTTATCAAATACCCTAATTCTCTTAATTTAAAATTTTGTTGATTCAAATACGAGATTAGGAGTATTTTTCATTTTACTTTGTTTAATATGAAAGTGTGAGTTGTGAAGGTTTGATCTGAGCCTAAGAAAAGATTACCCGGTGGAGGTGATCTATCAAATTGTAAAGATTTGATCTGAGCCTAAGAAAAAATTACCTGGTGGAGATGATCTATCAGTTGTAAAACCCGGTGGAAATTGTTCATCAAGCTGTAAAGGTTTCTTCACCTTGAGAATTTGTTTAGTTGGAAATTCCTAGGGAGAGACCTAGGCGGAGACTAGATACCGTGGTATCGAACTTCGTTACCAATCGTTGGTGTCGCTACTGAGTTTACTCTTTCTTAAACTCTTATTATATTTATTGTTTGCGTGTTTGTTATTATTCATATTATATTTCTGCAACGTTTATTGATTTGAGAAATAAAGTTTTAATTGTTAGACATTATCCTATTCAACCCCCCTCTAGGACACTTTTCAGAAAATGGGGAAGAGAACACAAGCGTCGTTACCCACAGTTAATCTAGATCGTAGAATCGAAGAATCCTAAGTTCCCTAACCTTGCTCTGATACCAGTTGTTGGTATCAAGTGTCAAGCCCTAGGCTTTGATACCGGTTGTTGGGGAGAGAAGTCGATCTACGAAACAATGCTCGCGACAACATCAAATCATGCAATCAACACAATCATGGAATAACAACGAAAGATCGCAAAGTTATAAATGCGAGAATAAATAAAAAAAATCAAATACAGAATAGAGAGGCATAAAGATTTGTTAACAGGGTTCACTTACCGTATGGCTAGTCTCCAACTGAGCGGAATCTGCAATATCTACTATAATCTTGAATCAAGTACACCATGAGCAAACCCTAAGAAATTTCTCTCAAATCTCTCTAGATCAAAGTTGGCATCCTCTCAATACAATAGTCTATCTTGATGACAATACAAACATAATATAAGAGGTACTTATTTATTCGCAAACCCTAATCCAACCTAAAATAGAGATAAATCATAATTTAGTAAAATAAGATTCACAGCAGTTATCACGATGACAGATGTCTAACCCACACTTGGACAGACGTCTGACCCATATTTAGGCCGACATCTGCCTCGACTCTGTATCTCTTCAGTGTCTTGGACAGATGTCTGGTCTTTTACCACCAGATAAGTTAGACGTCTACCTCGACTCTGTATCTCTTCAGCGTCTCAGACAGACATCTGGTCTTTTACCATCAGACGTCTGCCGCTGTTCTGGACTAGGCTTCAAACTTACCCAGACGTCTAAACCACACTTGGTCAGACGTCTGGCTACACTCTGTACTTGGGCTTAGTTCTTCTACAGACGTCTGCTTCGCTGGCCTTCAGATGTCTGTCATTCCTCTGTGTTTCTTACATGGTCTCGTATGCACGTCTAGACTTCTGTCTTCTTCTTCTGCAGACGTCTGATCTGAAGTATCAATTATTAATATTTTCTGCATATTTCTTTTTGCTTGCTTCAATTACAATAAATGCGGTGTTCATTTTTTTCTTTTTCCATTCTCGTATATAGATAATAGATAGATTGGGTTATTACTTGTTGGCTATAGTGCCCTCAAGGCAATTATTATAGTTGCGGACAGGTGATTATGATGATTGAGGGAGGACCTATACCGGTAGAACAGTCTTATTCAAGATGATAGTATGCCATCTGGTTTGTCTTTATCATCATGTACATGTTGATAGAGCCCATAGGATTCTTGCTTGACTACCAGTATTATGATGGCGATTATATACGTGGGAGCTGGGGATCTATAAGCACATCCTTAAATGTCCCTAGTCGTGGGAGTATCGAGACTGGGCATCGATACTCCAGTGTAGACTAGTGTATACTAATCGAGACCCTGACGAGGGGCGGTGACCAGGTCTCACAAGCCATTGGTGTTAGTTTGTTCACCTAAGATAGTATACAGGTGCTCATTGGGTTATAAGTACACTGGACGGACTCGTCAGGAACGTGCTAGTTGGTATTATACCTATTGTCAGATAGCAGTTCCTAGGTGACATATGTACAGGTTAGTCTGTTGACCTGAGATTGTCATTTGTCTCGTGTGAGTTCCCACTGTTCTTTGATTACTGCCCTACCACGGCTCAAAAGAGTCATGCAAACAGGTTTTAGTTGGGTACAGTCCCGAGCCACATGGAGGCAGTGATCGGATCGTCGGAGATTCGTCTCTCTCGGTATTGGGAGTTGATATCGCATTGTGTACGGGTGGCCATCACCAGAAATCCGTGGCCATGATAGACGAGAATTATCGATACAAGATCGATAGTTTCTCAGGTGGTGATGGGTTTCATGCCGACACTAAATGCCGCGTTGTTAGGGGCCTGACTTTATCCACCCCCTAGACTCGATATATGATACTCTTAGACGAACAGACCGAACTGTACGGATATTGTCACTGTCAGGCTCAGTAGGGGTTCGAGATGAGTTTGCTCATCGGCCTCCCTTTCGCTCAATACCTGAGTAGCCGTTACGTACAGCTAGTGCCGCTGACGTGCTTGTGGTTAAACCCACTGCCAGCGTATTGACGAGTCTTTAGAGTCCTACACAAAGGGTTTCCCTGGTTCTGGCGAAATGATGTAGTGGCCGTATTGGATACGTGTAAGGTTCCGATCGATTGATGTACTTTGTACCCGGACTTTTGATCGGACAGTTGATAATCTAGCCGGCTCGGGTTTGAGCCGGATTATTAAATCAGGTATTGATTTAATAATTTACGTATATGTATTTCGATACATATATTCTAGTATTATATTCTTTGTGTTATTATATCTCTTTGGGTATTCGTATTTCGGTACAAATGCAGTTATGTATATACAGTAAAATGTAATCCGTATTTTATCCGGAAAATATTTTAGAAGGTGGCCACCTCATTTTTGGATTTGACCATTTTTTGGAAAATGGTAAATGAGGTGGAAATTGGAAAATGGGGAGTATGGTGGTGACCATGCTTGCATAGTGTGCACAAATGAATTTTTAATTCATTTGTGCATACTATTCAAGTATGGGTGCATTTTAAAATGAAAAGAAAATATTTTACAAAACCAAGCATGCTCAATTTCTCTTTCTTGGTTAGCTTCATTATTTTTGAGCATGAGTTTTTCTTGAGCTCTTCATCACCATTTGTGCTTGACTCTCCTCTAGTTTTCATGCTTTGCCTCCACCTTCATTCTTCACCTCCTCTCAACCCTCTCATGTGTTGAGAATCATGATAGGAGGTGAGATGAGATAGACCAACACTTGGATCACACTCACTACATCCTAGGCTTTCTAGAGTGGCATCCTAGAAACCCTAGTTGCTTCACTTACATCCATTGTGTGAAGCTAGAGCCAAAACTACATCTCTCGGGTGTATCATTTTCGATGGAGGAAGACCGGCAACCAAACTTGATCAACAAACCACTAGGAGTTTGGAATGAAGACCGAAGGACACGGATCAACTCGGTATAACCATTCTAACTTCTTTATTAGCTTGCTAGTTTAGGGTTCAAGGCAGATCCGGGAATCGGATTATGGCAGCGTCAGTTTAATAAATTTTTGTTCCGCATTTGGCCACGGTTTGATGGCCGAGACGCTGCCGTAACCCAACATTACTTTGACTTAATTATATAAATGAGAACCATTTAATTTTCTAATTAATATGCCATGTATTATCACTACTTGCATACTTATAATAAATATAAATCTACGCTTTCTACTCCAAGTAGGTATTTTCTCCAAGTAGGTATTTTAATTAGAGTTAATGGAATCATTAAAAAGGTACTATAAATCTAGGACAGGTAGGACCAGAAGCATGGTTGTTCAATTCTTTTTTTTTACTGATATTACTATCCAAATTTAATTCTAAGTATACATTTTCATCAAATAGTTTTGATAATCATTACATGAAACATAATAAAATAAGAGTGGTAATAAGAAAAGGGACTGCCAAAATTGAGGGCTACCAAAACTTTTTTTATTTTCACTTAGTAGAGTACTATAAATTTGCAAGAAAATTCTCCAAATTTTCCTTCTAATGGCTTGAAATGCCCTAATTCTTAATACTTGCACTTTGCCCCCTTATAAACTTAATTGTATTTACAAAATGCCCATCATTTAAATATTTATTTTAAAATATATATCCTTTTCATCTGTTCAAATTTACATTATAGTTCTTTAAAATATATATCCCAAAATGCCCATCAAATTTACATTATAGTTCTTTTAAAATCATTTAAACATGCTCATTCAAAAAAAAATATCGATCTTCGCAAGAATTTCACCTTTCCACTCAATAATTCCCTTTTCCTTAAACCTATTGCAAAGAAAAAAATAAAAGTTGGAGATTAAAGTGCAATTTTTATTGAAGTTCTTTCCAAGCTTGTCTAATATAAATTCTCTCTTTGAGTTTCACCAACGCGTCTCATCTCTTCTTTCATTAGAAACAAACAACCCTAAAAGAGAAATCACTCTAAATCTTAGCTAATGAGCATTATGATGTGCATGAATGTAGCTATAGTAACCATCTCTCTCTAACCTCGAACCCTTTAAAGAGATTGGAAGGACCATCCCATAAAGAAAGCAATCATCCATCCAAACCCTTATCCCAAAATCCATCCTCCCACACCCCAAATAAAAAAAAGCCTAAAGATTGAAAGTTGAGTGTTAACAAACTTGGAAAATGACACCAACAAGTATACAAGCTCCTCCAATCCTTAAATACTCAAACAAATTAATAGGAGTTAGGAAAAGCATTCAGTAGAAAGAACACAAGACACCAAATGGTGAAGACTAGAGACAAATACAAGAAGCTAGCTAGCTCATTCATGCTTAAAAGAAAGAGAGCTAAGACAAGTCCATGAGAGAGACTTGAGGGGGTGAATAAAATGGCAAAGATTAGGGAAAAGGAGATGAGATTGAGAGTGACGTAAAGGGGAGAGATAAAATAAAGGGCAAAAAACCCGGCCCAGATTTGGAAGCAACCCAATAAAAGCCATCCATGCATTTCTTTAGGTCTTGTGGGGCCCACATCTCCACTAGGTAGCTGTTATTTGTTGTAGCAATAGTCCAATGCAGGGCCCCAAAAGAGAGGGAGATTTGAAGAGGACCACATAGAGAGAGGTAGAGAGCCTTATATGACAAGCAGGAGAAAAGAAACATTCATCATTATTATTGTAGAAATACTGTGAAATGGGGAACTCTAATCTTGTGGCTTTTTGAGTATTTGAGTGCATCCCTTTTGAGTTTTGAGGGAAGAGTCTTATATGAGAAGTAGGAGAAAGCAACATTGCATAAATATGCAAAAACGGGGACCTCTAATCTTTTGGATTTTGAGTATTGAGTGCATCCTTTTTGAGTTTTTTTTTTCGGAAGGAGAGAGAAAGAGATGGAAAAGAAAAGGAAGCGTTGGATCCACGCCCACGTCCATTAATAAATTGATAAAGAACAAGCGAATACGTGTGGTGATAGAGTAAAGAGTTGTGGGGTTAGAGAGAGAGAGAGAGAGAGAGAGAGAGGAGAAAGGAAGGTATCAAGTTAGAAAAGAAAGAAAGGAGAAGAGGGCCAAAAGATCGACAAGGGAAAAGAGCTGCTATATGTGATTACAACCTATGCTTTTTGTAGCAAGTAAATGCACACAAACAACTCACTAAACTCCTTTTTTTGCTCATCTGAATCTAATCAACTTTGGTTTTTCTTCGTGGGAGTTAGCTGGAGGGCATGAGATATTCAATCACACCATTTGATTCAGTTTAGCGTAACAAATATCATACAGGCTTTAAGCAAAGGGCTAAATTGCACTAAAATCTCCAAATGTTTCACCCACTCCACACTTATCTTGGTGGAGATTCCTATGTTACTGCCATGTGATAGATCCAGGACCATAATACCTTTGTTGCTTTATTATAAATCAATTCTAAAGCTTTACCCCAAATAAACATGCCCTAAATAGCTCTCTTCTCTTTTTTTAGCAACCAAGAGTCATGCTCTCTTCTTCAACCAAGAGCTCAAGATCTAACTACTGTAAAAGTAGGGTTTTTACCACGGTTTTTGGGGATTAGGATTTCCGCTGCTGTAATTTTGGGCTCTAGGGTATTTTCAGGAAAGAAAGTAAGGAGATGGAGTGACGGTAAAATAAATGAGTTTGGTAGAGATGAATGAAGTCGATGCAGTGGGGTAAAGGATTTTTTTTTCCGTTAAAAATAAACCAGTCATTTATTGCTTGCCAATATAAAATAAACATAAGAAACTATAGGGTATATAAATGCTGGGGAAAAAACAATAAGATATTCATCAAGTACAGAGGAGGTGCAAGATTGGGGGCTTTAGTGTAATTTAGCCTTAGCAAAGTAACAGGATGAATTTGAGTTGTTTTTAAGAGGTACAGTATGGACATGCCATTAAAACATGTAGGGCATGAATTTTGTAGCTCCCCCAAGATGTGTATCATGAATTAAAAGAGGTCATTTACATGTAACTGTCACACCTGAAGGATCACATTCATTTCACATTGCCCATACTCTTAAATGTACTCGAAACCACTCTTACAATTTGCATGTGCCAAAAGTTTCTCCTTCATTGATGTCACACCAATTTCTAGTTATTTCACTCCACATGCCAAAATTCCTCTAAGTACCTTGAGATTAGTTTAGTTTGGGAAAATCATAATGATTTATGCATTTTTCCATCAAATCAAAACGATATCATTTGAACTCTTGTAGCTAGACAGCAGAAGTTTAGAGAAAGTAGGCAAGATGGTATAATTGCTGCACAAAAAATTATGTTCGGCTATAAGACATGATAAAGGCAAGAGCGAAAAAGGGCATATTTCGATCTAAATTGAAAAGAAAATGGTTAGGCAAAAGCTACCTAGAACTTCCTTGTCCAACTAATTCATTGTTGGATGCCTTGCTAAATTTGGAAGAAACAAGTTGTGTCGTCCTTTATTTAACTTTGTGCTCTTCTTTTCAATCTTGCCTGCTAACACATACAAGGCATCAACAATATAGTGCAACACCCTCGCCACAATGATATGCGGTTCACAAAACTTGCATTATGTCAACTGCATAGTTCTGATGTTTTAAGACATATCAGGTGTCCATTACATGAATTTTGGCTTTTTAAGGTCCTCCTCCTCCAAATCAAGGAGTCCCAACAAAGAAAATTGAGCTGCAATGTCTTAATCTGTCTTAAGTTTATATGTATCTCTATCCAAAAGAAAGACATACGACCCTTAAAACCTCAACATACATGCATATTGTAAAGAACATGTAAATATGCCTATCTCTTAGACAGAGACAGATGGACTCAAGGCTGATAGAAAAAATTACATCCGACGAAACTCCGTAACACCAGCATTGCTACATTGATGGCCACTACAACCATTACTGCCATTAATGCAGATCACTTGTGGTTCCTTGCAGCCTTCACTAATGGCGATCCCTCAACCCATACAAGTCTGCGTGTATAGAATGACAGAGGAAAGATGCCATAGGAGGAAATTTCCTTCTATGGCGTCGAAGAAATACACCCTCCGCGATTTTTTTCAACAATCATCCTCTTCATCATCTAGGACGTGGATACACCAAATTTCATTTGATTCTACCGCTTTTTCACCGTTGATTTAGTGGGTGCAAAATTAATGGTTTGCCAACAATAGAACTTTTTACATTGCTACTTCCACAGTGAAAATGTGATAAAAATAAAATTTAATTCGGTGTATACAAATCTTAGATGATAAAGATAATGATGATGGATGACGATCGTCGGCAGAAATGACAGAGATTATATTTTTTCGACGCCGTAGAAGGAAATTCTCTCATGTGGCCTCTATCCTATATTATTCGCGTGTGTGCGTAGGGACACAATAGAGCAGGTGCATGCTCTTCTTGTGGAGACAGCGTTCTTCCTATATTTGATCACTGCAGTCGATGATGATGATCGAATGGTGGGACCCTAATCGATCTGTACCTGATCAGAACCCCAGCAAGACTGGTTGTACATCGACATAGATCAACTCCAGTATTCTAGAGAAGCCAAATTGCCCGACACTATACTCACTTGAAACTTTATATATAAAAAGGTCATGTTAAAAATGAAGAATGAAATATTAAGTTAACATGTGAGGGAAAGGCACATACCATGTGACTAAGACACTCAATTAAGCCGATGGAGCTTTAATTTATAGGTGCCTGTCTGAGGATTTTGATTTATGCGTCAAGAGTTTGATATTGTAATGGCGCACCCACACCAGTAGGTGGCACGTCGCGATGCTACAACCGTTTGATCTGATCAGGTTCAATGTACAGGAAGTGTAGGTTTTACATAAACGACCATTAACATAAGAAGCTCAATGATATATATATATATAATGGAGGAAAGTTACCGTAGGAAGGAATTTCCTTCTATGACCTCGAAATAATACGCCCTTCACGATTTTTTTTGACGATCGGCAACCATCATCATTATGTTTATCATGTAAGATGTAGATACGCCAAATTGCACGTGATTCCATCACTTTTTCACCGTTGATTTAGTGGGTGCAAAATTAACGGTTTACCAAAAATAGAACTTTTTACATTGATAATTCAACAGTGAAAAAGTGGTGGAATCACATGAAATTTGGTGTATCCACATCTTACATGATAAAGATGAAGATGGTGGATGCCGATCGTCGAAAAAAATCGTGAAGGTGTAGATATTTGACACTACCTAACGAAAAATCCTCCAAGAAGCTCTTTTTTTTATTATTCTCATATATATATATATATATATATATATATATATATATATATATATATATAGATATATTATTCTCTATATATAATGCAAATACCCTTGGTTAGATACTCACTCTTCTCATTTTTTTCTATTTTCTAGAAAAAATGAAAAAAATCCCCAACTCTCAAGCCCTCCACATCATCTCTCTCACCTCTCAAGCCCTCCACGTTATCTCTCTTTCTCTCCTAAAAAACAATTAATTGTTTATCTGGGACCTTCTATGTCATCTATTTCTCTACACACACACACTCTCTCTCTCTCCCCTTAAAAACAATTAATTGTTTATCTAAAATCTTCCATATCATCTCTCCCAATATATATATATATATATATATATATATATATATATATATATATATATATATATATATATACTCTCTCCTAAAAAACAATTAATTGTTTATTTAAAACCTCCCATATCATCTCTCCATATATATATATATAATGCAAATAGGGGTTGGTTAGAGGATCCTCTCCCAATTTTTTTAAAATATAAATAAGACTAGAAATCTCCACATTTCTTTCTCTCCCCTCTTTTTAAATTTTTTAAACTAACATGTGCAACGCACGTGCAAAAAATCTAGTATATATATATATATAATGAGAAGATTTGGTGCATGAATTATTGACAATTGTATGGTAATCTCCTATGTCATCAGGGAGTAAAAGGCCAGCCATTGTCTTCAGAATTTAAATTTGTGCGTTCAACTAACCCCCAAAAGTTCAAACCACAAGAGATTAACTAATAATTAAGCTTGTCTCATTCAAAAGGATGTTCTTCATGATTAAAATATATAATCAAAATTGGTAGTTGAAGCATATGGTTTCAATGTCAAAAATGGTGGCATTCATACAGAGAAATAAAGCTTTCGTCCATTAGATTAAACACAAGATACATAGTTACAGAGAACAAGATTTTGATCACTTTGTATTCTATTCTGTTGCTGTTTGCATGAAACACTGGCACGAATTTGAGCAAATTAAGCACATATATTCATTATACACATAAAGCTAAAATAATCCAAAAACAAGTTGAAATCATGGGGTGATAAATTCATCAACATTTGTTCGAGTGTACAAAACACCCTACTTAATTAGCAGAAGCAAGAACTGCTGCTCCCCACATAAAACATCAAAACAAAACATGAACAACTAAACACTATCCTGCTTCCATATACCAAGCACGTGGCAATTAAGTTTCTTGAGCTTAAAGAAAGATTCAAGATGACATGCCTAAATCAGTTCGGTTCATCTCTCAACACTTCCACGCCGAAACGGAGCCGAGCTCCCCTCGCTGCCAATACAGAAACAGAGAAGCATGCCTCTTCTCCACATGAAACCCCCTCACCTGCACCCTCTTCAGCAGGCACTCTGCTTGCGTCTCCGTGAAGTTGCTGAACTGCCACGGTACGAACCCGAGAGAAGCAAACATCGCCCGCCAGGGAGGCATCTTGTCGATCACCCGATTCCGACCCAACACCGAACCTTCGATCCTAGGCCGAATCAGAAACCGCTCGATCTTGTTCGTGGTATCCGTGGCCATACCCGCCGCATCGATCGAATCGAGAAGAACCATGCAGGCCTGAAACGAATGCACGAAGTGATGCACAAAGGGAAGGTCGCTCCGATCGGACCCTTGGTCTACGGAGACCACGATCTTCGGGTTCAGCTGCTTCACCAGCCGAAGCAGAGCCGGAAAGGGCTGGGCGTAATGCGACCCGACCGGCAGGCTAACCGCGATCGACTCGTTCCACGAAAGGACCAGGAACTCGTTGGGGTCGAAGGACTCGACGCCGAGGAAGCAGAACTCGAAGGGGATGTTGAGGTCCGCGGCGAAATGCGTGAGGTTCTCGTGGGTGAGGTGGAGCTCAAGGGGATTGAACGCGTGTGAAGCAGAGAGCAATGCAGTGATTTTCAGGGAAGGGAGGGTTTGCGTCCGGCGGCGATGTGCGAGCTCCTGCATGAAAGAGGACCACTGCCCGCCGAACCCGATATCAAAATCCAAAACATGAATGTGCGAATCGCCGCCCACCTCCTCCAACAGGGTCTGGGTGCAGGTGAAATTGGCGAAATGGAGGAGCGGCGAGACCTCGGAGAAGGAGTTGTAGGAGGTGAGCTTGAGCACGACGTCCCAAGGATTCGAAACGGGAGGAGGTATGGGATTTAAGCGGCTCGTGGCGAGAGCGGCCAGGACGTCCTTGAAGAGGAATGTGGCTCGGAGGATGGGTTTCAAGCCGAGAGGGGAAGGGGGTAGCTGATGATTGAGCCGCGCCAATATCTCACGCGCGCCGAAGGAGTCGCCGTGCTCCACGAGCTCCGCCGCCTTGAAGAGGCCGTCCACGAGAGCCTGCTGCTGCTGGGCGATCGTCAGGGGAGAAGAGCCCGGTGAGGCCGCGTGGTGGCGTTTCGGCAAGAACAGCTGGGGGGGTTTCTCGTCTTCATCATCGATGGGTTCTCGCTGATACAACGTTTGGGGTACATTCAAAGGGTCTGTCGCTGTTGGGGCGTAGGAGGAGGGACCGAAATCGGGTTGTGGGTTGATGTCGTCGGCGGCGGTGCCCATGATCCAGTGGAGGAAGGACTGGTCATGGGTTGGGGATGATGGTAATGGTGGTGGGGGATGATGGGATTGGGAGAGGATGATGTCGAGATCGTCGAGAGAGGAAGAGGCCCAAGAGGCCCATTCCTCTCTCTTCTCGGCTCCGGGGGCGGCATTTGGGGTGGTGGGGGGTTTGGGGAGCAACGCCACGGCGGAGGAGGAGGAGGAGGAGGAGGAGGAGGATGGTGGGCTTGGGCTGCTGCTGCTGCTGCTGATTGGGTTGTTGTCGAGTACAGAGCAAGGCTCTAGGTTCTGCTACTGCTGCTGCTGATGATGGTTCTTCTTTGAATTGTTTGTTGGTGCCGTGGTGATTCAAAGAAGAAGAAGAGAGGTTGGTGGCTTTGGAAACTGAAGGGCATCCCCTTCATCAAAACCAAATATCTTTTCTTTTATATTTAGAGAAGAGAAGCACTTGCAGCATGTAGCAGCAAGAACAAGTTGATGAGCTTTGCTTCTACTTTCTTGCACATCTCTCTCTCTCTCTCTCTAGATGAGCTCTGGAATCGGTTCTGGAATTAGAGGAAGGAGGGGAGAAAGGAGAGGGGAGGCAGCAGTTGAAGTCTCTGTGCACTCTTTGTGATCTTTTCTTTTCTTCTTCTTTTCTTCTGGCTTGGCTCTGTTGTCTATGGATGCGTGCAACATAAAAAGGGGTAAAGTTGCTGCCTCCTATATATATATTATCCCTTTTACCATCATATTTCTCTTTTGCTGCCCTCTGAAACTTCTGCCGGTCTCAATGATTTTTTTGAGTTTACTTTTCGACTCTTTTTTATTTTTTGATTTAAGAGCCGAGCTATCTACAAGAAACTCCCGGGATGGTTGTGCCACCGAGGACCCTCCGACGATCAAGTTAGTGGTGCAAATTGGGCAGAGTAGTGGTTTAGTGGAAAGAATTGCGTACCTCGATCGTCTGAGAGAGGGGTTTACATAGTGGCAGCAATGGGCAGGCAGGTGCGAGAATCACGCCGGCCGTTACGCTCCTGACGTCAAGCCCGCGTAATAGACGGGATTCCGCATTAATGACGAGACAGGCTCATTAATTGGGGATCGTGATGGCATAGCACGCGGGATCGTGGGCGGTGGATATCTCGCGCATGGCGAGATTCGCGAAGCCGTGGCGGAGGCGCCTGTGGGTCGGTCAGGGTGAGACCGAGGAAGATCACCTCGGCGGGAGGCTCAGGCACGAGCGGAAGGCCGATGCGTCTTGGTTCTGTGATAGCTCGGAAGCGAGCCGGGGGTGGTCCGGAAGGTCACCAAAGGTCGGGAAACTTCTCGGCACCGGGGACCCGAGGTGTAATCCCAGCTAAGATTTCTGACCCCTTCTTGTAGGTCCTGGGACACGTCGTCTGCTACGTGTCAGCATCTGGAGAGTCGCCGATATCGAGCCTCATCATTAGCCCACCACTCTCGTTTCGACCCGTTCCTAGGTCGGGTTGAGAGTGGTCTGACCGATCACCCGGGATGAGCTCTCGCTCGAAGATATCGTCGTCGCGCATTCCCGGTCAAAGAGTAGTATTTTCTTGATGACGTCAACGGATCAGGAGAGAGATCTCGTATTAAAAGGATGCGCCGGATCGTGCGTCCGTTCGTCGAAGCGACGACCCACGTGTCTGGCGTTGGTTGGCTGGCGAGACGTGTCGCAGGAGTTCCCGCGCTCGAAGGGATGTGTCCAATGTGAGTGCGGCAGGTGGGACGTTGTCGGCCATTGGTTGCGAAACATTGTTTTGGCGGGAGGCGATCGGAGCCGTAGGATGTGCACGCCGGCAGCTATAAATAGAGGTAGGATCCCCAGCAAGGGTCATACCTCTTCATAGTTTCCTCGTCCCTGGTCGTGTTAGCTCGGCGCTCTTCTTCTCAGGTCGGTTTCCTTGCTTTTGATCTCCCGAGGACACCACCCTTTGGCCAGGTTAGATGTCCTCTTCTGAAGAGTCTGTAGATGTAGTGCTGGTAGAGTCTAGGGAGTTTTCTGAAGCTTCATCTTCTATTTCTTCCTCTTCTACTTCTTCCTCTTCCCCCTCTGAGTTGGAGTTCCCCCGGGAAGATAGGGTGGTCCCCAGAGCACAAGCCACGGGTGTTCTTGGCATGCGATCCTCACTGAGGCGTGCGGAGGAGCTTATTAATATTAAGACTCGTTTCCTCATTCCTTCCGGCTATTCGCTTTGTCTGGACGAGGAGGGGGAGAAGGCAAACCAGGTATGGGGCAGGGAGATTGCCTTGTACCTAGAGGCTTTTTGGGCTGGGGTCCGTCTGCCCTTCTCCCCTGAGGTGAGTGAGGCGTTGAGTTATTTTGGGTTAGCTCCGGGCCAACTAGTGCCAAACTCTTGGAGGATCCTCCTCGGGTTCCTGGTCCGGTTGAAATTGTGTCAGATCCCTTTCAGCCAGGACCTTCTCTTCTCTTCTCTTTGCGACAAAAACCACCCAGGCGCTCGTAGGGACGAGCCGAGCTGAGTATACCTCTCCTCTAGAAGGCAACGGGGGGACGCTCCCGGGTCAGGGGTCGTCGTAGTACCTTCTTCCATTCACGAATGGAAGAAGAAGGTTTTCTTTATCGCCCCACCCGAGGGTGAGGATTGGCATATGCCTATCCAGTAGCAAAGGGCCAGCTGTCCGCGGGTGAGTTGGTCAAAAAATCCTGACGTGGTAGCGGCGTTAGAGTGAAAGCCCCTTCCTCGGGCTGATGTGCTGCAGTCCGAGCGGGCCCTCGGTTGGGCCGGGCTCAGCCCCGCCTGTTACGAGGGTAAGTTAGGAGCTTTCAGGCGACCTGATCAGTCGAAAATACTGCATTTTAACACGGAAATTTCCCTATCTTTTGCATTCATCTAAAGGTGTTCGGTTTGCATATTACACATATTAGCAAAACATCCCTAAAATACCAGATTACATGTGTTATACTCTAAAACCGGCATTTTTAGGGAAATTGACTGTTTATCATGGCATTGCATCATTCTTGTGTAGCGCAACACTTGTTTCGGAGTCTGTGCAGGAGATTCCAGGAGAAAAGCCAAATGAATGAAAATAATGCTGATAAAATACGCCAACTCAAAGCCTTGAGATCTGGTAATTAACTACAGGGAAAAGAAAGATTCCACATATCAGGAATATTCCAGGAAGCCATCAGAAAGCATTAGAAGAAAATGTACACAGAGATCCATCTATACGGCCGCGGATCCCCGGCTTAAGCAGGCATGTGCCGCGGAACCGCGGTCATGTAAGGATGACGTCAGCTATAATTTTCTGCAGTATTCCTCGCTCAGTGTGTACACCTCATCAAAACATGTCAAATTCCAGATTACCCTAGAAGCTTCTGCCAGATCAGCAAGGATCATTTATCAAGCTAATCATGATTAAGCTTCCTAAACAAGCTTCCCCCCTAATTACCTTAGAGCCTAGAAGCATCCCTCTAACTAACTACTTCTAGAAGCCTCTCCAGCTAACAAACTTTTGGAGGGAAATTAAAATTTTGAATTCTAGATCTAGGGTTATGAAGGTCTATAAAAGGAAGCCTAGATCTAGGGTTAAGGGTTAATAACCATTAGTTCATCAAATCATCAAATAGGGTTCATTAAATTGTTGCAAGTTGAGTTGACACAACTTGTAAACCCTAACCCTAACCCTAATTCCAATCCAAGATCAAGAATTCCGAGTTCAATCAAAGCAAGAAGCCGAGATCCTTTAGAGAGCGAAGCCGATCTTCATCCGAGCAAGTGATCCAAGCCGATCCGCGACTCACGAAGACGATGCGACGTTAGATTCGACGATCAAAGTTCCTTCCTCTTGTAGTTCTTGAGAGTTGTAACTAATTGTTGAATAATAAAGGTGACAATTCTTTTATCTTGCTTATCTTTTGAATTCGAGCATTATGATTCAATCTAGATTCTTGAATGTTTGCTTTGTGATAATGTTTGAGTAAACTCCGCTCGTAAAGGAGTCGAGACGATCGATAGAATGATGATGATTTAGATCCTTTTACAATTCTTAAATCCTATAACGTTTGTAAATTCTTGTAAATCGAATGATCGATGACCTAGTTTCGAGACGATGCTTTCTTGATTGTGTTCGCTCGAAACTAGAGATCAACGATCGATCATTAGATTTACTTGAAGTTAGTTTGTGAATGAGATTCATCGAAAGGACAAAAGATAAGATGAGGAAACCCTAGCTTCTTCGCAAGATCCTTAATCTCGATATATCGTCATCGATCTAGTATCAATTCGTTAATGGATAAGAATATGAAATCATTAGATCTCATCACATCTATAGATCCGATCTACTCCTACGAGCCACACTTCGAATCTTGATTGTTGGTTTGGAAATCATCACAAATTCTCAATTCTTGATTTTATTGTTTCTTGATTTAGACTAGATTTTATTAATTCTTGAACTTCAATTCTTTAAATCATGAGTTGTTTCTTTTCTTTTCTTTAAATTTTCGACTCATCTAATTCGAAACACGAACGATTACACTTTCCCTGTGGACGATCCGCACTTACTAACGCGCTACAATCGACACCGTTATTGATTGCGGTCAAAATATTTTTGGTTGTGATTTCTATACAATTTTTCTAAACATACACAAAAAGAATTCCACTCAATCAAATGGCGCCGTTGCCGGAGATAGTGCACTAATTGTTCGTATTTTGAAATTTGAGTTGAAAAGTTTATTCCATCTATATTTTTTAGATCAAAATTCACGCAAACTCTAAACGTGTTGTTGTGATTTGTTGTGAGGAAATCTGGAATTTGTGGAGCTGTGGAAAAATTTTTCAGAGCATTCCAGAGAGCTGTGTAAGTGAACAGGAGCCAGTTGTGAAATTTTTGTGCAGTGAAGAGGATAAGCCGCCACGCATCCGCGGCATTAGGCGCTTATTGCGGCTAAACCGCGGCGCTATAGTAGCGTTACGGTACAAAAATTCTCAGGTGACTCCTCTGATTTCTTATCTTCTCCCTCATTTGCTCCAATTAACAATTTTGCTGCAGGTTTCTTTGCAAATAAATCGCAGCGCCGCAAAAAGCAATAAAAATTATGCGTGTTTTTGATTTTTTTTTGTTGTTTGCATATTAATACGGAAATTAAGGGGTAAAGACCAAATCCAGATTAGGTGGGGAGTTCATTACCCTTCCTAAGCCCCAAAAATCACAAACTTGCATCCGCATTTACCCTCATTAACTAAAAAAGATCTAGAGATGACTCTAAGGACCGCCGCGCTCACTTAGAACAAGAGAAGGTCGTGGGTAATTCATTGCTTATCCACGTTTCTTTTGTGGTGTTTAAGGCAAGTGTGTCGAAGGCCAGTGGTTACTTAATTAGGCCCACACTTATGTAGTGGAGAACCTCCCACTTACCTAGCACTTACCTGGCCACAGGGGAGATAAAGAGGCAGTGGAGGATTGATCCTGCGACTTGTCCTTTGGCAGTTAGGAGCGGTCTAGAGCTTTGACCTAGGTGACCACTAGATTTTAGGGTTTTGCTTGTTGCATTTGTGTGATCGCATCATTTTTTTCAAAAATCCGTATATTTTTCAAAACAAACACCACATTCATTCATTTCCCCTAATTATAAGTCACGCTGCCACTTGTACTAACCCTTTTTAGTGCAAGATAGGCTGGGCATGGGATTCTAGTGCCCGTTTAGTCCGCGTCCTCCCGATCGACTCCGAAGTCGATATTTCTACATTTACTTCTTCTTTACCCACCACCACACCCACACCGATGGATCCTTCTCCATCGAACTTCTTTACCACTAATCTGCCGCCGTCCGTAGGTGCGCAGAATCCACCCCGCATCTCTCTCCAAGAGAGGTGCTATCCTATGCGAGATCCTCTTTCGACCTGTCTATCTATTCCACCTGTCAACGGGGACAATTTTCAGATTAAACCCCAATACATCAACCTTCTACCCAAATATCACGGTCTCGAGTCTGAAGACGCATATGTCTTTATCACCAAATTTGAAAATGTATGCGCAATGATGGGTACTTCACAGCTTTCTGTGGATGCTATGCGTTTTCGTCTTCTCCCATTTACCTTGTGCGATATAACCGAGAAGTGGCTGTATAACACAACCGCACATTCCATTTCAAATTGGGAAGAATTCGTCAAAGCATTCCTTAAGAAATTCTATCCAAATCATAAGACAGCTCGAGTCCGTAGCGAAATAAATCAATTCACCCAGCTTCCAAATGAAACATTCTCAAAATGTCTTGAACGCTTTAAGGATCTGTTAGTTCAATGTCCACATCACGGAATCCCCAGGTGGGATCTGTGCCGAATCATTTATGAGGGCATTAATCCTAACACAAGACAGACCCTTAAATCCATGTGTCAAGGAAACTTCATGACCAAAGAAGATTTCGCTGAAAAATCTTTACAGTGGGAGGGTGTGAGTCAATCGTTTAGGAGTGGTAATAACCAATCGGATGTTCCATAGGAGTTAGAGCTGAAATGTCAGCAATGCAAAAGAAACTCGAGACTATGGAAAATAAATTTTTAGCTGCCACCCTAAATCAAATATCACTCTCCAAAACTGTATGTGGATGCTGTTCTGATCCATCACATCTCACGGAAGAATGTCCACTAAATTCTCCGTTTCAAGGTCACGAGCATACCAATGCTTCTTTCAACCAAAGACCTAGAAACGATCCATTTTCTTCCACATATAATCAGGGTTGGAGGAATCACCCTAACTTTGCTTGGAACCAATCACAATCTCAAAACACGGTTCCAACCCAAAACAATTTCCAAAGGGTCCCTCCACCACAACAGCAACCACTTCCATTGAGTCAGCACCCCTACCAATCACAAAACTTCCAAAATCCGGCCAACACTTTTGCACCACATGAAAACTCTTTGCAATTGACCGGTACAGATAATACCTCTGCACTAGCACAAACCTTGGATACTTTCATGAAACAATCCATCCAAGGGACGGCAAAAATGCAATCTTCCTTCGATAATGTGATGAAAATCATTGTCTCTCAAAATGAGAATATTAAATCGATGGAAGAACAAATTGCACAACTAAAAGCCGAAATGAGTGCAAGAGAGAAAGAGAAACTTCCAGCTCAACCTTTACCCAATCCTGGCTATTCACATCATATGGATGCAATCACCACATTGAGATTTGGAAGAATGCTTGACAATCACGTTGGGGAAGAGATTGATGACACCGAAAATTCTATCAATAACACCCCGGCTGAGACCTTTCCTTACACACACACTTCTACTTCTAATTCTGATCCCAGTTCTTCTACCCCACCACTTTCTTCCGAGCCTATTCTCCGTTTCCCACAAGGCTCGCCACCTCAGCAAACCTCTTCCAGTCTACCACCGACGATCCCCACTTCTATTCTGGGATCGGTTCCAAACATACTTCCTTCTCCTATGATGGACCCAGCGCTTATTACTAAAGCACCTTATCCTAATCGGTTAAGGGCTAACAAATCGAGTCCACATATGGAGAAGATTATGGACATGTTTAAGCAAGTTAACATCAACATCCCTCTCCTAGATGCTATCCAACAAGTTCCGTCCTATGCGAAAACTCTTAAGAACTTGTGCACTAGGAAGAGAAAGACTCAAGTGCCCAAGAAGATATTCATGGCAAAGACTGTAGACATGGCTTTCCCCCAACAATTACCACGGAAACATAAGGACCCTGGCTGTTATACTATTTCTATTTCTATTGGGGAAAAACACATTAACCGTGCTCTACTTGACCTTGGCGCAAGTATTATGCTGCTTCCTTTCTTGGTTTACGAGCAGTTAGGGATCGGATAGTTGAAACCAGCTCCATGCACTCTCCAGATGGCTGACCGATCAATCACCAAATCTAGGAGTGAACTAGAGAATGTGTTGATAAAAATCGGGGAATTTGTATTCCCTGTGGACTTTATTGTAATCAATACACAGCCTGTAGCGAACCCACGGAATCAAATTCCGATGATTTTAGGTCGCCCCTTTTTGGCCACTTCCAATGCTATCATCAACTGTCGTAATGGCTCTATGACCCTATCCTTCAGGAATAGGTCAATTGAGCTGAATATTTACAAGTTAGAAAGTGTACCCTCCGAATTTACTGCTCAGGTCTGTTCTGTCGACTTAATGGATGTCGACAGCAGCGAATTTGATGATCCTCATGATACCGATCTTGACTCTTTTCATACGTTGTTGTTTGACCCAACTATGTATCATACACATACGGACTCTTCAACCGAGTTGTCCGGGTCAACAACTAACACTGATTATGAACCGTTTTTGGAGTCTGAAGATCACTCCGCACTTTGTGATGACATTATTCTTCGGGGTATTGATGGGACTTTTGAAGAAATCTTCGCTGATGAACTCGCATTTTTGAATGATACGGGTGTTGAGATGAATCATCTCCCAAACAATGAAATTGAACCTCCACCCCTTCTTCTGGACTGTAAAAAGAATGCGGGTAATCCATCACATTCACGGTATCATCTCTCCAAAATGAGACGCACACACATTCTATTCCACCACTTACCCTTTCCCCACTTCTTCTTCCGCCAACCTGAGCACTACATTGATAAAATCTTCGAATGATTGGTGTTAACTTTCGGTATTTGCAAAGCTTGGCATCGACCAATGATTCTTGACCCCCTCTTGTGATTTTTAAAAGCTTAATATTGCTTAACTCAAGTTTGGGGGGGGTATAATCTGGCTCTTGAAAAGAAAATTTTTACCTAAAAATGATGAGCTAAAAATAAGTTTGGGGGGATTTTCACTTAAATATTTTGCCCCCGTTAATAAATTTCCTCCCAGGCTTACAGGTTTTCAAGATTTAGCACATGGCAACAGTGAGGACATTGTTGAAAACAAGTTTGGGGGAGGTTTGTGCTTATTTTCGCATCATTTGCATCATACTTTGCATAAGCACAAAACACTTTTAAAACCTATAAAAATTTTCAAAATATAAAATAATAAAAATATTTTTGTACATAAATAAGATAATAAAAGATTAGATAATGAAAAATTACATCCAAAAGATTAGAAAAATTTAAGAAAACCAAGAAAATTAGAAGTTTTCTTATACGAACTAGTAATAAGTAGTTAAGAGCCGTTGTCCCAAGGGTTAGTAAGATGAAGGAAGTCACTAATCTGAGGATAAAAATAAGTCTGAAAAATAGTTCCTATTCTGGAAGCCAAACATTTTGAACGTTGATACCCTGCTATTCTCACTTACACACGTCTTGAAACTCGGGATAGTAGAGGATACCTTGAAATGCTCTTGTCTAAAAGCCGAAGTATGAAGGAAATTAAAAAAAATGAATAAAATATAAAATGGTGAGAAAAATGAACATTGGTTTTGTTATCGCAGAGGCAGCAATAAAAAAATACAGCGAGAGTGCCTCTTCACCTAGTGCCCTAAGGCCAACTGGTCTGGGAGTCACTGCTAAGCCTTAGGTGGTGCAAGACGAGGAAAAACACCAAATAAGCAAGCACAAGAGTAATCGGTCGGTTAGTACCTCAAGAAGTATTAACGGTCGCATGAAAGTGTGTGAGCAAACTCATCTAAATATTCATTAATTAAAAAGTACTGAGGCGGATGGACAAGAGTCTGATAGCTTGAAATGAATTCTCCGGGTGTAGGGATGTTCATTACACACACGTAGGGTTATATGATCGATGTTTGGAAGAAAGATAGGAATGAAGAATAAGACGATGTTTTATTGAGGGGTTATGTGATTTCTAACATCTTTTCATGACTATTAAGATAGGGCTCATGACAACCGAAAAGCTAGCTTAGTTGGAAACCCTAATTTTCAAAGCTTTTCTTTTACAATTCTTATCTTTATATGTAATATTCACGGTCTTCCTTTTATTATTGGATTTTGTGGGTGCAATCCGCTGAAAACCCTCAGGAGACAACACTCCTCCTACTAGGGACACCTAGAGGTTTAAAGGCTTGTTGCACGTGCTCAGTGCAATCGTGTTGCCTACGAAAGTGCGCTGGTTAGTTTTTCTCATTCTTTATTTTCTCCTTCTCTTTTTAATAAAACAGTTCGTTCGAGACGACCGAAAATAAGTTTAGGGGAATTTGATCAGTCGAAAATACTGCATTTTTAATACGGCAATTTCCCTATCTTTTGCATTCATCTAGAGGTGTTCGGTTTGCATATTACACATATTAGCAAAACATCCCTAAAATACCAGATTACATGTGTTATACTCTAACCGACATTTTTAGGGAAATTGACTGTTTATCATGGCATTGCATCATTCTTGTGTAGCGCAACACTTGTTTCGGAGTCTGTGCAGGAAATTCCAGGAGAAAAGCCAAATGAATGAAAATAATGCTGATAAAATACGCCAACTCAAAGCCTTGAGATCTGGTAATTAACTACAGGGAAAAGAAAGATTCCACATATCAGGAATATTCCAGGAAGCCATCAGAAAGCATTAGAAGAAAATGTACACAGAGATCCATCTATACGGCCGCGGATCCACGGCCTAAGCAGGCATGTGCCTCGGAACCGCGGTCATGTAAGGTTGACGTCAGCTATAATTTTCTGCAGTATTCCTTTCTCAGTGTGTACACCTCATCAAGACATGTCAAATTCCAGATTACCCTAGAAACTTCTGCCAGATCAGCAAGGATCATTTATCAAGCTAATCATGATTAAGCTTCCTAAACAAGCTTCCCCCCTAATTACCTTAGAGCCTAGAAGCATCCCTCCAACTAACTACTTCTAGAAGCCTCTCCAGCTAACAAACTTTTGGAGGGAAATTCAAATTTTGAATTCTAGATCTAGGGTTATGAAGGTCTATAAAAGGGAGCCTATATCTAGGGTTAAGGGTTAATCACCATTAGTTCATCAAATCATCAAATAGGGTTCATTAAATTGTTGCAAGTTGAGTGACACAACTTGTAAACCCTAAACCTAACCTTAATTCCAATCCAAGATCAAGAATTCCGAGTTTAATCAAAGCAAGAAGCCGAGATCCTTTAGAGAGCGAAGCCGATCTTCATCCGAGCAAGTGATCCAAGCCGATCCGCGACTCACGAAGACGATGCGACGTTAGATTCGACGATCAAAGTTCCTTCCTCTTGTAATTCTTGAGAGTTGTAACTAATTGTTGAATAATAAATGTGACAATTCTTTTATCTTGCTTATCTTTTGAATTCAAGCATTATGATTCAATCTAGATTCTTGAATGTTTGCTTTGTGATAATGTTTGAGTATACTCCGCTCGTAAAGGAGTCGAGACGATCGATAGAATGATGATGATTTAGATCCTTTTACAATTTTTAAATCCTATAACATTTGTAAATTCTTGTAAATCGAATGATCGATGACCTAGTTTCGAGACGATGCTTTCTTGATTGTGTTCGCTCGAAACTAGAGATCAACGATCGATCATTAGATTTACTTGAAACTAGTGTGTGAATGAGATTCATCGAAAGGACAAAGGATAAGATGAGGAAATCCTAGCTTCTTCGCAAGATCCTTAACCTCGATAAATCTTCATCGATCTAGTATCAATTCGTTAATGGATAAGAATATGAAATCATTAGATCTCATCACATCTATAGATCCGATCTACTCCTACGAGCCACACTTCAAATCTTGATTGTTGGTTTGGAAATCATCACAAATTCTCAATTCTTGATTTTATTATTTCTTGATTTAGACTAGATTTTACTAATTCTTGAACTTCAATTCTTTAAATCATGAGTTGTTTCGTTTCTTTTCTTTAAATTTTCGACTCATCTAATTCAAAACACGAACGATTACACTTTCCCTGTGGACGATCCGCACTTACTAACGCGCTACAATCGACACCGTTATTAATTGCGGTCAAAATATTTTTGGTTGTGATTTCTATACAATTTTTCTAAACATACACAACAAGAATTCCACTCAATCACAACCTGTTTAGACATGAGCACTCTTTTACTTTTCTGACGTTGCTGACTCCTCTGTATTTTGTCTTTCGTAGGACCCATGGACCTAAACAAGTTCTGGGTGGCCGTGGTTGATATGAAGAAGGGGAAGAAGGTCGAAGGTGCCGGCCCTTCTCACCCAACGTCGGCACCGTCCCCGCCGGCGGCAGCTCCACCCAAGTGCCCAAACGCTCCTCAGGCCTCCGAGTCCAGCCGTGCGCCGGTCCGTAAGCGTGCTCGGGAGCAGGAGCCCCGGGCTCCCGAGGTGGGAGCCGAGACTGGTTCCCCTGCGTCGCTTCTCAAGAGGTTCCACAGGACAGAGCCCCGCTCCCCGACTTCCCCCATCCTCGTGGACGATGGGGAGCTTCGCTTCGAGGTGCTCGGGGTTTTCCATCGCTGACAACCTGCTCTCTGAGATGGAGAGATCGGCCGGGGGTAGAATCCCTCGAGGGACCTTCCGGGCCCAAATGGCGGCCATAGCTCAAGTGGCCGTGTAGGTTAGTATTTGCACTCCCCCTGGTTCTTTATTCGGCATTTTCGTTCGCGTGATCGGGTGCCCCCTTTCCTTTTTTAACCATCTTCCTTTTCTTCAGGTCTTCCAGCACGTCGCCTTCGTCATCAACATGGAGGATGAGGAGATAGCCCCGGCGATGCAGGCCGCAGGCCGCGAGGAGAGCTCAAGGCAGGAGCTAGAGGCGGCGAGGGAGAGGATTACCGCCCTCGAAAACCGGGTGGCGGCCGCGAATCGGGAGACCGCCAGGTGCCGAAAAGCCGCCCGAGCCACCGAGTCTCAGTTGGAGGATTCCAAGGTGCTCGTCGCCACCATGAAGAAGATGGCGAGCACCCTCCGGAAAAAGAACGAGGTGGCGAAGGAGGGGGCGAAGCGTGTCGAGTTTCGGGCGTCGAAAGCTGAGCTTCTGGCATCGGAGGCAGTGGAGAGTTACAAGGGGTTGGACCTGTTCTACGCCGACCTTGCTCAAGCCGCTGGCGTCATTTGGCACGACGCCCTCGACGCTGTTAAGGCCCAGATTCCGGAGTTCCCCGACGGCAAGCTATGGGCGGAGTACCCTCGTGCGGAGGATGCGCGGGGGAACGTCCTTGGAAACGTCGCGGGGGAAAAGGTCCCCGGTGGGAGCGTGGGGATCGAGTTGGTAGCCCCGACCCCCGATGCCGAGGCTCCCACGGCGGGTGCTAACCCTGAAGGTGCCATCCCATTGGTTGAAGTGGACGCTCGGCTCATTGGGGTTCGCCCAATCCCTGAAGCCTGAACTTCCCCGTCTCTTCATTTTCTTTGCGCTAAAATTTTGTAAGGCTGGGGAGCCCATAATACCTTTGTAAATACTTCTGATTTTTGTGAATAGAAAATCCATTTTGCAGTTTCTTTGCGTGCGCGTTTTCCTTTTGTTTGTGGTAAATATTTGTACTTGCACAGTACTGCTTTCATCTTTAGGTCGGTATTTCGTCTAGCGATTGCACGTCGAGTTGAATCCAATCATTTGGAAAGTGTGCAAAGACCGGTGAAGGACGGTATCTCCATAGCCCCGAAGTCGAGGTGGAGATTGCTTAGACGTGGACGGACCGAGCAGGGTCGCTGTCCGATGCTTCTTGGCGAAGGCTTTGCTCCTTGGCATCGTGGGGTAGGGAACTACCAGTCGGGGATGACCGAGCAGGGTAGCTGCTTGGTCGCCTCTTTGGGAGGGCTTTGATCCTTAGCGCAGGAAGGGCCGTAAGAGGCCTGGTAAGGACGGACCGAGCGATGAAGCTGTTCAGTTGCCTCTTGGCGAAGGCTTGGATCCCTGGCGTCGTAGGGTAGGGAACTACCAGCCAGGGATAACTGAGCAATGAAGCTGTTCAGTTGCCTCTTGGCGAGGGCTTAGATCCCTGGCGTCGTAGGGTAGGGAACTACGAACCAGGGATAACCGAGCAGGGGCGAGCCCGGTTGCCTCTTAGCGAGGGCTTAGATCTTTGGCGTCGTAGGGTAGGGAACTACCAGCCAGGGATTACCGATCAGGGGCGAGCTCGGTTGCCTCTTGGCGAGGGCTTAGATCTCTGGCGTCGTGGGGGTAGGGAACTACCAGTAAGGGATAACTGAGCAAGGGCAAGCCTGGCTGCCTCTTGGCGAGGGCTTAGATCTCTGGCGTCGTGGGGTAGGGAACTACCAGCCAGGGATAACCGAGCAAGGGCGAGCCCGACTGCCTCTTGGTGAAGGATTAGATCCCTGGCGTCGTGGGGTAGGGAACTACCATCCAGGGATAACCGAGCAAGGGCGAGCCCGATTGCCTCTTGGCAAGGGCTTAGATCCTTAAGGACGAGCCGAGCAAGGTTACTGCCTGGTGCCTCTTGGCGAGGGCTTTGATCTTTAGCGCGGGAGAGGCCGTAAGAGGCCTGCTAAGGTCGGGCCGAGCAGGGTTGCTGTCCGGTGCCTCTTGGCGAGGGCTTGGATCCTTAAGGACGGGCCGAGCAAGGGTGCTGCCCAGTGCCTCTTGGCGAGGGCTTAGATCTCTGGTGTCGTGGGGTAGGGAACTACCGGCCAGGGATAACCGAGCAAGGGCAAGCCCGGCTGCCACTTGGCGAGGGCTTAAATCTCTGGCGTCGTAGGGTAGGGAACTACCAGCCAGGGATAACCGAGCAAGGGCGAGACCGGTTGCCTCTTGGCGAGGGCTTAGATCCCTGGCGTTGTGAGGTAGTGAACTACCATTCAGGGATAACCGAGCAAGGAAAAGCCCGGTTGCCTCTTGGCGAGGGCTTAGATCCTTAAGGACGGGCCGAGCAGGGTTGCTGCCTGGTGCCTCTTGGCGAGGGGTTTGATCCTTAGCGCGGGAGGAGCCGTAAGAGGCCTGCTAAGGACGGGCCGAGCAGGGTCGCTGCCCGGTGCCTCTTGGCGAGGGTCTGGATCCTTAAGGACGGGCCGAGTAAGGGTGCTGCCTGGTGCCTCTTGGCGAGGGCTTAGATCCCTGGCACAGTAAGGTAGGGAACTACCATCCAGGGGTAACCGAGCAAGGGCGAGCCCGGTTGCCTCTTGGCGAGGGCATAGATCCTTAAGGACGGGCCGAGCAGGGTTGCTGCCCGGTGCCTCTTGGCGAGGGATTCGATCTTTAGCGCGGGAGGGTCCGGAAGTGGCCTGCTAAGGTTGGACCGAGCAGTGAAGCTGCTCTGTTGAGCCATGAGGTTCTGTCCGATCATCCACGGCGTTCGAACATCGGGAAGAGTGACCGTCGTGGTCGACACGTGTCATTAACGCATGGGGGGAGGCAGAGCATAAGAACCGCATCGTTTTGATTTCCCCGAGAAAGGCGAGACGCCCGCCACGTGGCGGTACGGTTATAGAAAGCACGAGCGACTGTTGGACTCTTGAGGGCGCAGTGGGGCTATAATGCGGAGGGCTTGTTGAGCGCTCTTTTCTCCATCTCTGTCACGCCCCGCTTCCCGGGCGGAGGACGTGATGAGGCCGCTACGTATTTACTGTGAAGTAAATACACTAAGCGTAACTAAGCAATATAAAAGTAAATGCACAAGGGACAAGTTATAATAAAATATCAACTTTATTTATTCACATTCTTTCTGTACAATGCATGGAAAAGTAAATACAACTGAAATAAAGCAATGTCTAAATAATGGCATAGTAGAAAAGGAAAAGTACTGAAAATGAAAGTGTACAGTGAACTAAAGCTCTGGGTCTTCAACAAAGTGGTCCAAGTCTTCAGCAGTGGGCTCGATCTCAGGAATGTCCAAATCACCTGACAACATTCAAAGAAGAAAGAAAGAGAATGTCGTCAGCGAACAGGTCGCTCTGTAAGTCCCAAAGATAAGGGAGAAATAGAATAGACAGAATAAGAAGGTAGGTTTTAAAGTTATAGTATATTGTTATAATATTTTGTTAACGCTGTTGTTTGTAGCTTGATACAGAAAGATACCAGTGTATACAGGGGTCTCTATATGCTGGAGAACAGGGCAAACGGAATATAGAGTACAAGGCTCCGTTAGAAAGCCCGGAACAACGGCAATTGGATATGATTAGGCGTCTTAAATCTTGCAGTCTCGTGCCACTTTTAACACTTTCCGTACCAGTATACCCCTTAAACCCCGTGTTATCTTGATTGTATTGTTGTATTGTATTGCAACTTGAATTGTCTTGTAATATAGATTGTATAATTGGATGACTTGCCGAAACTATGATATCAGTAAATGGATGTAACTGTATAATCATGTAAATAGATGTAACTGGAGAATCATGTAAATGGAATATATATCCATGGTTCGGTTCAGTCAAGTTGTATAGATTGATAGATTGAATATATGGATTCATGGATTCATGTTGAATTGTAATCTTGCAGATTGTAAATTATAGATTGTACTTGAATCATATTCAAGTCAGATTATAAAGAGACTCATCTGAGTCAGACAATTACAAAAGTAAATTGAAGTCCTGATTGTTTTGATGTTATCGGAAACCGCTGCACATGGGCGGCAGGATTTGTGTCTTTTTCAAAGACGATTACCGTATTGATAACACCGTTGTTGAGTTGTCTACCTTAGATAAGCAAACACCCACTTCTCTGGCTCCCTGAGGCTCAAGAAATTAGTCCCGCTTAAACCTATATTTACTAGGGTCCTTAGTGTAATTTACAGAACTTGAGGGGGTTTTATTTAAAAATACTTTTCTATAGTTTTCGAAATACACCCCAAGTATTTATTAATCGTCTTTAGAGTTGTAATAAATGTAAATTTTATGTTGTGATATTTCTAGTGAAAATATTCTAATTTCATAATAAAGGGTATTTATTTGTAATATTGACTTGTATGGATTTCATGGTATTTTAGTGTAAAATGATTCTTGTGATTTTTGAAAAGAGTTGGAATATTTATATTATTACAAAATAGATATTTTATTGTTATATATACATATATTTATATGAAAATAAATTTAATATATATATTATATTTTAGAAATCTCGTTTTTCTTAAGATGTCATATTTTAAATCTTTCGAGACCGAATGCTTCTTGCGGAGGTCTGCATCTCGCACTACTAAGCCCGAGAATATGCGATAATCCGCACCATCCCGAACGGGTTCTCCAAATGGGTTGTAGCGGCGCTTTGCAAAGATTTGTATAAATACTAAATCATTAAGAAAAATGGTTTTATAAGTAATGGTATTTATTTGACAAGATGTCGTTTTCCCGTATTCTATGTTCCCGAGGGTATTGTGCTATATTTCATATGAGTGTGTGAGGAGCTAAGTCATTACCTCGTGATCTACTGAAAGGTATAGCAAGGTTTTGATGGTTTTAAATGTAGAAATGAAACTATATGGTAGTTTAATGGGAAAAAAATACGGTAAAATGGAAATAGCAATTACTTTTGATATGAAACTTGTTCAATATGATTAGTTAGTGTTTAATAGTCAACATGAATTGGTTTAACAAGATTGTATTAAGAAAATGTTGGATTTTGAGAAAGAACCGAATCGGAAATCGGATTTACTCCGATTCCGTCGGGTTTTGGAATTTCGTATTTTTTTAGAAAAGATTAGAGAAGGGAAATTGGGACTTATGGGTTTATTTAACAGAGGAGAGGAAGGGGAGACGAGAGGAGTCGACGGTGCGTCGTTTCGTCACCGGGAACTCCTACGGGTGTCGCCGGAAAATTCTCCGGAGCTTCGCATTTCGCTTCTTCCAAAGTACACTAGGATTTCTAGGGATTTCTTGAGAGTTGGCTCAGAATTTTGGGTGAGGGGGTAGTGTTTAGGGGTTGTATTTATAAGGTTAGCCTAGGGTTAGGGTAGGTGAAAAATTAAAATGAAAAAAATGTGATAAATGTAATAAAATGTATTAAAAGTGGAGTAATTGGGGTTTTAAAAGAGCTCTGGAAATGGTCCGAGGAAAAAAATTTGCAGGTATACAGGGGAGACCAAAAGACACATTTTTTGTGTTGGGGTCGTCGCCGGAATCGGCCAACTCGACCGCGACTCGGCCGTGACTCGGCCGGCTAACTGAGTCGGCTGGTTCGCCGGCCGAGTTAGGCGGCCGGAATCCTCCCCCGACAGCTGGTCTATCCTATGGTACAGTTACATTTTAGGGTGTAGTGGGGGTTTTTGTGAGATATGCACGTGTAAACCCTTGGTATTCTAAAGGTTCAAAATAAAACAATATTAAAATAATGTGGGGTATGAAATTTGAACTCTAGCGGCTTGGTTCAGCAGTGCAAAGTATTACCAAGGAGCTACAAGCTCCTTCTTGCTATTAATTAGCAAAACAAATATTTAATTTGTGCTCAGGCAAAAATACCCCTTTCTTTAAATTTTGAAAAAATTTGCACAGAAAGTTGTACAGGGAATTCATGGTTGTTGTAATCTCCAAAATGTAAGAATGGACACTTTCCCTTTTACCGTCCCCGATATCATAACGTTCCTGGACGTGTACCTGTACGACCAGAACTGCACCGAGGATACGGTACAGCTAGTTATAGGCCGCATCGAGGATCACTCTGGCCGACTGCTTCCCCGGCGCTCACCCCTTCTCCAGCTGTTGATGTACTTAATCTGGAGGGCGTCGCCAGGGCTCCATAACCTTTTGTCCGAGCTGAAGGATGAGGCGGTCGGTAAACTAAGGTCTTTGCGCCGCTTTGTCCTGATCTCGGCGGGTCGGCGGGATCGCTCAGTGGCACTCGTCCTCGAGTGCTACCAACTGAGACACCACGCAGACGTTCGCGAGCGGCATCAGAGGCAAAGGTCCGAGGCGGCGAGGGCTCGGCTGGCGGAAATATGCTCGGAGTACCACGAGCAATGTTTCCTTCATCCTTTCCCTGCTATTGTAATTTTTCTTTTTTTTTTCCCAATGTACGGTTGAGGAGCCCATAGTGCCCTTTGGAATAAATAAAACTCTTCTTTTCGCAATGTCTTATTGTTCCCTTCTTATAATATGAACAGAAAGAATTTGAGAAAAGTTTACATTGCTTTAGTAAAAGAAGTGCACGCTAGTAGACGCTCTTTTCATTGGTATAGTTTGAGTTTGTCGGCGTTGTAAGGCCGTGGAAACTTGTGTCCTTCCGTGTCTTGCAAACGGTAGGCTCCACCGGGTAGTACCTCGGAGACGAGGAAAGGACCGTCCCATTTTGGGAAAAGCTTATGCAGCCTGCCTTGGTCGACGAACTCGTTCCGCCTTAGGACTAAATCTCCGGCCTTGAAAAGGCGACGCTTGACTCGCGCATTATAGTAGCGGGCGGTCTATTGTTGATAGGCGGCAGCTCTGATCTGAGCCTTGTCTTGTTTCTCTAATAAGATGTCCAGGTTGGTTCGTAGTGCCGAGGTGTTTGCTTCATCATCGAAGTGTTCAACCCGGTGACTGGGTAGCCCAATCTCTGCTGGGACCATTGCCTCGATCCCGTAGCAGAGACTGAAAGGGGTTTCCCCGGTGGGGGTCTTCTTTGACGTACGCAGGGCCCATAGGACCCAGGGCAATTCCTCGACCCAACTTCCTAGGCGTCCTTCTAGGCGTGCCCGAAGACCTCGGAGGACGTCCCGATTAGCGACTTCGGCTTGCCCGTTGCATTGGGGATGTGCGACCGCGGCGAACTTCATGAGGATATGATATTCATTGCAGAATTCCTTCACTTTTTCGTTTTCGAAATTCGTCCCGTGGTCGGTGATGATACACCTCGGGATGCCGAACCGGAGTATCACGTTGTTCTGCAGGAACTTGATGGTTGTGGTGGCATCCGGTTTCCTGATGGGGATGGCCTCGATCAACTTCGTAAAGTAATCCACTGCAACGAGGACGTACTTATGCCCGCCCGTGCTGGTAGGGAACTAGCCTATCATGTCCATTCCCCACTGGGAAAACGGCCACGGTGAGGTTAGGGCGGTCAGCTCGGTAGCCGAAAGGCAAGGTACGCTTTCGTGGAGTTGGCAACTTTTGCATCTCCTGACGAGCTTCTGGGCGTCTTGGTGAATAGTTGGCCAGTAGTACCCCTGAAGCAATGCCTTCTGGATTAAGGTGCGGGCCCTTGGTGTGTACCACCGACCCCCTCGTGGATCTCACGGAGGACGTAGTCAGCTTCGTGGGGATCGATGCACCGGATCAAAGGCTAAGTGAAGGACTTCTTGTAGAGGTTCCCATTGCTCCAGATGAAGTGATGGGCTTTGGCTCGGAGACGGCGGGCTTTTCCCCGATCTTCTGGGAGCGTACCTTCTCTTAGTAATTCCACGAGGGGCTTCCTCCAGTCCCGGTCTTCTTCCTGGGCGGTGTACACATGAAGTGTTATTGCCCCGTCTTCTACGTTAGGCCGTGGAAAAATCTCGAAGAGGATGGACCGCTTGTTGTTGGCCGAGTAGGATGAAGCCAGCTTACTCAAGGCGTCGGCTTGGGTGTTGAGCTGTCTGGGGATTTGCTTTACCTGGACTTCGTCGAAATTCTTCCGAAGTCTTCTTACCTCGGCCAGATACTTCACCATCAGAGGTTCCCGAGCCTCGAAATGACCGGTCACTTGGCCAACGACTAGGGCTGAGTCGCTGCGGATCCAAATTATTTTCATCCCCTGTCCGGAAGCTATGCGCAGTCCGTCCAGCAGGGTCTCGCATTCCTCCGCCTTATTTGAGGTCTTGAACCCGAACTTCAGAGAATACTCCATTTCTGCCACGTTCGGGCCCCGAATGATGAGGCCGGCACCACAACCTTCCTTGGTCGAGGACCCGTCGACATAAAAGGATCCAATCAGGGACTGAGTCAGGCTTCCCATCGGCAGAGGGCTGAGCTGCGGGGGCCGGCATTGACTCCGGCTCCTTGCTGGGGATAGTGCACTCGACGACAAAATCGACCAGGGCTTGTGCTTTGATGGCCTGCCTTGGGCAGTATTTTATGTCGAACTGAGACAACTCCCACCTCCACTTCTCTAAGCGGCCAGAGGACTCGGGTGAGGCGAGGATAGCCCCCAAAGGGCGCTCGGTAAGAACAAGGATGGTGTGCGCTTGGAAATAGTGTCGCAGTTTCCCTGAGGCCGCGATGAGTGCCAAGACGATTTTTCCTATCGCTGGGTACCTCGTTTCTGCGTCTTTGAGGACGTGGCTCACATAGTATACCGGCCTCTGGATTCCGTCGACCTCACGGACGAGCAATGCGCCCGCTGCTTGGTCGGACACTGCCAGATATAGCGATAGCTCATCCTCTTCCACTGGTCGGGTGAGCAGAGATGGAGTCGCAAGGTGCCTCTTCAATTGGTCAAAGGCGGTCTGGCACTCTACCAACCACTCGAACCTCGGAATTTTCCTCAGTGCCTTGAAGAACGGGAGGCACTTCTCGCCAGACCTCGACATGAAACGTGACAGAGCGGCTACTCGACCTGTCAGCCGCATGATCTCGACGTTAGTCTTGGGCGCGGCCATGTTGAGGATGGTGTTGATTTTCTTCGGGTTAGCTTCGATCCCGTGGTGAGTGACCATGAAACCGAGGAACTTTCCCCCGGTGACCCCGAATGCGCACTTGGCGGGGTTCAGTTTCATCTTGAACTTGCGGAGTACTTCGAAGGCCTCGTCCAGATCCATGGCGTGGTCGACCGATGAGGCCAATTTGACGAGCATATCGTCGACGTAAACTTCCATGTTCCTGCCGATCTGCGGCTTGAACATGTGATTGACCAAGCGTTGGTATGTAGCTCCGGCGTTTTTGAGGCCGAAAAGCATTACCTTGTAGCAATATACCCCCCCGGTCCATTGTGAATGCGGTGAGATCTTCGTCTGCCAGATTCATACGGATCTGATTGTAGCCGGAGAAGGCGTCCATGAAGCTAAGTAGCTCGTGGCATGCCGAGCTATCGATGAACTGATCTATCCAAGGGAGGGGATAGTTGTCTTTCGGGCAGTACTTGTTGAGGTTGGTGAATTCGACGCACATGCACCACTTCTTGCTTGACTTCCTCACCATGACCATGTTTGCCAACCATTCGGAGTAAGGCACATTCCGAATGAAGTTGGCGGCAAGAAGCCTGTCTACCTCGTCCTCGATTGCCTTCTGCTTGATCGGGGTGAAGCTTCGCTTCTTCTGCCTGACGGGTCGGGCCGTAGGATCTACCCCGAGCTTATGAGATATGATTTTGGGGTCGATCCCAGGCATGTCGGTAGGAGCCCAGGCGAAGACGTCGGCGTTGTTTCTGAAGAAGCCAACTAGGTTGTCTTGCTGAGTCCCTGTCAGAAGCGACCCGATCTGAACGGTTCGTTCAACGTCCCCTTCTACGAGGGGGACCTCTGTCAATGGCTCCATCGGGGTCCCTCAGACCTCCTTTTGCTCGTCCCGAGTGTCCAGAGAACCCCTGATTTCACTCTCGGACTCAACATCGTTGTTTGCCCGTTCAGATGAAGATGCTGCGGTGAAGCAAACCTTCGCAGTCCGCTGGTCTCCGTAGGCCCGACCTATCCCACCTTGGTCGAGCGGGAATTTCATAGCCAAGTGGAAGGTCGATATCTGGGCCCTGAGGGAGTTCGGCGTTGGGCGGCCGTGTTGTAGGCCGATGGGATTCTTGCTACGATGAATTCCATAGGCACTGTTCGCGTACGGCCTGCCTCCCCGACGTTAAACTGCAGAGTGATTACCCCTTCCACCCAGATGGAGTGGTTAATGAATCCTGATAGGACGTGGGAGGTCAGACTTAGGTCTGCCGGGGTGAGCCCCATGTGTAGAAAGCAGTCGTAAAAGAGTATATCCGTCGAGCTTCCCGAGTCAACCAGTATCCTCTGCTCTTCGTATTGGTGGACACGAGCCGTAATCACCAAAGGGTCGTTGTGGGGCAGGGATATACCGTGGAGGTCCTTGTCGTTGAAAACGATCGGCTCGGTATCCCTGGCTTTCTTCCTCGGACGGCTATTAGTCTCCACGAACGGAGTGGGGTGCTGAGCCTCGTAGGTACCCGACGTACCCCCCGCTGACATGACCATGATTTGGCCGATTGTCAACTCGCCGGGAGGGGGACGTTGCTCTTGCTTACGGTCAGTCTACCGCTTGTCCCGCAAGTATGTTGCCAGGTGCCCCGAACGGATCAGCTTCTCGATGTAGTCTCGGAGCTGCTTACAGTTCTCCGTGGAGTGGCCTTGCGACCTGTGGAAGCCGCAATAGGGGTCCCGAGTGCGCTTTGCCGCCATGCACGAGACCGGGGGGAGTTTGAAGAACCTCTCGCCCTTAGCCTCCTCTAGAAGTACCGTCTGGGAGACGTTGAGCGGGGTGTACTCCTGAAACTTCGGGGAGTAGGGCTTTGGCCGCTCAAGCCTCTTTTTCTCTTACCTCGCCCGTTTCTTCGGGTTAGTTTTCTCTGCCCGGGGAAGATTTGCGTTCACCTCGGACTCGAGATGGATCTCTCGCTCGGTCCAGGCCTTTACCTCGGCCATGGTCTTAGGTTGCGCTAATGCAAAGGAGCGTAACCACTTCTTGTGCCTAAGACCTGACCTGAGGGCCGTAATGACCGTCTCATCCCAGTGTTATGGGACCTCGAGGAGGGCGTTGTAGAAGCGGGTTACGTACCCTTTGAAGGTTTCCTTGTCCCCGCCTTTTATTGTGAAGAGGTGGTCAACGGTCCGCTTCTGCCGCCTGTTCCCGACGAAATGGCTGAGGAATTGGGTGGCCGGCTCATCGAAGGTTGAGATCGAGCGTGGCGCGAGTCCTCGGAACCAGTCTCTCCCGGATCGGATGAGAGTGGCCGGGAAAGCGCGGCATTGGGCTGCGTCAGAACAGTCTTGGAAACTCATCCCGGCCGTGAATGCGTCCAAATGGTCCTTTGGGTCGGATTTACCGTCGAAGAGCGAGACCTTCGGGGGTTTGTTTCGGGAAGAGATGTGAACGGTGAGAAACTCTTCGGTGAAGGGCTTCGTGAGCGAGTCGGCGGCGTATTTAGCCCCGTCGCTCGAATGACGACCTTCCCGATGCATGCTCTCGATTTTCTTTTCGAGGGCATCGAGTCGGCCATGGTATCCCGATGACTCGGCACATTCTGATCTTTAGCCTCTGCTGTTGGAGACCTGTGTCGGGCCGCGGCCCCGGTTCCTTTCGATGAGATTCCTTAGGTCCCCTGGCAAGGTAGTCTTTGAGCTGCTGTGACGAGTCTTGTCCGCGCGACCCCATCGAGGGAGGGGGTGTCGTTCATGCCTCGGCGCAGGCGAGCTGACCGATACCTCCTCAGGAGAGACAGGGGCACGATGGGGCTCGCGGCGAGGCGCTTTGGCGACGGACTTCGGTGTTGAACTGTGGGGCGCCTAGCGGGTCATAGAATATGTTGGCCCGGGGGATCTGTGGCTGTCGTAGGCAGCGAGGCCGTGGTCGGTAGTGCCGACGCGATCAGAGTCTTCTCTCCCTCTATAGGGGTCCCGGTCCTGAGGTGGGGGAGCGACAACCTCGGGAGCTCGCCCTGCCGTTTGGACACGGACGAGCGCATCCACGACGGACGCGAGTTGATCTATCCGAGCGGATAGGGCGTTGATGGCGTTCGGGGGAGGGGATTCGTCTACGGCTCCGTTGTCGGGGAGGCGGCGGCTAGCGCTTGGATCATCGCGGTGATCACTCACCATGAAGTTGGGATCGGAAGATGAACTTTCGTTGAGTGGAACGAGACGTTTCCCACAGACGGCGCCAACTGATGGAGGCCTGGATCTCCTTCAGATGTTATCTTCCGTTGATCTCCTCGTGTAATGGCGGACGACTGAGATTTGATCTGGTGGTTGACTCCTTTAGCGTGTGAATCTCAATGGGCTTGGATTTGAGGTTGAGCCGAGCTACCTGCAAGGAAGTCCCGGGGTGGTTGTGCCACCGAGGACCCTCCAATGATCAAGTTAGTGGTGCAAATTGGGCAGAGTAGCGGCTTAGTGGAAATAATTGCGTATTTCGATCATCTGAAAGAAGGGTTTATATAGTGGCAGCAATGGGCAGGCAGGTGCGAGAATCACGCCGGCCGTTACGCTCCTGGCGTCACACCCGCGTGATAGGCGGGATCCCGCATTAATGACGAGACAGGCTCGTTAATGGGAGGCCGTGATGGCGTGGAATGCGGGATCGTGGGCGGTGGATATCTCGCGCATGGCGAGATTCGTGGAGCCGTGGCGGAGGCGCCTGCTGGTCGGTCAGGGTGAGACCAAGGAAGATCACCTCGGCGGGAGGCTCGGGCACGAGCGGGAGGCTAAGACGTCTTGGTTCTGTGATAGCTCGGAGGCGAGCCGGGGGTGGTCTGGAAGGTCACCAAAGGTCGGGAAACTCCTCGGGACCGGAGGCCCGAGGTGTGATCCTAGCTAAGGTTTCTGATCCCTTCTTGTAGGTCTTAGAACACGTCGTCTGCTACGTGTCAGCATGTCGAGAGTCACCGATATCGAGCCTCATCAAAGATCTTATGCGCAGGAGTGGTGAATATTAAGGGTTATAGTGCGATTTAGCCCCAACTATAAAAAGCAACATGATTTTTTAGTTGTATTCCAGCTAAAATCATGATTATCTTTAGAATCAAATAAATGATATATGTTACTTTAATTGATAGGTTTAATAAATAATTAAAAATATGTCTTGATATACCATGGGAAAACCGTTATCATAAAAATTTAACTTATTGGACTTATGTCAAAATTGGGTTTTAATAATTGAAAGCAAAAGGGGAGGTTAAGTCTTTTCTAAAACTCAATTGAGCTATTTCGTGTTCAAAGCACACCAACTCTAAATTTTAAGTGGTTGCTATGTTCGTCATAGTTGAATTAGACTTGAATTTATTGTTTAAAACAGCTCGCTGAGTGGCTCACTGTTTTGCGTTACATAGTGTAACTTAGCCTATTCATTAAGCAGTATCGAAAAATAGCTTAAATACAAAGTAGTTTACGCTTTTTAAAAAATAGCGTACGCTACGCTTTGCATACGCTATTTTCATATAAAATTTTCTATTTAAGTTCTTAAGATTTCAATATCTAATAATAAACTTTATGAATACGGTCTCCTTGAAGTTCCAACTTCTCAATTTGAAATCATATTTAGTAGGCATGTTTTTTAAATAGATTTTATTTGATTGATTTTCAATGTCGTTTATTACTATTATGAATCATACATATGGACTCGAGTATTGAAAATTTAGAAAATATTGGCATGTTGCTTATTAGTCAATATTCTCAAGCTAATTTGATATCTTTATAATAATATAATTTATTGTAAATAAGATGATAATAATTAGTAATAACTAATAAATGGTATAGTTTCCGCTATGCACAACGCTGTCTGTACTTTTCGTTATTTAGTAGTGAAACACCATGCTACACGCTAACACTATTTTGAGCATTGAATTTATTTAACTTATACGCGCATAATACAATGTTGTGAATTCAGCGAGAGCCAAGGACTACTTAGTATTGATGGAAAAGACTATTAACTCCAAATTATTTACGTAAATAAATTCAACTGCAGAGTTTATTTACATAAACAAACTCGAATTTCTTATAGAAATAAAATAAAATAGAAAAAGCATTTAAATAATAAGTCTAATAAATTTAGCAATAGTCCCCACAGTGCCCAACTCGAAATCTGCCCTGCACTTGTGAAAAGTAACAAAAACGTCTTAGAAAGATAGATATTAAAAATAAAATAAAATAAAATAAAATAAAAAACTTTTTGCCTTCGAAAAAACTAGCCATCATTACTTCGCTTTGACCAAAATACCCTCAACTCCTGCGAGCCATTACAAGGACCCCGTACCCAAATCCGTCATTTTCCCATCAGCTACTTTGCCGATTAAATGCGCGATCAACCTCACACAATGAGACGGGTAATTTTGCAGTTGCACAAGGGTCCCACAGGTTAGGTGATGGTGATGTGACACGTCATACACATTATGATGTTTGCTGTTTGGAATGAGACAGCGGATGAGACGATGACAGAGAGTATATATGCCGAATCATACCGTCGATTCTAGCAAGTTTAAATTCGCATATTTAATATTGGGTTAATTGCTAAATAATACCATGATATTTCACCAACTTTGTACTTATATACCGTATTGAATTTTTTGCCGCACATACATACCCTCGAATACAAATCGTATGCATTTTGTTTAAAATAGCGATATATTTGATGATCAACTGAAGAGAGTAAAGTATTAACGATTTGTAGCTTAGGATATATAAGTGTAGTGAAAAATCAATAAGGCATATAAGTGCAAACCAGTTGAAACATTGGAATATTATTTAGCAATTAAAACCACCATGTGGCTTACTCGAGTTATCCAAAACTATGATGTAATTCAAACTCATTATAAAAATCCCCGAAACTTTTAGTCCAATGTACAAAAAGCCTATATGGTTTGATTTGTAAAGATTTTTGGCAATTAATGGATCATGTGAACACATGTGGCCTACCGATTCTTCTAGTTTTATCCTAAATTGTACATCTTAATCTCATTATATCCGCTTCTTTTTTTTTCTAAATTTCAATTTAATTTTAAATCAAGTCTTCTTTTCCAAAATCTCAAATCCAAAGTTGAGGGAATATTGTCGACTAAACGGTACTAGGACACCTTCAATTCATCTAGAGGATCCGCGCTTTTATTAAACTAAGATGATAATTTAGTCAAATTTTTTAATAAATAATCAAAGGAGGTTTTGTTGGCTATAGTGACCTCAAGTCAATTACTGTAATCGCAGGCACACGATTGTGATGATCGAGGGAGGACTTATACGTGTAGAACAGTCGTACTCGAGATGATAATATACTTTCTGGTTTGTCTCTATCATCATGTATATGCTTTATGTGTTATTACAGATCACTATTACATGTTGATAGAACCCATAGGATTCTTACTTGACTACCAGCATTACGATGGCGATCATATACGTGGGAGCTGGGTGGTCTATAAGCACATCCTTAAATGTTCCTAGTCGAGAGAGTATTAAGACTGGGTATCGATACTCCGAATTAGGCTAGTGTATACTTATCGAGACCCCGACTAGGGGCTGTGGCCGGTCTCACAAGCCATTGGTGACTGTTAGTCACCTAAGATAGTATATAGATGCTCATTGGGTTATGAGTACACTGACGGACTCGCCGGGAACATACTAGTTGGTATTATACCTATTGTCAGATATCAGTTCTCAGGTGACATAAGTACAGATTAGTCTGTCGACCAAAGATGGTCATTTGTCTCGTGTGAGTTCCCACTGTGCTTTGATTATTACCTTACCACGGCTTAAAGGAGTCATGCAAACAGGTTTTAGTTAGGTACAGTCCCAAGCTACATGAAGGCAGTGAGCGGATTGTCGGGGATTCGTTTCTCCCAGTATTGGGGGTTGATGTCGCGCGGTGCACGAGTGGCCGTCACCAGAAATCTTTGGCCAAGATAGACGAGAATTACTGATTTGGATCAGTAGTTTCTCAGTGGGTGATGGGCTTCATACCGACACGAAAAATCGCGTTATTAGGGGTCTAACTTTATCCACCCCCTAGACTCGATATGCGATACTCCTAGAAGAATAGACCGGACTATACGGAGATTGTCACGGACAGGCTGAGTAGGGGTTCGGATAAGTTTGCTCATCGGCCTTCCTTTCGCTCAATATATGGATAGCCGTTACGTACAACTAATGCCGCTGACGTGCTTATGGTTAATGTTAGTTATGTGTATGCCCTAGAGGCCATTATTGTACATATGATGTATATTATAGTGGATGCTTGGACATATATAGAGAGGACTTTCTTGCTCAATATGATAGTATACTATCTAATTGCTCTTTGTCTTAACATGTAGACTTGTATTGTGATACTTTCTTGCTCTCACATATTGATAAAGCCCTTAAGATAAGTACTTGACTACTAGGACTATGATGGAGATCATACTGGTAGGGCCAGGATAGTCCACAAGTACATCCTTTAATTGTTTCTAGTCGAGGGTGTATCGAGACAGGGCACCGATATTCCAGAGTAGACTAGCGTATACGCTTCTTGACCCATATGATGGGTGATGTATGATCCCACATCCATTGGTGTTTGACATCAAAGATGGTATGCGGGTGCTCAGTGGAGACTAGGTACACTGAACGGACTCGCCGAGAACTCCTAGTTGGTATTATACCTATCGTCAAATAACAGTTCTCTGGTGACACTAGTACAGGTTAGTCTGTAAACCCGAGATCGTCATAGAGTCTTGTATGATTCACACTGTACTTTAATTTCCACCTTACCACGTTCAAGAGAACGTGAAAAACGGTGGCTTTTGGGTATAGTCCCGTATCATATGGAGGCAATGAGCGATAGGAGGGGATCCGTCTCTCCCGGTATTGGGGGTTAATGTTGCGCTGTGCTCGATTGGCAATAATAGGAAGTCCCTGGCCAGGGCTGATATGGAGATCTACTGGTAAGTGTTATCAGTAGTTTCTCGATCCGTTATGAGCCTCACATCGGCACACTTATCGGTTACTGGGGTCTAACGTTTACCACCCCTAGACTGGATATGCGACATATCAGACGAAGAGACCGGACTACATTGTAGTGTTACTGACAGGCTTTACAGGAGAATGAGCAGGCTTGCTTATTGATCTTTTGATCGCTTAATACCCGGCTAACCTTTACGTCCAGCTAGAACCGCTGACTGCTTATGGGTGCTTGATATGATCATCACCTACTGCCGGCGTATTGACGAGTCTTTAGAGTCCTACACAGAGATTTCCTGGCTCAGGCGAAATGAAGTAGGAGCACATATGTGATATGTGCGGGACCGAGATTAGTACGAGTATGTGATACCGTATTCTATTCTCGCGATAATTGTATCGGTCGGTTATATGTGATATAACGGAGTTATCGAATCAAGTGTTGATTCGATAAGTTGATACATATGATATTAGTCGGTTATATGTGATATAGCCGGATTATTAAATCAAGTGTTGATTTGATAATTTAATATATAATTGTATATTTGATATACTAGTTTACATTAACTAAAATTAGCTCATTTAAGAAGTTTCTTTTCTTCATTTACATTATATATATATATATATATATATATATATATATATATATAATGTATTTTGATTAATGTATTATGCTTGATGATACATGGAACTTGGGTGTAGAGACTCACATCTAAACTAAGATAATGCGAGGTTTTAATTATTTGGAGAAAAACAAAAATAGGTGGAAATTAGCATGGTTGTGAAGCTTGGAAAAGCTTGTGAAAACCTTGACCTAATCTCCACTAACTTTTGTTTTACTCTAGATATTATTTAACCTAACCATTACCTTCGCTTAAGTTAAGTCTCTACAAGAGTTTATATTAGATATTTTCTCACCCATGGTTCACATTGATGCTTCATCTTCTTCATCCTTTTTCCTTTACTTAAGTTTTCTTGAAGTGAAAAAGAAAGTGAGGAAAAATATTCTAAAGTTAGCTAAATTCCTAGTTCATCAATCTATACCATATTAGCCATATAGTGCAGGTTGTTTGCTTCACTAAATCATCCATTAGTGAAGAGGTAGCTTGAATTAGAGTCTCCTCAAAGTAGATCATCTTCGGCCTTGAAGATCATTGAGCAAGCTCGTTCATTTCGACTAGTGGAGCCTACGGAGAGTCCGGATCACCACTACTAGGAGCGAAGGGACTTCTACATGGAGCATTTGAAGTGATGGACCGGTCTCTAAAGGTTGTATTCCATATACTCCCTCTACCTCACCTCCCGATACCCCAGTATCGGTGTATTCTTTGTTGACTTAGATATAAAGTTGTTTACATATTGTATTGTCTGATTCTCAAGTTAAGATTCTAGAGTTAGGGTTATGTGGCATGGCAATTTTTTGAAAATGGCATGGACGATACCTTCCGAAACCTTACTGTCATGCTAGGTAACCCTACAGCTAGTGCCGCTGACGTGGATAGCCGTTACGTACAGCTAGTGCCGCTGACGTGCTTATGGTTAAACCCACTGCCAGCGTATTGACGAGTCTTTAGAGTCCCACACAGTGGGTTTCCCTGGTTCTGGCGAAATGATGTAGTAGCCGTATTGGATACGTGCAGGGTTCCGATCGATTGATTGTACTATGTATCCGGACTTTCGATCAAATAGTTGATAATACTAGCCGGCTCGGGTTTGAGCCGGATTATTAAATCGGATATTGATTTAATAATTTATGTATATATATTTCGATATGCATATTCTAGTATTATGTTCTTTGTGTCATTCTATCTCTTTGGGTAATCGTATTTCGGTACGAATACAGGTATGTATATACAGTAGAGTGTAATCCGTATTTGTACAGATAACATTCTAGAAGGTGGACACCTCATTTTAGATTTCTCCATTTATTTTTAATGGGAAATGATGTGGAAAAGGAGATAGGGAAGTATGGTGAGGACCATGCTTGCATAGTGTTGCACAAATGAATTGTTAATTCATTTGTGCAAACTATTCAAGCATGGGTTGCATTTTATATTAGAAAATGGGTTTGATAAAACAAGGCTTCATGTTATTTTTCCTCACTTGATGAGTTTTTCTTTACCTCACCATCATGCTTCACTCTCCTCTCTAGTTTCTTGAGTTCATCCACCTTCATCCTCAATCTCCTCTCTACAATCTCATGACTTAAAAATCAAGAGAGGAGGTGAGATAGATAAACATTTTGAACACTTCACTACATCCTAGGCATTCTAGATTAGCAACCTAGAGTTTCTAGTTGCTTCACTTGATCTTTGGTGTGGAGCTAGAGTCATGAGCTACATCTCTCGGGTGGATCATCTTCGACGGAGGAAGACCGGCGGCCAAGTTCAGTCAGGACACCTCAAGGAGCTAGGGAAGATGGTTGAAGATCGAAGGACACGGTTCATTCGGTATAACCATTTCTAACCTTGTAGTTTAGCTCGTTGTAGTTTGCTGGTGTAGGTTTATGGTTCAATTCAAGACGGGTTCGTTAGCGCCAAGTTTTC